>OU896714.1:51820488-52066535 GCA_918026855.4 Phaedon cochleariae | reverse complement strand
TGAAAATTGCTAAAATCGCAAAAATGCCTGAAAATTGCAAAAATTCCTGAAAATTGCAAAAATCGCAAAAATTCCTGAATATTGAAAAAATCGCAAAAATGCCTGAAAAATGCAAAAATTGCAAGAATTCCTGAAAATTGCAAAATTTCCTGGAATTTTCAATTTCCTGAAAATTGCAAAAATGCCTGAAAATTGCAAAAATCGCAAAAATTCCTGAAAATTGCAAAAATTCCTGAAAATTGCAAAGTTCGCAAAAATGCCTGAAAATTGAAAAAATCGCAAAAAATCATGAAAATTGCAAAAATCGCAAAAATTCCTGAAAATTGAAAAAATCGCAAAAATTCCTGAAAATTGAAAAAATCGCAAAAATGCCTGAAAATTGCTAAAATCGCAAAAATGCCTGAAAATTGCTAAAATCGCAAAAATTCCTGAAAATTGCTATGATCGCAAAAATGCCTGAAAATTGCAAAAATCGCAAAAATTCCTGAAAATTGCAAAAATCGCAAAAATTCCTGAAAACTGAAAAAATCGCAAAAATGCCTGAAAATTGAAAAAATCGCAAAAAATCATGAAAATTGCAAAAATCGCAAAAATTCCTGAAAATTGCAAAAATCGCAAAAATGCCTGAAAATTGCAAAAATTGCAAAAATTCCTGAAAATTGCAAAATTTGCAAAAATTCCTGGAAATTGAAAAAATGCCTGAAAATTGCAAAAATTCCTGGAAATTGAAAAAATCGCAAAAATGCCTGAAAATTGCAAAAATCGCAAAAAATCATGAAAATTGCAAAAATCGCAAAAATTCCTAAAAATTGCAAAAATCGCAAAAATGACTGAAAACTGCAAAAATTGCAAAAACTCCTGAAAATTGCAGAAATTGCAAAAATTCCTGAAAATTGCAGAAATAGCAAAAATCGCAAAAATTCCTGAATATTGCAAAAATCACAAAAATTCGCAAAAATTTCTGAAAATTGCAGAAATTGCAAAAATCGCAAAAATGCCTGAAAATTGCAAAAATTCTTGGAAATTGCAAGAATTGCAAAAATTTCTGAAAATTACAAAAATTCCTGAAAATTGCGAAGTCCTGAAAATTGCAAAATTTGCAGAAATTGCAAAAATTCCTGAAAATTAGAAAAATTTCTGAAAATTGCAAAAATCGCAATAATATTTTATTCAGATTATTTGATGTTCCATCTTTAACATACTTATCATGTATTTTTAATCATGTATTCTCGTAATATAATTCATCTATTTCTGCACTTCAATGATTGGGGGTGAAGATTCTCTTTACAAACAAAATCTCACCTCCGCGTATCTCTGTAATTTTTCTGGTAGCTGATTCTTCAGTTCAGTGGAATATATGTAACTGAAGAACTTATGCATCTGCGATTCTGACGTCTCGTCAATAAGAACGATACTCTGAGACACTATTTTCACCTAGAATATCAAAAAGAACCACAGATTAGTATCCATGACTCGCTCGAAATGGCAATAACGTGATTCTTGTTATTTTTTTTGGCTTACCTCGTTATTATCAAGAGGACTCTTGCAATTTTCCAGCAAGCATCTGAACCTTTGCACAAATTTCGTCCAAGAAGAAGGCAGAGAATAATGTATCAACTTGTTCGCTTTGGTCACAGTCAGCATTGTGTTCAACAAGAAATCTGTGCATACCAAAACTGCGAAAAAAAAATACAGAACGGAATATACAAGGTTCACTGCCATTTAGTGAACATGTGAATGTATTTAGTATTATTATTTCTTCAGTTCTATTACTATTTTTCATTTTAAGGCTGATGATGGACACATCTGTTTTCATACTATGGATTTCAAAACCAGATTATGTTTGATAGTTTTGGAGATCCAATTCTTTCATCAATTAAATAACAAATATAAAAACGTTGAGATTTCCACAAAAATCTCAAACACACGACATGTTCCGCTAACACAGTAGCTTCGTCAGGTGATATACTGGTACAATGAACTGAACTCACCTTGGCTTGCTTAACTTTTATATAATACTTTCCCAACCTGAAAGATTAGTTACCTTCATTTTGGGAAATTAGGCACAATATCTACATTAAAATACGGTTTACCGGATTAATCCGAAAATGAAGGTTTATCAAAGATGTCCACAGGTAACTAAAACTTCAGGTTGGGAAAGAAATATACAGGGTAACTCACGGTCGATGGTACGTTAGACGTTTATGGAGAACGGGACATAGGATCATTCTGAAATTTTGGTTACTCACGTAGTTGCTCTTGGTCTATCGATCTAAAATTATTTTCAGCTCTGCGGCGTTGCCGCTTCTATCGAAAAGTAGCAACAACTTTGTTATTTTAAATGGAACACCCTGTATTTTATTGAATTTTCAGATCCTCTCTGAAGAGCTGATTTCATCGATGTATCACACTTGGGGTCTAGCGGAAATGATTACAGAGATATAGGGTGTGAAAAATCGACATTTTTCAACTTTAGGAATTTTTTTTGTCGAAGCTATTCATTATTGGTCAAAACGGCTCACATGTCCCTATCTCAACTTTTGATCAACTATCTACTGACATTTAATTGAAACAAATACAGGGTGGTGCAGAATTCAGAATCTTGATCACCCGGTTCAAGTCCCAATTAAATATCAGCAGATAGTTAATCGAAAGTTGAGACAGGGACATGTAAGCCGTTTTGACCAATAATGAATAGTTTCGACAAAAAAAATTACTAAAGTTGAAAAATGACGATTTTTCACACCCGATATCTCTGTAATCATTTCCGCTAGACCCCAAGTGTGATACATCGATGAAATCAGCTCTTCAGAGAAAATCTGAAAATGCAATAAAATACAGGGTGTTCCATTTAAAATAACAAAGTTGTTGCTACTTTTCGATAGAAGCGGCAACGCCGCAGAGCTGAAAATATTTTAGATCGATAGACCAAGAGCAACTACGTGAGTAACCAAAATTTCAGAATGATCCTATGTTCCGTTCTCCATAAACGTCTAACGTACCATGGACCATGAGTTACCCTGTATAAAAGGTAAGCAAGCCAAAGTTAGTTCAGTTCATTGTACCAGTATATCACCTGACGAAGCTACTGTGTTAGAGAAACATGTCGTGTGTTTGAGAATTTTGTGGAAATCTTATCGTTTGTGAAGTTTTCACATTTGCCATGGCTTTCCATCAAGTAACTAACGACCGAGTCAAATAAAAAAAAATTATAATTATTTCTGAATAAGTAGCGGCAGAAATATGATTTTAACGATATCAATAATGATATTAAAAATGATTTGAAACAAATATCATCTTGGCTAACGACCAATAAGTTGACTCTTAATTATAGTAAATCTACGTATATGTACATCTCAAAAAGAACAACGGATATATTGAATAATACCCCAATATGTTTCGATAACAAATCCATTGAATATACAAATGTAACAAAATTTTCAGGTCTTTATATAGATGAACAATTATCGTGGACTTTATATATAGATCAATTGGGGAAAAAATTGAATCCTATTGCTGGTATTATATATAAAATTCGAAATTTCATTCCTGTTAGATACCTACCTAGAGAGTAGTTATTTCTGTCTTTTTTATTCAAATATACAATATCTAATATCTATTTGGGGAAGTACAAATATTTCACGTTTGAAGCCACTCATGAAATTACAAAATGAAACAATAAAGTGCATTTTCAATTTACCTTTCTTAGAATCATTGCGAATCTATACAAACCTAAAGACTTGCTGAATCTAGTTTCATTATATAAACTCAGAATTTGTTGTTTTATTCATTATGTCAGGAAGGAATTGAAAATATCGAGTTTGACTTTTAATGAAGTTAATACGATTCACGCCCATGAAACAAGGCAAATTAATTTATTGATAGCAAATAATTATAAGTCAAATTTTGGTAAACAATCAATATTCCATAATGGAATAATTTTATATAACTCCTTACCTAATGAGATAAAAAATATAGAAGCAGAAAAATTTAAAATCAAATTAAAGAAATATCTGCTCAGTAAACTTTAATTCCATATCTACTAATAGTACTAATCATTCACAATTTGATTACTTGTAATGGATTATAATATTTTCATTCTATATTTTATCATATTTTTTTTATGAAAAACAATAATTGTGCAATTATTATTGTTTCGATTTATTATGTTATATGTATGTTTTGTTGTATACAGTGTGTCCCACTTACCATGCTCACCATGGGTATCTTTTTAACGGTGAGAGATACGAGGTCGGTTAAATGACAACAAATGTGGAGTTTGTCAAGGCCAACTATAATACGAAAAAATATTTTGATAAAATCTATTCATTTTTGTTTTATTTGCAAAAAAACAGATTTTGATCATTTTCATGTCTCCTCGGTAACTTCTTTATTTATGAAAATATTCAAATAGGAATTTCACATTCTCATTGCAGTTTTTCAAAATGATTTCGAAAAAAATATGAAATTTATACCAACTCTTCTATAATTTGAGATATCAGCACCAACTTTAGTTTTTCAAATGTAGGTCATAGCCCACTGTGACTTAGTTACAAATAACTTTTTTTCTCTTACAGATGATATGTCGCAGTAATAGTTTTGTGTTGATAACAACCAAGTTATCGTCATTTATGCAAAAACAAAAAATTATTTGGAAGCCGCCATCTTGAATTAATGAATTTTTACAAAAGCATCATGATCTCCGACCTCAGAAACCCCCACTTACCAATTTTGAATGGAATCGGACCAAATCTTGTCCGCCATCTTGGAGCAGCCATTTTTTTTTAATTTCAACAAAAATTTCATAATGTATTGTCACCGAAATTATGAACACCTGCCAAATTTCAAGTTAATCGGGGTTATGGAAGTTTTGTTGAAATTTAAAAAAATGGCTGCTCCAAGATGGCGGACAAGATTTGGTCCGATTCCATTCAAAATAGGTAAGTGGGGGTTTTTGAGGTCGGAGATCATGATTTTTTTGTTAAAATTTATAAATTCAAGATGGCGGCTTCCAAATAATGTTTTGTTTTTGTATAAATGACTATAACTCCGTTGTTATGAACACAAAACTATAACTGCGACATATCATCTGTAAGAGAAAAAAAAGTTATTTGTAACTATGTCATAGTGAGCTATGACCTACATTTGAAAAACTAAAGTTGGTGCTGATATCTCAAATTCTAGAGGAGTTGGTATAAATTTCATATTTTTTTTCGAAATCACTCTGAAAAATTGCCACGAGAATGTGAAATTTTTATTTGAATATTTTCATAAAGAAAGAAGTTACGGAGGAGACATGAAAATGATCAAAATCTGTTTTTTGCGTATAAAACAAAAACGAATAGATGTTATCGAAATATTTTTTCACATTATAGTTGGCCTTGACAAATTCCACATTTGTGGTGTCATTTAACCGACCTCGTATCTCTCACCGTTTGAAAGATACCCATGGTGAGTATGGTAAGTGGGACACACTGTATATCCCTATTATAAACAATAATGTTTCTTCGGGTAATAAAGACAATCAATAATACGAAGTATTCTTTTTTTGACATACAAAAACATTTTGAATGGAACTATCAAGTCCCCAGAAGATGATCCCAAATCTCATCGCGGATTATACAAATAACGATATAATCGTTCTACCATAATTGAAAAAAAAATGAAACTGAAAAGTAGAGAAAAAATCAATTAAATAATAAAATACTCACCTGTATAGCATCCACCCTTGGCTAAAGCCCACATATCTTCTCGAAGGGATACCTCCTCCAGACTCATACTGTCCGACACTACGGTGGAATCGATTCCTTTCAACCTCAAAATGGTTTCTACGTCCTCAATCTCACTTTCATTGCATACGATAACGGATTTGTGAATCCGGTAAGTGTCCTTGAGCAGAACTGAAATTCGACATAAGAAATTTCAACCACAAAATCCACCAGAAAACAATTTGAAGAAGCAATGTTTTCTCTACTAGACCCATAAACTACCATTTTCTTATTTTGATATCGACAAAATGTGGAAGAACGAGAAATAATCATAATACCGGGTGACCAGTTATATTCTGACCCATTTCAAATGCTTATATCTCTGAAACCATTCAAGTTATCGTTGTGCAGTTCGGACTAGTCTATTTTGATATTTTTCAAGTTTTTTTTTGACAGGTTTACCTTCTCTCTTGAATTTCCGGTTCTACCGGAAACACACTAGCCATTATTCAGGTATAGGGCAACTTTTTTATTTCATCGAAGCACCCTGTATATTTTTGCACATTCAGAAAGACTGGTCTTTTCTCTTCCTAACAATGTATAACAAGTTATGTTTTCTTAGAAAACTATCAGAGTTATAACTCTTTGGTTACATTGCAAAATCTCATTAAACCATTCCACATGCAGTAGTTGTTTCAAACAGTTATAACTCTGATAGTTTTCAAAGAAAACATAACTTGTTATACATTGTTAGAAAGAGAAAAGACCAGTCTTTCTGAATGTGCAAAAATATACAGGGTGATTCAATGAAATAAAAAAGTTGCCCTATACCTGAATAATGGCTAGTTTGTTTCCGGTAGAACCGGATGTTCAAGAGAGAAGGTGAACCTGTAAAAAAAACTTGAAAAATATCAACATAGACTAGTCCAAACTGCATAACGATAACTTGAATGGTTTCAGAGATATAAGCATTTGAAATGGGTCAGAATATAACTGGTCACCCGGTATATCAAGTGTATGAAAAAGGGAAACTCATCATGAATCAATAAGTTTACTTTAACATTTCCCAATTAGTTATCAGAAGTCTAACAGATGTCTGAGCTAATACCACAAAATGATTGAAAATAAATAGATCAAGGGTTTTTATGTATTCTAGACAGTAACCAATGAAAGCAAGAATTAAAATATTATGCAACAATACTACATGTATTAGTAAAGAAGAATATCCACAGCTAATTTCAATGTCAGTGACATTGAAATTGGGTTTTTGTTTTGACAGTTTTCAAATGTTCACTTTGTCTGGTGTGATGCTCATGGTTGTCAGAATGGGCTTATATCACAAAAAATTTTCATTTCATAATTATTCGATAGAGCTCACCCGAACTAGCTCACCACCGCGAACCGTTTCTTGCTGTGAGCTCCCTACGTTTTATAAAAAATTATCGAAATCCCCGATTTTTCGGACCTCTGAAAACGAGGCGATGATGTGACGTCAAAACCCTAATACATGATTTCTGACAAAGCAACAAGATTGGTGATTCGGCAAGTTGATTTTTGGGACAAAGATAAAAAGAACAAGAAGAAGATAAATTCTAACCTATATTAACTTTTTGCAGCTCCATGTAAAACGGGTCAACAAAGCAATGTTGCTGCGTTTATGAAATATATTGGATTATTGTGAAATTGTAATGGTGGAAATGGTTTTGAGATTGAGACATTTCGTTATCTAGAGATTGTTTATATTCCAATGATTCAACCTACAATCGACAACTTGAATATATTTTTCTGCAGTAGTGGTAGTGGATATCAAAAGATATTCCAATATCGATTTTGATCTCTCAGATATTTTGTTTGGATGATATGGCGACACTAAGGGCGTCGCCAGCGGAAAAAATAGGGGGGGGCACCATAAAAAAACTGAAGAGAAAAATCAGATAGAAAGAGTTTAATGAGAAAATCAAAAAACAGAAAAAAATCTATACAGTAAATCAGTTGAAAAATAATCTTCTAGGGTTCTTTGGGAATTCGTTGGTCACTTTTTGACGAAATCGTTCAAGTTTTTGAAAATATGTTGCCTGTGTATACTCATCATTGCGAGGCCATTGAGTCGAGCATCATGCATGGTGCTCCTCAACCAGGTTTTGATTCTTCTAAGGCTACTAAATGACCTTTCAACTGTACAAATCTTACAAGGTAAAGGCAACAAGAATCTTCAGAGCCTTCTCAACTTCAGGAGAAAAATATACTTTCGGAAGTTCTTTGCTCAAAGTGAGCGTTATCATAAGTAATATCACGATATTCTTAATATTCGAGATAATTCTGTCGCCTCATTGTTCACCAAATTGTGTTGCTGAGCAACACCACGGGTCAGGACGAAAGGTAGGGCTGTACGGCAACACAATAGATTTGACAAGGAAATGAAGAATTATGAGAATATATTCAGAACAGAGTGGAGACTATTCCACGTTCACGAAGCAAAGAAGCATTTATTTTGAATGAATGATTCATTCTGACAAGTACAGTCATTATTTTTTGCCAAATTGACAGTCTTCGCTTCGCTACCCATGGTTACATCGTTGAGAACATCTAGTTTTCGCGATAAGCACACGTTTTCTCTGGCTTGTGATTGGTCAGATTATGTGATGAATGAAATAGTCGTTTCAATGATAGCAGGGTGACTGGTAAGCGTTAAACGTAGGGGGGGGGGGCAGCTGCCCCACCCTGCCCCTCTCTGGCGACGCCCTTGGGCGACAGTGATAAGTGTCAGTTTCAACTATGGCGAGATGAGGTTTCTACGTAAGTAAGTACCAGAGTCCGTTTTCAGAAGGTACTATTATTTATGTCCAAAATTAAAACATTCCAGTTAATAAACGAATCATGTCGTCAATCATTATTTATGCATAAAAGTATCATTTTAAACATGGTTTGAGTTGAGAGTCCTACTAAGGTGTACACGCCCAATGATAGTGAAAGTAAGATTCGAGTGCTTTTTCTTATTTTTAATGAAATGGATGAAAATGCATACTTTCATTTTGAAGAGTCAATATCTAGCAGTTCTCATGGTTTGTATAGTCTAGATGTTGATTCCAGAAATGGTAGTTTATAAATACATTTTATGGCTTTATTTTGAAGAGATTACAGAGGTTTCAAAAGAGCTTTTGCTGCAGTACCCCAGATCGATATCAGATACTGCAATTTAGAGTAAATCAAACTGAAATGAATCAATTTCAAGTATTTAAGAGGCATAGAAGACCTCAATTTGTATAATATACCAACAATGGGAGATATTTTTTCCTGAGCATTTGAATATACGATGACCAAGATAGAGACTGGTCTATAGTTAAACCCAAGAGTTTGGATTGTTTTTGTAGGATTTATAAAGAAATCCCCGAATTTTAAAGGATCTATTTGGTTATCAAGTATAACTCTTTCCGAGATGAACATGAAAGAAGATTTATCGAAATTGAGTGTCAATTAATGATGTTGTATAACCATAATGTAATTGAAGTGAGATCTTGTTCCATTTGGTTTTATTACTTGCAAATTTTTTCCGTAATAAATTAGAGGTGTGTGTCATCGGCAATTTCCAATTACCTTGTAATTTCAAACTTGAAATAAAATTTATATAAATCAGAAATGAAATAGGTCCGAGAGTTGATCCCTGGGGCACACCACAAGATATGTTTCTTATTGAAGAATATGAATCTCCCATATACACAAACTGCTTTCTAACAACTATATAATGAATTGGAGATGGAGTTTTGATAAAAACTGTTTTTTGCAAAGTAATAATAATTGGGAGTGAAATAATCGAATGCAAGAACAATAAAATAGAATCAAGAACAATATAAACTATCAACAGCTGTGCAGTATAAATTTCGTAAACACAAAACTGAAGAGACAAATTCGCAATCCAATTGTAAACAAGGCGAGCAATTGGTTGCTATGACAGTTGACAAGTTAACGGGCCAATCAAATTGCGAAGGACGTGAACCACAGAACGTAAACACTGGAAACTACAGCCACGAATGATCCAAGGTGAAAATATGACATATATGATGATGTTACCTGAGTAAACATGATAACAAAAATGTATTGTTGGTTGCATACGAATATGGTCACGTGTCACGTCTATCTATTGTTATTCAGTCTGAGGTTCAAATTATCTAATGATCTACAAGATTTTGATGTGAGAAAAATAGCAGTTTTATACCTCTCAGTTCGCTTTCTTTGCAAGCAGAGTTGCTGAACTTCATCGAAAACTCCATTTTCCCGTACAAAGCCGCCTCCAGATAATTCCCGATGCACACCATAGGCACCTGCTCTAAGCTCCTCAGCAAAGTGCTCAGCTTCTTGTTCCAATGCTCAGAGCAGACTATTAGCTGCACGGATTTCGAGAACACTCGGTTGCTCAACATCGATTGGGTGAGATCGAAAAACTTTCGGGTTTCTTCGTGGTGCCTGTTCAGGATTTCGTCGCCGTCTTCTAGGATGAGATGACAGAGTCGTTTGAAGTTCAGCGTTTTCGTTTTGAGCATTTCCAGCAGGATTGGAGGGGTTGTGATCACTATGTCGACGTGATTCTGGAAAACTTCGTGAGTAGACGGTATCCTTGAGTATTTACACTAACAAAATGAACCATCCTTCCAGAAATTCTAGTCAGAGGGTGGTATCTATGAGCGACAAGGTGACCTTCTTTTTGTTAGAGTAGCGAAGGGTTGTACCTCAGTAAAACGTACCAATGTTATATATTTCTTGGGTGTATTGTATTTTCGTTGAAATTGTGAATCTTATCTCGTTCAACTACTTTCTTTAATTATTATTATTCCCTTTTTTTATATCGATTGTCTTCATAACGCACTAATCTATTTCAAAATAAATAATACAGGGTGACGATAACAAAACAAATAAAAATATCTGCAACAGTCGGTTTTTCTGTGGTTTTATATGTTATTGGAGGTGCTGAATTCAAATCTGAATTTTGTAAATAGAATTTCCTGAAGCGTTCCGAGATATTCGCAAAAAACAGCAAAATTCTCGGACTTTTTTCGTTTTTTTGCCCGTAACTCGGAAATCATACATTATATCGAAAAGACCGCCCTATAAAAAGTTGAAGTAGATAAAATTTCCTAGATAAAATTGTTATTGCTCATGAATGTAGGACTGAAGGGTGCGGAGATAGAGCCAGTTGAAAATTGACCAAATTTGGGTACTTTTCAAAAAGTAGCGTTTCTCGACGGTTTTCACAAATAATTCATATTTTACATATTACTCAGAGACACAGCATCATGCACATATTGGAAGAGCATCAAATTTCCTATCGAGCTCATGTAAATTTCGTCATTATGAAAAAAGATGAACGGCTGTTAGAGCACTCGGACTTGAGACGTCTTTTGTCGTATTTGCCACACTCATGTTCATCCTTTCAACTTATATGATTTGGATCATAATATGAACCTATATTCATTAAAGCTCTAAAACTTTCAAATAGGTCATTGTTTTGTTTTTGTAATCTGTGGGGTGGGGGACAAAAAAAAATTGAATTCTGTACGCTAGAATAATAGTTGTTATAATTGCGAAACAATAATTCCAAATGTTATAGGGTATTCTTTGTTCATTTTGATAAAAAACTGATAAACTATAAGAATTATCAAAATAACCTATTTTGTCATGAATAAGTATTAGAATCAATTCTCGCTTTTGTGGGTACCAAGACGTCAAGGGAATGAGGCAGCTGATCGCCTAGTGAAAAAGTACAGAGCACACATTTTACCTTTTTGTGAGACAAGCAAATACCACCTTATCACAGAGCTCAGAAAATGAGAATGAAGTGAAAAATCCTACTACTGTTGAGCAACTCCAGGTAAACGAGAAGGAAAGAGTTCTTCAACAATTCGTAAGCTAGTGAGTCTCAGCAAACAAGAGCTAAAGCACTACCCTCTGAACTATTACTATAAGAAATGGGTCTAGAGGAGACTGAGTAGGCCGAAATGCTCTTATTATTTGAAAGTCAGGGTATTAGAGTAAGTGATTTTACTGCCTCAGAAAGACAGTGGCGGCTCGTGCTCCTTTCAACAGGGGACGCTGAATGGGAAGTGTGAATGTGAAATTCTACAAGAAAATTGACGATACTTACTAGGTTCTGGTTCATAAAAAATAAGAGCTGATATTGTCATGTTCTTAATGACCATCGCACCAAATAACAACAATCACTTATACTTACGACAAAAAATACAGAAATGGTGTAAGTAGATTCATTTTTTATACCTAGTGTTCAATAAAATTGAGTTTCTATAGACTTAACTAAGATTGTTGGCGAATCACTGAGATGTTAGATCACAAGATCAATGATGAGATGTAACTTGATTCGAATAGATCAAAATCAATGGGAAACAAGTGTCAAATTGATTGATTCGACAACCAAGCGAATATACGGTCAGTTCAGGTGGCGCTTGAGTCAGCCTTAACATTAAACTCTCGGGTTCGCGAAAGCAGAGATATACAGGGAGGATAATTTTAGTGAATAGGATTGAAATACAATTAAGAATGAACATTATGAACTAACAATTACAACACGAGAAAACGATAAATTTATGATCGTAAAAACAGAACAGTTGGATCGATTCGAAAATTGAAAAATATTTACTTGATATTTCCTTAAAATGAAACAGCTGGCAACACAGGAAAACGGGTAATGACGTCAGTACTGGATAGACTAGTTTGCTGCCGAACGCAAATACTGGTTTTTGGAGTCTTACAACATATTTTATCATGTTATGTTTCTACTATATTTCAGTTATATGTACAATTAAATTGAATCTCTCCTATTGAAACTGTGATTGCTATGCTATTGCTATGCATCAGCAGAGAAAAAACGTCTAGCAATGATATTTTTTCTCTGCTGGTGTAAATGTTGAAAACATTCACCCAATTAATAATGAAAGTTATAAAAACGATGTGTGCAAAGAGAGCAACAACTCAGCAAATTCGTTCCCACTGGATAATTTCTCCCATTTCGGAATCAATACTTACAGAATTTATATGTCCAATAGGATACGTAATCAGCTGAATTTTTGTCCAGTTTCGCCTAGTTAAAACCTTAGCCAGATCGTACACATCCTCGCATTTCTTGGAATCGGCACACAGTATGATCACTATCGGTCCTCCTCCCACGTTCAGCAATGACTCATATCTGTCAACCTTGAATAAAGACATTATTTTGACAATTGAATTCATTTAAGAAAAATCCCACAAGCCACGTGATTTTGTCATTATGACAGCGAAAAAATTTTGCCCTAACTTTTCCAGCGACAATAACGGAACTTAACTTTTGAAAGCATGACAAACAGCCATAAACAAAAATAATTCGGCATACTTCATCAAAATGCAACATCTTTTTTATAGAAAATTGTCTTTTTCTGAAGTTTCCTTAATTTCAGCTGATCTGTTTATGAAATAAGAGAGTTTCTTCATGAAATCGATTCAGGGAGGGATTCATCACTTCAACTTCTTTCAATTGAGCGAATATCGATCTACAGGGTAATTCGAGATACCAAAGAAACGTGAAATTCAGTCATGCATATTGTGGTTTAAACTTTGAATGCTCCGTAGTCCTGTTATCATTCTTGATCTTCTAATGGCATGTTAACAGAATGTTTTCTCGAATATTGAAATCATTATACCATTCAAGAATGATTAAGGAAGAGTGGGATAGAGATAACATTCTCGCCAATTTATACAAAGGTTAGTAAAGCATGCCATCAGGATGTCGTTCTCTCCTGCATGTAGATGGAGGCCCTACTAAATACTGAAATTTCCTGATGTGTCAGTACATCGGATGAAAAACAAATGGTTGCATGGAAGTTAATGTTATGGTAATTAAATCATACGAAAGCAATAATTCTCAATATACCTTGTATATATATTACAGACAACAATGAATGGTGTGGCGAACACTTATATCAAAGCATAATAGCTCATGAAGAAAATTTCATTACATGAGAATTGAGGTTAGAACACTAGATCACTGATTTGACATTCAGAAAGGGATTGAACGACATAATTTCAATATTGGACAAGATACACTGTTAACATGTCATCAGTAGATCAAAAATTATAACAGGAATGATATAAATCATTTTACAACAATATACAGATTGGGCCTTTGAAAACGAAACAGAGGCTCTTGTAGGTCGCCAAAACCGGATTATGAAAAAAATCTGAAACACGTCAACTACATTTTCAAGGGGGACATCGTTCTAAAATATTTTCAGCCCTGCGGCGTTGCCGCTTCTAACGAAAAGAAGCAACAATTGTTATTTCAAATGGAACACCTTGTATTTTATTGCACTTTTATATTCTCCCCGAAGAGCTGATTTCATCAATGCATCACATTTGGAGTCTAGCTGTAATGGTTTCAGGGATATAAAGTGTTCAAAATCGAGATTTTTCAACTTTAGCATTTTTTTTTTTGTGTGATGAATCCCGATTTCATGAAAACACTCTTATTTCATGAACAGATCACCTGGAAATGAAGACATTTCATAAAACGTCAATTTTCCATTGAAAAAGATGTTGCATGTAAATGAAGTATGCTAGTGGAAAAATCTTCAAACGGTTTCGGCAAAACACATCAAGCATTCATAATATGTATATAGAAAAAAATCCAAAAATGTTTCCATATGATTGGGATAACTTTGAAAATATTCATTTTTGTAATGGGTCAATGTTTTTCCCTGTATATCTGGGAACACAAACTTCATGGACAGAGTAGGTACACCATTCCATTCTTAAACGATTATTACACAACATGGAACAAACCGTTCCAGAATCGGACTAGTATTTTTCATAAGATTTGATTTCGAAATTAGGTGAAATATTCAGGTTGACCACTTCATTTGTCACGCAGTTTATATGCAAAAAAGAACGAGTTTTTGTTTGAGCATTCTTGTCTTTATTGATGGGGGGTTCTTGAGGTGAGGGGATCGAAGGACCATATAGGGTTGAATAGGCAGACCAGAAGATTCCTTTTCTATTACGTGTATTCGTCAATTCGTTTTAATGAACTTGAGAACAGACCATTCGCGGGGATTATTATAACCAGGTGGCGCTCGGTTTTCATCGTTCCATGTCAAAGCCACGTCAAAACTGGGGGAAAACAAACTCAATCATCACTCAATTCGCGGGAATCAATGTTACCAGGTGGCGCTCGGTTTTCAATGTTTCACGTCAAAGCCACGTCAAAACTGGGGAAAAACAAACTCAATCCTCACTCAATACTCAATCCCATTAGTGCCATTAGCTTGTGTACTGTGTACTAAATAGAGTGTCAATATTCGATCGAAAACGCCTGTTGTAGATGTTCTTTTGTCAGATATTTTGCTCTATTTAGATAGAAAAAGCCGACCAGTAGTGGAAGGAGAAGCAGTTCTCCGTGCTAATCATGTGATTTTGTGTGAGGCAGAAGACTTCAACAAAAGGCACATTTTTGCACTTTGTCTACAAACTTCGACGATGAAATCTTCCCCACATGAAGTAAAATTGAAGTTGGGGTCCAGAGGAACTCCTGTAGAACAATGGATTTGTATTTGTTCGTGCAAAGCAGGACAATCTGGGTATTGTAAACATGTTGTAGCTGTTCTTTTATATGTCAATGGATTTGCCCGTCATAATTAGTTTGAATTGTTTGAACTATCTCCAATTCTTCACCCGTTCACTGTTCACTAAACTAATAAAAATGTATTAATGTAAAAAAATTAACCAACTCAACCATCATCACTACCAACAGAGCTAACACTTTATGTCATTGACAAGTTCAACTACAGCTACAGCAAGCTGAATGCAATGTAGTCTATGCACTTTCTCCATAGACAACAGTTTGTTTTCCCCCAGTTTGAAGTTCGTATTATGTAAACTAGATGTCGCCCACTTCGTGAATCTCGCGAATACTAATCTAAACTTAGGATATTGACAACTTGTCAGAACTACTAGGGAAACTGTCGATGATTGTTTTTTAGTTGCCCATCGACACCTTCGTGTTCATATATAATACAGGGTGATGAATTGTTAGGAAGTTCACAACATTTATATCGATGAAATATTATCTGTAGTACTTCAAAATATTCGGGTAATACATTGATAACTTGACATAGTGATCTATCAAATGAATCCTGGTGTATATCTATTGTTATTTAGTATGAGGTACTGACCTTTTCGAGAACGAAGGTGCACATGACAGGCAAATAAGCCAGCGTCTTGCCCGTTTTGGGGCCGTGCACCATGCAGAGGTTCTGGTTGCGGAAGAGCGCGGGCCAGGCGTAGGCCTGTATCAGCTTGGCCACTTTGTAGTCGAGCTGCTCGAGGCTGCGATGCACTTCCCGGTGGAAGGGCAGTTTGGAGAGGATCCTTACCGGAGTCGGGATGCTGCCGCTGTTCACATTCGATCAATCAATCAATCGATCAATATCTATGTATTTATTTCAACGGTTACACCATTTTTATAAAAAAAAAACTATAACAAAAGATGCATAATAATAGGAGCAATGAAAATCACACTCATACGTGACTAGCATAGCCTCCTGGTAAGAGTTTCAGTTTCTATCCACCACGACCGCAGACATTTTTCTGATGGCCTGAGAAAGTGTTTGAAATCACACGTTAAAATGTAAGACCCCCGTCATTCCTCCCCCGCACAAGTCTCTTGAAGACTTTTGAGGGTTGCTCGTAAGGGGGCAACCGAATGATGGATAAAAACAAATTGAGAACAATTTTTAGAAGTGTAGCACTTGAGTACTACTTATCACATCAACTATGTATTCATAAATATTTTTACATTAGTTTTGAATTTACTTACGACTGCCACAGAATAGTTCACAATGATTTTGAAGAAGATAATTCCTTTGAAGCCTTGATTGCCATAATTCGTAGAGTAAAAGATCAAGGAAAATAAAGGAGGATTTCTTACTTTACCGCCCGATCACCTACTTTATCGCCCGCCGAACTACTTCATCACCCGCTGTAATTCTTTATCGCTCTAGGGCGCTCAAGTGCTACTTTACGCCCGCGAATCTGGGGGATAAAGTGCCACTTTACGTCCGGTCGTGCATAAAATTGTATCGTACCTGTGCACCAATAATTTGGGAACAGCACGCTTCTCGATCTTGGTCATCGAATCGAAATCCAGAGAGATGACGTTGTTATCGCCCTCGTCACCTTCTCCTTCCTTGAACAGCAGCTGCCGACTGATCGGCACAATTTTCGAGACCTGTTGTGCGAATATCAAGAATTAATAAAATTCACGGCTATATTCGAGTGGGATTGAGTGGACTCTATTTCGTAATGAGATATGAGATTATGAAGGCGAGTAATGTAATCCGGCTCGAAGGACCAAAATGTTGTGCGAATATCCAGAATTAGTCGAATTCACGGATTGTATTTCGTGGTGAGGAATGAGATTATGAAGACGAGAGAGTTCAATGTTATTACGTAAGGCGACGTTTGAACGATAGCGCTATGGTAGAAGTAACTGATGTGATCCAGTTCGATGGACCAAAATTTTGTGCGAGTATGGAGAGTTATTCAATTTCACGGAAATATTCACGTGAGATTGAGTGGGCTGTAATTTGTGGTGAGGAATGAGGTTATCAAGAAGAGAGAGTTATTACCTGAGGCGACTTATGAACGATAGCGCTACGCTAGAAGTTACTGATGTAATCCGGCTGGAAGGACCAAAATGTTGTGCGAATATCCAGAATTATTCAAATTCACGGATATATTCACGTGAGATTGAATGAACTGTTTTTCGTGGTGAGGGATGAGATAATGGAGACGAGAGAGTTCAATGTTATTGCCTAAGGCGACTTATGAACGGATAGCGCTACGCTAGAAGTTACTGATGTGCAATATTTTCAATCAATATTGTGATGCAAGTGAGGACAATCAGATATAATGAAAGAAATGAGCACACCTCATGTTGAGCTCTGTCCTTTTTCTTCTCTTGGTGTGCCAGGTGTCGCCGTAGTAGGCGGTGCACACATTAAACTCTCATGTGTGTGAAAATAATGATATACTGAGTGATTGTTATTATTTGAAGTTACTAGAAAATATTGAAACGTAAAAAAATGATAAAAAATGAGAAAATAATATATTGTAGGTAATTATAGGGAGAAAATAACACCTTTTTTAGGATGCTAGGTCCGTCCTCCCACACGTTTTCCTCCTTCGTCCAGTGCTCGCACTGCTTGCAGCTGCAGTGGGGCTTTATTTTGAGAGTGCTCACCCTGTCGTTGTTGGTGGTCGATGTGTTGCCTAACGAGGATTCGGTGGACACTGTGCAAAAGTTCAAATTCAAAATTATAACAAACATTTCAAAATCACAAACATAACATTACTATTCGTGCACGTGCAATTTTTTATGCAGGAGGGCTATTTTCCTTCCTCCCAGAAAAGAGTACTGTGGAGGCATTTACTGTTGAGAAAGAGTTTTGACAAAATCATTTTCTAAAGTAAAGGATTCTGTTGGCCGAGTTAGATTGTGTTGTTTCAAGGAATAGTCTATCTCCACTTCCATGTGAATTCATGAAATCGTGAAAATGCTAGTTTTTAATTTTTTGGTTATCCTATCAGTTCAAGATCATTAAAGAAATTTCTTCATCAAGTTAAAGAAAATTAGTACAATCCGGCAACATTGATATGACTGAAACGGGATTACGTGTAGTCCGCGATTCTTACCAAATTTGAACCGGTATGATAATCCATCAATATGATCAGTTTTTCGGAGACGAAAATCATGTCGGACAGTGCTGTGCGTTTTTATTAAAATCAAAAAGGATAAATCTTTTATGAAATCATATTAGGAATTTTTGTACAGGAAAACTGACCTCATAATATTGTTATTCATGATTTCAAACGCACGGCACTGTCCAAAAGGATGTTCGTCTCTGAAAAACTGTTCATATTGATAGTTTTCATATTGTCATGTAGTAAATCCTAGTAAAATTTTCATATATCTGAATTCGAATATAATTATTCTCAATGAAAAACATTCATTTCAGATCCAATGTATTGCATGACTCTCATACCTAGACAGGAACTCAAGTTTCATATTACAACTAATATTTCCATAACCTGTATGAACTCAGATTGAACGAAAAAGACATTGATTCTAAAACTGCTGAGTTATAGAAATTAATATACAATCAGAGAGGGAAATATTGGTTGGAGTAGTTTGATTAAGAAAAATACGAAGTTAGTCTACATCGGGCGTAGAGCAAGAAATGTTCCCTGTGCCCATTGAAGATTGATTCTCTGATATTCAAATTGTAAGTACCGATAATTTAATCAATGAACATGTGTCTTTTACTTTAAATACTCCTTTTATTTCTCTATGTTCCACAATATAAAAACAACCCTCTCAAAGCCAAGCAAGTAAGTAAATTAAGTCTATGGAGTAAGTACCCTCAAGGAGTATGCATGTCAAGAAGTACAAATGCCTATGGAATAACATCACTCAAACTCACGTTCATTTCAAGATCTTTAATTATGAATTAATTTTTCCGAATTGAAACATCCAGTACAGTGTAGTTTCGATCAGGTCAGCGGAGTTCATAGACTTCAGTTCCAGTAGAATTTGCAAAACCGCGTACCGTGCGATAATACCTAGGTAGGCAATATCGAAAGGTTATGGCCATTCCCATTGCAAACCTAGCATCGATTCCGAATATAAATAGTACCCGAGTCGATAAGGCATTATCATCATTAATACAAGTCATTTGTAATTATCAATTTAAAATGTTCGCCTTCTCCCTGACTTCAATCCTGCTGGTCAACCCCATGCTAGACGTTGTAATGTGAGTACTAATTTTTTTTTTCAAGTGTTGTTTTGCGTTGTGTTGCACTTGGCAAGCCATTATGTTCTTTTTCATTGCTAACCTGCCATGTGGCAAGCATTTATCCTCGATTTTTCCATTTAAGCAATAAATGTCAAATTTTATATGAAAACTGTCATGACTGTTCTTTTGGGGATAAATGCGGTTGGGTGGTGAAGTGATTAAAACCTCTCGTCAAAAAGTCAAGCGAGTAGCTAAGTTACGACCTATAGGAGGGTCAACATCTGAGTTGCGACAATATTTTGAAACGGTCGTCATAGAGACCTACACGAAATCCATAAAGACAGAAGTAAATTTCAGGTTCGGAGTGATCATCATGAATACAATCCTAGGTTTGCTAATCAACTGTACTCGCTTCGGCGGTACATATACTAAAATTGGAACGATACAGAGAAGATTAGCCCTAAAATCTTTCGTTTTCACAAAGATTACATGGGCTGCTTTGAAACACTCATGCAACTGGGAAAGGACAACAAAGTCACACTTATGTGGGTTCCAGGGCATGAAGGAATCAAAGGAAATGAGACAGCTGATCGCCTTGCAAAAAAAGGTGCAGCATCTGCACTTTTTGGTCCTGGGCCTTTTTGTGGGATAAGCAAATGTCACCTAAATGGAGAACTCAGGAAATGGGAAGAAATTGAAAAGTCCTCCTACTGGAGAGCAACTCCAGGTCAACGACAAGCGAAAAGGTTCATCAACCATTCGCAGAACCGAGCCAAAGAGCTACTCAGCCTCAGCAAACCAGAGCTTTTGTAACAATACGCCCGGAACCGCGGAACACATACTTTGCTCATGTGAAGTATTAGTCCGCCAAAGGCTGAACCACCTAGAACAGGTCTATCTCACCTCTGCTGAGGTGGAAAATTCATCCGTCAGGAAAATCGTAGGCTTCATCAGAAGTCTAGGGTTAGAGGACCAAAGCTAGATAGGGGTAATCACAATAGATCTTCTAGGTCGCAGTGATCGAGAGGTCTCCCAGCCTATACGACCCATCTACAATCTACAATCTACATTTTGCTAATCAACTACAAATTCCAAGATACCGACTTGCAAAATCACAAAAAAAATTCCATAAATTTGAAGCTCTATGATGTACTTCCAACCAAATTGACCAATACTGACTACCCTCACTTTGAAAATCTCCTGAGGAAATTCATTGTGAAACACTGCTTTTATTCAACTGAGGAATTCTTACGAACGCCCTTCTGAACCTAAAAGGAAATTGAATCTGACGTTGACCGTATTTACATGCTGATGTTTTGATATTTGTTCTCATGGTACAATAATAACTATTCTATGTTCATTTTTTTGTTGTTTTTGTTTGACAAAACTTTTTTGTTTTTGTGTGTGCTACCACTAGATGTAATGTTTATGACCTGCAACAAATGTATTTTTTTTGTACATAACGTTGTTACATAAACTAAACTAAACTAAACTATCAGTCCAAATTTGGTAAGAATCTCACGACTAGTAGCTGCGATATACAGTGTCATTCATAAAGTCGGCATCATATGGGAAAAACTTTTATCAATGATTTATTTTGGAATTCGAGGTGAACGTTAAGTTTTGCTTCAAAAAAGATGAAAAATGGCCTACTCAATCGGGGTCACGTGACTTTCGATACATGTCAAAAGTGACATTTTTTCAAATTAATCGCTGAAAGTAGGCTTATTTGTTCGAATATCGAAAAAGTTTACTTGAAAAATTTTTTTCTATTCCAATTTTACACATTCTTCTCAAATTTGATCTTTCTATTGCCACTTTAAGATTTTGATTTTTTTTTACATTTTTCGAAATTTCTGTAATATTTGAAGAATTGTTAATTCCACGAAACTACTTCATACCAGTAGCTTTTTCATGCTACTTACTTTCAATTACTTATTATTACTGATTATGGACCGAAATATGATTTTCTTCAGAAAATGATAATACCCGCTTACAAATTCTGTTATGTTTGATGCAAAGTTGATATATCGTCAAGCATTTAGAAACGAAATTCATTTAAACTGATCTTTTCAGTTCTGAAAAAAAAATTAAATGAATTTCGTTTCTGAATGCTTGACTCAAACATAACAGAATTTTGATGTTATGTTTGCATCAAACATAACAGAATTTTGAAGCGAAGATTATCATTTTCTGAAGAAAATCATATTTTTATCGATAGTGATAATTAGTGATTGAGTAGCATGATGAAACTACTGGTATGAAGTAGTTTTATCGAATTTACAATTTTTTTAATATTACAGAAATTTCGAAAAGTTTCAAAAAATATCTAAATCTAAAAAATGTGATAGAAAGATAAAATCCGAGTCACATAATATATGTAAAATTGAAATAGAAACAACTTTTTCAAGTAAACTTTTTCGATATTCGAACAAATAGTCTACTTTCAGCGATTAATTTGAAAAAATGTCACTTTTGACATGTATCGAAAGTCACGTGACCCCGATTGAGTAGGCCATTTTTCATCTTTTTTGAAGCAAAACTTAACGTCCAAGTCGAATTTCAAAATAAAAGTTTTTCCCATATGATGCCGACTTTATGAATGACACTGTAGAGGGGGATCTTTAGATCAAAAGTTATTGAAGTTTTTGCTTAGTAATAACGTACTAGTATCATCGCCTTCCGTTTCCATGTCGGTGTGCTTTTCAGACAGCTCAGCCTGAGGCTCGCTCTGAAAATTCCCATCAGACAGAAAGTCGGTGTCGTCTGTTGTCGAACATTTCGAAGCACTCGAAGTTATCTTCGGCTGGAATGATTCGCTTTTCGGTGTGACTGGTGTTTCATGATTGATCGTGTTCAGAGAGACATCATCTGAACTGACAGATTGGACTGGGTAGCCTGAAAAAAATACACGTTTGGAGATTGAGTCGCATTTTTTATTTCCTCCAAAGACACGGACCATTTTCTCATTTGATGTTTTAAGTACAGTGAAATATAGGGAATTAGGGAACGATTTATGCCGCAAACAGAATTTTCACAGTCCTTCATGTTTTTGAGATACAGGACGATGTTGATAATGGGCGTGTACTCCTTAGTAGAACTTTTAACTCAAACCATGTTTATAATGATCCTTTTATACATAAATAATGATTGACGACATAATCTGATCGAAAAATTAACTGGAATGTTTCATTTTTGGACATAAATGATAGTAACTTCTGAACAAGGACCCTCTCATGACGTAGAAACCTCATCTCGCCATAGTTGAAAGAAAATACCAAACGCCCGACGGAGACTGAGGCAACTGATATACTAATTCTTTCAACTGTGATCTCGCCTTAATTCACTCTGTCAGAAATCATGTTTCATTCATCTCTTTCTGGAATTGTCTTGTTTCAGTATTAGGGTTTTGACGTCACATCATCGCCTCGTTTTCAGAGGTCCGAAAAATCGGGGATTTCAATAATTTTTTATAAAACGTAGGGAGCTCACAGCAAGAAACGGTTTGCGGTGGTGAGCTAGTTTGGGTGAGTTCTATCGAATTATGAAATAAAAATTTTTTGTGATATAAGCCCATTCTCACTTCTTGAGCAACTCCCGTATCTTGGTTACTTTTCAACTTATCGGCAGAATGAGAACGGGGTCATATAAAGGGTGTCTCAGAAACATTTTTCGTTTATGTATCACTCCTCTGGCGCAATACGCATGTTCCGAAAAAACGAGGTAGTTGGCAATCGATTGGCAACACTGTTAAGTTTCAGTTGCGACGGAGCTTTTCACAGGGCGCAACGTGCTTGTTATAATAAAAAAAAATATTGAATCCTTCACGATCATGAAAAAATGACATAGGATACGCCAGACAACAAGAAATTCACACACAATTTATACAGGGTTTCCCGAATATTTCAGCACCGGCTTGACATACAATTATGAAATTTGGTATACGGGGGTAATCAGTTGTTCCAGATCTGAAAATAATATTTGCAACGTTTCCATTTTCACAATTTTTCCTATAGAGCCCTCAACTTCATTTTTTTAAATGTAATGATATGTTTATGTTGCGTAACGACAATTTGAAATAAATACTCAAAAGAGGCGGTGTAGCACGCAGAGACTTACCGAAATTTGTCGGATGCTGCCGAGTCCAAAGGGCCACTTGCTGTGGAGAATTCTGCTCTTCTCTAAATGTCAGTACCGACACTCACTCTTAATGCAATAGGTTTTGTGTGACAATACACTCTATAACACAGGTAATTGATTGCAATGCAATCCGGGAACTAGGAATCAAGAGGCGGCGGGCAGATGTGCGAACACGCGGAATTTTTGGTGGCCGTCATGTTTTACGAGTGCTGAAGGACTGACCGTTGACCTTGCACTGGTCAGGTGTCAAGCGCGGTACTTCGAATAATCTCCTGGTGCTACACTTTGTTCTATTGAAAATAACGGAGTTGGTACCCATTTCTTATATCAGCGATATTCATTTGTTTCATCTGGTATAATTTTCTGGAGGTTCAGAACAAACCCTACATTTTCTGCATTCGAAGTTTTTCTCTATCTCTAATGATATACCCTGTAGAAGCTGTTTAAATATACGGAATGACCCTGCCTGTACACCGCTCCACCCTAATATTTAAGAGAATTGAAGCAAAGCATAACATATGAAATCAACGCTATTCTTCGTGCAATGCTTCGGAGAGTGATTGAAACCTTCAGTTCGGGATTAGGACAGTGTGAAAACATTCAAATTCAAAGTTCAGGCTTCCTTTTGGTAATAAATTCATTTTGGTAAAAATAATGTTAGCATTTTTTTTATTGCATAAAATACGCAAATATTTCTGAGACACCCTTTATAACTATTTATTAAACAGTGGCGTACTCATTTTATTTCTGTAATTTTTTGAAAATGAAGCCATTTTTTTTCCTTCTCTATCCAGTTCGATTCAGATTTCTTATACCTCCTCAAAAATATACAGGGTAATTCAGGTTTTGAGGTACAAACTGCAATGGAAGATAGGTCTCCTTATTTTAATTAAAAAAAAATTATATAAACATGGGTCCTATAGAGCTACAAAGGAAGTTCAATTAACCTTTTTATCAATTGAAATATCTCACTGACTTCTAGAGATATCAATTTGAAATAGGGTGTGGTCAATACTTTCTAGAAGATCATCATTTGAAGCATTTTGAAGTTTTTCAAAATCTACAGGGAGATACATTCTTGGGGGTAAATTCTTTCTTATCCCGTTACCAAATAGGGTGGATTGTTCATTTCAAAGGCTTTTTTGCCCTCCAATTAGTTTCTAGAAACGTACTGTTTTCGGGATAAATAAGCATATCCGTTTGATTTGTATCTCAAAAACGAAGCAATTTAGGACACTGTATTACAGTATCCTAACTGTATTTCACTATTTCACTGTATTTCCTAAAATGTCACAAGGAATCGCCCCTTGAATTTTTTCGGTGTTATTTAGATACACCCTGTATATCTGGATGAATATCAACAAACCTTTATGTACTTGCTTGTTCCTCTTCACAGAACGTTGGAAACAGGTCCGTTCGCCTCCAGCAGGGTAGAATACAATTTTTCGTTTGGAAGTAGTATTATCAGTTTCAGTTTCTAAAATTGATAATAATTATATCAGGTTTCGGTATTATCGGTATCACTTTTATTTTATTATACAGTAAGTACAAATACAAGGTGTTTTTGAAATGTGTACAGATATTTTCTGGGTCTTAATGAACGAGAAATTGTAGTTTCCATCCTTCAAGTTTAAAACCCTTAATTGGGTGAAAGTATTGAAATAGTAATTTACGTAACACGTCCGGAATATACTGTTTTTTTGGTCGAGTAGATAAATTTCTGGACCGAGCCGTATGCGAATCCTGGAAGTCTGCGAGTCCAAAAAACTGTTTTTGGACGTGTTGCGTACAATATTTTTTCGGCAACCATGTAAAATAAAAAATCGATGAGACACATTTCCATATTATATTGCTTCGTAGAATAAAACTTCTTCTTTATTAATTCTCATTTGTATCAAATACTGAAATTTGAACAGAATCCCTGTACCTACTAACTGTTACATTGGAAATATCGTATGGACATTTTCAAACTAACTATCGCAGCTGCTTTCGATAGTTTACTGCGATAATTGCAACCAAACTTTCAAAAACCAAAATGTCAACGAATTTCATGTCAAATACCTTTCAGCCGATATTTCGCTGCTATGGTAGTTATCATTTGCATTTATCAAAACCATATCTACCAAGATTTTCATAGTTACAGTGACAACAACGAAGGAAGGAGAAGATGGTGTGCCTACGCGCATATTATGTGACGTCATCTGGGATACCAACATCAGCTGATAGTCACAGACAGATACCGTTGCCATGGGCGTGCGCAATGAATTCAATCATGTTTATTGAAATTTCTATGAGTTTCTCGATCTGTTTTGAAATAATTCAATTTATATAAACAGGTACCTATACCTTTGATTTTACTATTTCATTGATTCTGGAAATTGTGATCTTGAGGTAATTCGCAATCGCAAATAGCAAAAATACATAAGAATTATCATGCATTGCCAATCCCATCTGAATAATCCACTACTGTGTCGATTCTGACAGATTAAAATTCAGCAGTTAACGACGTTGACGTTGCTTCTGCTCCGACATCGACAACAGGAGTATCAATTTTTGCCGTTTTGTTATTCAAATCTTTGCTGCAATTTATATTTTGTGAGGAATTAAGAGTTTTGAATTCATTTTCAATTATTTCTGACTTGATATTCGGAAGATGTTCTGTAGGAATGGCATCTTGTTTCAAATATTTGTGATTTTTTGGAGGTGTGTAATTCAAGAACCGTACTTTCGCACTTGTTTGAGAACATTTTGCATGGAAATGTTTTGAGAAATACGTGCTGTAATATGAATGTGATGATAATATGATAGATGAATACTTTGGAATGACGATAAAAGGAATAAAAGGTAGGTACCATAATTTGAGTTTATATTCTGTCGGCAGCAAGATCCCATCGTTTCATTAGGTCTCCATTCTTGGAAAAGCAGAAAAATTCAATATCTGTGCCTTTTGTATGTTAGTTGGAATTTCCATAACCAGAAACGAAACAAGTAGGCATTTCGAAATTATTTCATTCAATTTTAGTACTTATATAATATCTGAAGTTCGAGACATCAATCACGAAAACAAATAATAACAATGACAGTTATATCCCAGCTGACGTCATGCGCAGAACAAGACGAGTTTGATCTTTCTGTTGAGCACAACATCTTCTCCTTCCACTATGGATGTGATACTTCCCCGACTAGGGCGGAAAAATGCTAATTTCTCAAAAAGGAATATTCTCAGATAAAATATGAACATGAAAAAATTGATACATCATATTATTCATCATAGTTTTGACATAAAAAAATCCTAAAGTTGAAAAATCTCGATTATTAACACCCTATATATCTGAAAATCATTCCCGCTAGACTCCAAGTGTGGTACATTGATGAAATCAGCTTTTCATGGAGAATCTAAAGAACCAATTAAACACAGGGTGTTCCATTTGAAAATCGAAAGTTGATGCCTGTTTCGCTAAAAGGTTTCAACTTCAAATCTACCTGTACGAGCACTGTACAGGCTGTCCCATTTTCGATGTCCTTACGGGATATCTCGCTTATTTCGCGAACGTTGATTTCTCCTTATGGGGCTATATAAAAAATAAAATATATCACACGCGGCATGAAAACAACAAGCAGATGCTAATTTACTCATTATTGCTCTCACCTGATCCGTCCATCGTAGATCTTCATCTATCATTACCCCTAAAAATCTGTATCTGTGTATCTTTTCTATGATTTTTGAAAAATACGTAATTCGTTTTGTTCTTATTGATCACTAAAGAATTATTTTCACACCATTCTACAACTCGAGAGACAGTTGTATTAGATGTCTCATTCAAAGCACCGATGTCTCTTTCAGACACAACGACTGAAATATCGTCTGCGAATAAGAAAACGGAACTAATGTCTATTTGGGAACATATGTCGTTAATAAATATTAAGAATAGAATTGGTCCGAGTATGGAGCCCTGCGGCACCCCTATACCAACTTGTACACTGTCAGAATAGTATGTCGAAGACTTGGAGTTATTTTCTGATGAGATACCGACTATTTGTGTCCGATTGCTGAGGTAGGATTTCATCAAATCATTAGCTTTGCCTCTGACACCATAGTGTTGCAACACAAAATAATGAAAATTCTATGTTAACATACAATATAAATGAGAAGAAATGGAGAAGAAGGCCATTCTAACCTTCTTTATATTGAGGTTAATATGATCTTCTTCTCCATTTTTTCCATTTCCAATTTTACAGATGGCGAAGACACTTTTTTTTCTCTCAATGCTAGCTGAACTGCAAGGTAAAATTTCATCTTGAGAAATAAATAAAAATCTGAAAAAAATCAAGTACTTACTATACTTCATGGCAATTTAAATGTTCAAACTCTGTGTGAATTTGTCTTCTGCACGGAGATTTATACAGAGGTGACGTCAGAAAGCTACGTGTAGTACTTTGGGTACAAAAAATGGTCTCACCCCAAATTTTATTCTTATTCCTATATTTTTTATTGGTGCCATTCAATAGTATGAGTTTGAAATATTTGTATTTATTTTAATGTCACTATGTATATGTGTTAATATTTATCTTGAAATGATGCTATAAAAAAGAATCATTTTTTTAAGGTTTTGTGTGTATGGATCTCACTAAAATCACCCAAATCTAATAATCCCATTAACGTTACTACAATAAAATCACTCAGTATAATATGAAAACTGAAAGTTTATTTGAAAAAAAAAAAAGTATAAAGTCCTGAGTCTTAAAACGAACATAACTAGCTGCTCAGCCATAAACAGATAAAAATAAACAAACAAAACAACAATTCTTATTCTCCAAAGGAAAAAAACTCATTCAAGGCACGTACCAAGTTTTTTTTCTTTTTCAGTCTTGATGGCCTCTAATAGTCTTTTGATTTTCGACTTTGGTGTCTCAGCAGTCTTGGACTCGTTCCGCATAGTTGCCACATCCACAGATTCACTCTCTTTGGCGTCAACGGAATCCGACAACAACGAATCTTGGTCAGATTTGTTCAGCGATCTGCGTTCGGAGATGAATTTTTGAAGGAGCTGTTTACGTCTGGACAAACAATCGTCCAGCGTTTTTGGCGAATCACTCTCCACACTAGTACCACTCCCATTTGCTTTGGATCTAGTTTTACTAGATATGCCCGAAAACTGAAACGAACATTACATTTTTCAAACGGTATATGCAGTTATGTAAGCAGCAACCCGGTTTCCCGTGAGAACCTGCTGACATCAACATCAGCAGAAATCCGACTTCAGGGAAAGAACGAAATGCCTTGTGAACCGCAATTCAGAATAGACATGATCTTGGTAGAGTAAAGACGTATATTTTTAATATTGTAAAACTGATTGAATAAATAATTTTTGTCTCTCGAAATATAAAGTGCTTTTTTAAAAAGTCTTTTCGGGAAAGTAAAAACATAAAGTGGCGCAGTCGTACGGATTCTGAAAAGGGAATTTATCGAAAATAACCCGTCAGTTTCAACTGTTTAACCAGAAGAACCCAGTGCTCCATCGAGGACCTCAACTGGCAGAAACAAAGCAGAAGTAGAAGAAAAAGCAGTCTCGTCGAAGCAGGAATGAAAATCTTCGTTTTGATGTAAGTTGCTCATATCATTTATTTTCCTTCCAAGATTTTATGTCATTCTCCTCGCCCTCAGATTTTTCAAGTGAAAATATAGATCGCGAGTTAGATTTAGATACCGGAATAAGTCCAATTGCAAATTTAGAATCAGAGTCAGAAATAATCAGACTTCTTTCTGTCTTGAACATAACAGAAGATAGTAATTCACCTAAAGTATCAAACAATATGTCAATCCCACATTTTGAAACCAAACTTTTAGAGATTGTTCCGAAATTTGACGGAAATCCATTAGAATTATCTTCATATTTGGATACAGCTAATACCTTAATCAATACATATTGGGACCCGAATCCCGCAAATATCAATGGTGTTCAAAACACAACATTAATTTACGGCATTTATGCAAAATTAATAGGAAAAGCACGCGAAGTTTACAGTATTTGTATTGCAAAAGACTGGCAATCAGTAAAAAACGCTCTTATAGCCCATTTTGGCGATCAGAGAGATGAAAACGGATTACTTTTTGATTTGGACCAATTGCGACAAACTAACAATGAATCTCCTTTACAATTTTATACTCGTATTATGTCAAATTTACGCGCTCTTCACAATTACCTAGATACACATGAAAATAATCCAAATAACAAGACAGTGAAGAAAACTTTTTATAACACACATGCATTGAAAATTTTCCTTGCAGGATTGAAAGAACCCCTAGGTTCGACAATCAGAGCAATGAAACCCAACGATTTAGCAGAAGCTAGGCAATACATAATTTCTGAAAGTAATATTCGTCATTTGCAAAAACCTATTAACGATCAGTTCAAACCGAGACAAAATCCGAAATACAATCATGGATATCAAAATCAGTTTCAAAATCATCACCAGTTCAATAATTATTCTCAAAATAACTTCCAAAATCCACCTCAAAATATTCCACGACCAACCTTCCAAAATTCTAACTTTCCACGCGGTCCTGTACAAATTCAAACAAGGCCTGCCCCTCCACAACGTTATTTCACAAACAGTCAAGTTTTTGGAAACCAAAGACCTTTCCGAAATCAAAGTAATGTTTGGAGATCAAACCCACAAAATCAAACTAGACCTAGACCTACCCCAATGAGCGGAATTTCTTATGGAACTGTACCTCGACAAAGAAATGACGATAGACCAAACACATTTCATCAACAACCCCGAATGAACTCTACCCCTGAAGAAGTATATAACGTAGACTCACAAATTGACGAAGAATATTTTGACAGCCAATATCAAAATCATTATTACGATGACCAATATTTTGACTATCAAAATGAACCGAGCACTTCTCAAAATCAAATTTGTTACCAAAATCCTAATCATGATGAATATCAATCAGAACCAATCGATGAACCTAATCAAAATTTTCAACAAATAGACTCTTCAGAAACCAACACATAGAAATTCATTCAATCTATGACCGAAAAGACCTCCCATATATCAAAATTTCAAATCCCCCATTAAAATTATTAATTGACACAGGAGCTACCAAATCATTTTTGAACCCCGAAATTGCAGAAAACTATTATAACGACTTCATAAAAAAGGAACCATTCACAATATCATCAATATTTCAAACAACTTGCAGAGATCAGTGTGCCGAAATTCCAGCCTTCAGCGAATTCAATTCAGATAAGAAAATCAAATTTTACTTGTTCAAATTTCATCATTTTTTCGATGGTTTAATTGGTTACGAAACTCTAAAAGATCTTAATATTCAAATAGATATTCAAAATTCGATTATTAAAACACCCACTGCCCAAATTTCGATAGCTCATTATGAAACAAAAGGCAAACTTTTATTTTTCGCACGAATCGAACCATTTTCCATAGAATCAGTTAAAATTCCAGTTGCGATACCAGAAGGTACTATTACAATTCCTGAAACTCATATGTCAAAGTGCATTATCCGCGAATGTCTGACTATAGCTCATCTAGGCTATGCATCTGTTGATATTCACAATAACACCAGTGGCGTTCAAGAAATTTTTCTTTATAAACCGGTACCAGTAAAACGATTTGACAATAATGACTTTGAACTTTACCATTTGACAATACCAGACACAGATTACGAAACTATACAAAACCCCGACATTACGCAACTTATACGAACTGAGCACATGAATCAAGAAGAAAAATATCACATAGAAAAATTATGCCGTTCTTTTTCAGATATATTTCACCGCGAAAATTCAAAATTAACCTTCACAAATCAAGTCAAACACAAAATGAGAACCACAGACGAATCACCTATTTATTCGAAATCATACCGCTATCCTTTTATTCATAAACCGGAAGTTGAACGACAAATTAATGAAATGCTCAGACAGGAAATTATCAGACCCAGTGACTCTCCTTGGTCTTCCCCGATCTGGATAGTCCCCAAAAAATCTGACGCATCAGGCAAGAAAAAATGGCGTATAGTGGTCGACTATAGAAAAATTAACGAGAAGACAATTGACGACAGATATCCTATCCCAAACATATCCGACATCCTTGACAAATTAGGCAGATGCCAGTATTTCTCGACTTTGGATTTGGCAAGTGGCTTTCATCAGATTGAAATGCATCCTGATGATATCCAAAAAACTGCATTCAATGTTGAGCATGGACATTACGAATACTTGCGCATGCCTTTCGGACTTAAAAATGCCCCGTCCACATTTCAACGAGTCATGGATAACGTCTTGAAAGATTTACAAAATAAAATTTGCTTTGTCTATATGGACGACATAATCGTTTTTTCCACCTCTTTACAGGAACATTTAACAAATTTGAAATTAGTCTTCGAAAAACTACGAGCGAGTAACCTAAAAGTGCAACTTGATAAATCAGAATTTCTGAGGACTGAAGTAGCATTCTTAGGGCACATCATCACTCCCGATGGTATTAAACCGAACCCGGATAAAATCAAATCTATTATCAACTATCCTATTCCAAAAACTACGAGAGAAATCAAAGGATTCCTCGGACTTTTAGGCTATTATAGAAAATTCATTCAAAATTTTGCTAAGATCACGAAACCATTTACTTTATGTTTGAAAAAAGGAGCCAAAATCAATATCAATGATCCACTCTATATTAAAACTTTTGAAGATTGTAAATCTCTCCTGACTAATGACCCCATCCTTCAATATCCTGACCTGACAAAAGACTTCATCCTGACAACAGACGCGAGTAATATTGCCGTAGGTGCCATTCTTTCACAGGGCCCTATTGGACAAGACAAACCTATCGCTTACGCATCACGCACATTGAATGATTCAGAACAAAACTACTCGACAATTGAAAAAGAATTGTTAGCCATTGTGTGGGCTACAAAATATTTCAGGCCGTACCTGTTTGGCAGAAAATTCAAAATCATAACAGACCACAAACCTCTTCAATGGCTTATGTCTCTCAAAGAGCCAAACTCTCGTTTGGTCCGTTGGAGATTGAAACTTGAAGAATATGATTACCAGATAATCTACAAAAAAGGAAAAATGAACACAAACGCGGATGCCCTCTCTAGAGTAGAAATCTACCCCACTGATACACAGACTAACGACGAAAATATCACAGAAAACATTCCCATACTACAGTACATGCAAGAATATAATGAAAATCCCATTTTAGACGAAAATCCTAGACCTTCCACTAGTAACGAACCTGATAATCAATCAATGATAGGACAAGTAGACCCTGACGAAAACGACGACAATCAGACTGTACATACAAGTGCAGAAAACCCGATTTTGACCATAAATATAACCGACAAACCTTTGAATTATTTTCTTTGTCAGATAGTCATAATAAAAGTTGATCAAAACCCACGTTTCGAAACTGAGAAAATTTTCGGAAATCCAGTGAGCCGAACAAGATGGTATCTCTATGTGACAAACGAAACACTTCAAGCACAAGTTGTTGAATTCTTGAAAGACTTCGGTGGCGCAAAACGACAATATGTCTTGTATTTTCAGAACGATGAAAATCAAGAGCTTTATAAAGAAATATGCGTTTTTCTACCCCAAATATTCAAAAATTCAGCTTTCAAAATTCTAAAATCTAATAAACTTTTATTTGACGTTACTAATGAAAACAGACAACAAAATTTGATCAAGTCAACTCATGAAGGCATTACGAATCATAGAGGAATTCACGAAACTATTAATGAACTGAAAATAAAATATTACTGGCCAAAATTAAGTGATGACATCAGGAAATTCGTAAATAATTGTTCTATTTGCCAACAAGTAAAATATGAACGTCATCCCCCACTTATTAAACTTCAACTGACACCAACACCGAAAAAACCTTTCGAAACCATTCATGTAGATACATTCAAATTTGACAAGGCCATAGCTCTCACAATTTGTGATAGTTTTTCCCGATTTGGACAAGCATACATTTTACCTAGTCTGTCTGCACTTCATGTCTATCAATCTCTCTTACAATTCATTACGTCATACAAAATCCCAGAAAATATTATATCCGACAACGGAACAGAATTCACGCAGAGTATCTTGAAAGATTTTTCTAAAGTTCATAAAATTAACTGGCATTTTACCTTACCACTAAATCCAAATAGTAATTCAATCGTAGAAAGATTTCATTCGACAATTCTTGAACATATGCGCACTCTTGCCTTGAGCAAACCAAAACTGAATCCATTCGAAAAAATTACTTATGCAGTTTTAGGATACAATAACTCTATTCATTCGGCTACCAAACAAAAACCAGTTGATCTGTTATTGGGACACTTAGAACTAAAAGATCCAATAGATATCGATAATCAATCAGAAATAATCAATCATACAATCAATGAACATAAAGAAATAATGTCCGACCTATATAGTAAACTTCATGACAAAATGTCAGAAAAGAAATCAAACGTAATTTCCAAATTAAATGAAAAACGCAAAGACCCACCAGATATCGAACCTGGCCGAATTGGTTATAGAAAATTGACTGATAGACAATCCAAAACAAATCCCCTCTACCGACCTGAACACGTGACCAAAAGTAACGACCTAACAGTGACAACACCACAAAATACCTACCACAAACAAGTATTCAAACCTCCCAGAAAAATGACCGACAATCCCCTTTTGCAGGTTGATGACACTTCACCTGACGAAACCCCAGGAAGTTCAGATACACAGTCTAGAAACTAACCCTGGTATTCTCCCTTTTAAACTCGGAACCGCCAGAATAAAGATCGCTTCCCATACCTTCCTTCACTATATCAAAATTGATTATTTACGTCAACAAATTCAATCAACAACTGATCAGTACAACCATTTGGGTACGCTGATCAACAATCGTCATCTTATTAGAACCGATAATCTACAAAATATTTATAATCGTCTTGAATATGAAGTAAACACAGTAAATAGGAAAATGAACTCACTATTTCCTAAAGAGAGAACAAAAAGAGGCTTAGTAAATCCAGCAGGATCACTTCTGAAATTTTTCACTGGAAATCTTGATCAAGAAGACGCGAAAGAAATCTATGGTAGCATTTCGGAACTCGAACGCAATCAGAACAAAATAATCAAGAAGGTGAACAAACATATTTCATTAACAGCTAATCTGATGAATAATATCAATGACACGATGACTACTTTCAAGAAAAATCAAAATTTAATCGAAAATAAAATTAATCTGTTGACAAAAGCCCTAAATGATCAATCTCTGCTATTTTCCCATTATTTGACAATTCATGATATATTGGACCAAATTAAACTTAATCTTGATTCACTCCTAAATTTCCTTTCAGAAACTGAAAATGCTGTGAGTTTCGCATACCTTAAAACTCTACATCATAGTATTGTTTCTCCAAAAGATCTCAAAGAAATAATAAATGAATTATATAAATCACATACTGAATCTCAAATGCTGTTTCATTTAGACGATTACCTCAAATATTATAGTATAGTAGAAACCAGCGTTTTTATATCTGATGACAAAATGATATTTTCACTTGATTTCCCTTTGGTTCACCCTAACACATTTGAACACTACCACCTTTTTCCAATTCCTAATCGAAACCAATCAATAATTATACCTCCTGCAACCTACATAACCTTGAGCAACGAAGACTATCAATACCACAACGAAGAATGCATTGAGCTTAGACCAAACTACCTCTGCAAGAAGAACCATCTTCTACCCCTTCGAGAGAACTTGGATTGCATTACATCACTTCTGTCTGCCGAAATCAATTTAATCAGCTGCCAACAAGTTCCGATCCACGTCAGTCGACAGTTGATTGAAGAAATCAACGAATCCCATTATATTGGTATTTTCCCAGAAAATCAGAAACTCCATCTTGATTGCAAAGAAAACAATGTGGCCATAGTCCGTGGCACGTACCTCTTTGTTATTCCACCAGCATGTTCCATAAAAACACCAACCTACAGCTACAAGAATGAGAAGGGTGTCATTATAGGACATCCCATTTTATTGGAAGAAATCAAAGCTTTCAATATGACGACTCTTCATGTTGAAAAACTGCGAATCGAGAAAGTTTCCCTTGATAAACTACACGAGCTTCAACTACAACAACTACAAGACGAACCCCTTGAGACGATCAGCCTTCACAGAAGATATTCCCTATGGTCCATTGGGAGCTTCGCGACGCTTGTCATGTGCGTCCTAGCCTACCTATGCATCGCCAAAAGAAGCAGAGTCCAGACATGGTTTTGCAAGAAACGAACACAAGAACCCCAGAGGATGGCCATCAACGAAACTCAAGTTGTTCCACCCTCGAGTTCCTTCTAAGGGATGGGAATAGACATGATCTTGGTAGAGTAAAGACGTATATTTTTAATATTGTAAAACTGATTGAATAAATAATTTTTGTCTCTCGAAATATAAAGTGCTTTTTTAAAAAGTCTTTTCGGGAAAGTAAAAACATAAAGATGCTGAGATATACAGGGTGACCCTGAAAGGTCTGTACAAAATGGTACTACAGTGTGTCCATTTAGTGCGTAATTCTTCGATATCTCGAAATCAATTATCACAAGAGAAAAACTGTGAAGAAAAAACTTTCTCAGTTACTAAAGTTGCTCATTTCGAAAATATTTCCAACGATACTGGGTGTTTCATAAAAGCGGGGCAACTCGAAGACGAGTTTTTTCAAATGGAACACCCAGAATTGTTCATTCGACATTTATTCCGCTCAGGTTCAGCTCTACATCGCTGTGAGAAAAATTGAATTTAGTTGCGGCGTTGCCAAGTTATAATTGATAAACCCATTTTTACTACTATTGAAGGGTCATGTTCAATTGGGTATGGTATATTTATTTATTGAAATTTCGAAAATATTTTTGGTATACAGTAGTAGCAAGGTCTCACGTATACCAATCCAGTAATCTTGCGAGATAATCCTCTACAGGGTGCTAAAATTTACATTCTGAATATTGTAAGATTCAGACGACGATCATAAGAAATTTTCAAATGGAACACCCTGTATTTTTCATCACGGATCTATTTCGACATCATTCGCCTTTTCATCACAGAAGAAAAAATCGAAATCGGTTGCGGCGTTTTCAAGTTATGAGTAATTTCCTTATTTTTACTTCTATTTCGGGGTAATTTGTTCGTCCTGATGGTTCTTTAATTTGATTTGAGTGTGGGAATATTGCTTGCCACATGACATTCGAGGTTCTACATAGATCATTCAGGTATTTTTGTGATATGTGCATCGTCCAAATTTGAAATATTCCGTAATCTTGCTACTTATGATTCAAATAATATGTGAAAAAAACAAACATGCCAAAAGCAACGCCTGTCTTTGAAATAACTTCTACAATACAAACAATGAAGATGCGGATTGCGAAAATTAGGAAATTTTTTTGAAATTTGGGCCATTTTTATTGTCGTTAGTCCCACAATCCAAATCTCCATTTACCTTGAAGAAGGTAAACATAATGATACAAACAATATGTCTCTACTACGCAGCTTTTGGGAGGAAATTCAGCAAAATGTCGAATCAATCCAAGATATATTTGATTGTAGCGATGTAGGTCATTACACAAATATTTCGAACAAAATTCAAACTTGGAGAGCCTGTAAATATTCCTTTTGTAAAAAAATAATTGAATGGTCAATGAACAAATCTGATTATACCGTAGCAACGCAATATTTCCACAATACAAATAAATGAAAGAACTATGACGTACAAATTACCCCGAAATAGTAATGAAAATAAGGAAATCAACCATAACTTGACAACGCCGCAACCGATTCCGATTTTTTTCCCAGCGATGAAAAGGCGAAAGATGTCGAAATGAATTTTTGAATAAAAATATAGGGTGTTCCATTTGAAGAATTCTGATGAATGTCATCTGAATCTTGCAAAATTCTAAATGCAAAATTGAGCACCATGTTGAAGAACATGTCGCAAAATTACTGGATTGGTAAACGTTGGACCTTGCTCCTACCGTATGCCAAAAATATTTTCAAAATCTGAATAAATGAATATACCATGCCCAATTCAACATGACTCTTCAATAATGGTAAAAATAGATTTATCAATTATAACTTGGCAACGCCGCAACCGATTTAAATTTTTTTCACAGCGATGTGAAGGTGAACCTCGACGGAATTAATTCCGAATGAACAATACTGGGTGTTCCATTTAAAAAAACTCTTCTTCGAGTTGCCCTGCTTTTATAAAACACCCAGTAATGTTGAAAATAATTTTGAAATGAGCAACTTTAGTAACTGAAAAAGTTTTTTCTCCAAAGTTTTTCTCTATATGTTATGGCTTTCGAGATATCGAAGAATTACGCACTAAATGGACACACTGTATAGACTCCTGAGGCGAAAGTGAGATAATTAAACCACAGCCGGCTTTACATGTAACAAGCCGCGGTGAGAGAAATGCAACACCGCATCGCGGTTATCCGGAAGGTCTACTCACGATTGGCTACCACAGCGACGGCGTTACGTAATATACAGGGTGAGTCATGAGGAACTGTACATACTCCTACCACGAATAGTTCGTGTCAACGGCAGACGCGTGCGGGAAAGAATCTCTTTCCGCACTTGTTAGGAAAATAACTATACCAAATTAACTGAATAAAAATAAAACAAATTGAATAGATAAAACTGTGAATTGAAATCATAAAATTGTTATTATAACGATGGCTATGAACATTTTCACAGATATCATATCCACTGATTCGAAGATCTACAGAGTGATTATTATCAACAAAAAAAAATACTAACTCCAGGCCTGAAAATAAGATAATATGTTGATTTCCATTGAGCTGAAGCATTGTTAATGTAAGTCACACTTTTATTCGTGAAATTCATGGGTTGCGAAGTATTAATTTCCAAATAAATAAATTTTTTGCCAAATTTTCTTTTTTTCATGTGTGAGAGTGTGAGAAAAATTTGGAATATTTTATTTTCGATGTTTGCTTGTGACCTCTGAAAATTTCCTGTTACAGTTTACAAAAACGATAAACAGGATAAACTTTTTGCTATTAACTGAACACTAAAAATTTCTCGAGTACGGTCCTGGATTTTTCGAATTCTGAATAAGTCAGTCGATTAGAGAGTAGTAACGGAGTATTCCAAGAAAAAATCAGAGAAAGCGAAGAAGCTGTTGGGAAGTAATGACCAAAAGATGTTTTTGGCAAATCTCATAATTCACCCTATATATTGGAAAAGATATGGAGAAGACACTTTCTGATATACATTAGGCATTCCTCTCAGGGGCCTCTATTCGTGGTAGAAGTATGTACAGTTCCTCATGACTCACCCTGTATAAAATTCTCCTGTCCCAGTCATGGTGTTTGTGGCCAAAATCCTCTGGCTCGACCGATTAGTATGAAAATTTTTGTGCGTATTCGGTAGGTATGAGAATCGGTCGTAATCTTTTTTTCGAATAGAAAATTTAAGATGGCGGATCCAATATGGCGGACGAGTTTTGTAATCCGATTTTATTCAAAATTGATATCTGGGGATTTTCGGGGTCGGAGAATATGATTTATTCGTCAAAGATAGGAAATTCAAAATGGCAAACGAGTTTTGTAACTATGATCCGATTCTATTCAAAATTTGTATTTGAGGGATTTTGGGGTCGGAGATTATGATTCCTTTATCAAAATTAGAGAGATGGAGGATCCAATATGGCGGACGAGTTTTGTAATTATGATCCGATTCTATTCAAAATTTGTATCTGGGGGTTTTCGGGTTTTTCGGGTCGGATATTATGATTCTATTCTTTAAAATTGTGAAAGATGGCGGACCCAATATGGCGAAAGAGCTTTGTAATAAATAGTAGTTTGGAAAAAACTATAATGAAACAAGCTTTTATGGATAGTCAAACTCTAGGCCAAACTGAATAGGAGTAGAAAATTGATAGTATGGTTTAAAAAACGAGATAGATTGTCGAACTAAAAAGAAGTAAAAAATAGAAATAGTAGTTTGAAATACTGATGAAACAAGATTTTATGGATAGCCAAAATAAAAAGAAGTAGAAAACAAAATAATAAAATTGTGTTGATAAATATTAAACTGAAAAAATATTTTCTAGAAAGAAACGTATATTGCAAAACAACGTTTGCCGGGTAGCAGTTTGAAAAAATGAAGAGATATAGAGTGCCGAACTAAAGAGAAGAACAAAATGAATAGAATAGTTTGAAAAACTAAAGAATCCCGCTTTTATGGATAGCCAAACTGAAAAGAAGAAGAAATATAATAATAAAAGTTTTTTGATAAATATTTATCTAAAAAAATTGTTTCTAGAGATAATGTTTATGGCAAAACAACGTTTGCCAGGTCAGCTAGTAAATAATAGTGTTTCCCATATGATGGCGACTCAATAAATGATACTGTATAAAGAAATACATTGAGAATTCCCATTGATTACCTGATACAAATATGATTTCTTTTTCGGTATATTCAATATAAAACAACTACTTTCCTGCCTTTTTGACACGATGAACATTGAATACCATCCTTAATATTTACACTAACAAGAGGAACCATCCTCATGAGAGCAATGAAGCCAGAAATTCTATTCAGTAGGTGACACTATCTATAAGCGACGTGAACTAAAGTAAAGCAGAAAATGTTCGAAGTTTATTTTTATGTTTTTTATTATTTGAAGGAATATCAGAGTATGATGTATGATGAACGGAAGATCAAACGAAAATTACACTCTTATACACGGTGAGTAGGGGTGCCCGGTCCTGAAGCCAACCCCACCCTTCCACTTTTCTCCAAACCACGTGACCCAGCTGGCCAATCAGAGGCCACAATTCGGTTTGAAGCCCCGCCCTCCCTATGGATGGCGGTAAGTTCGAATGCTAGATAGTCTGAATGTTGAACATTATTCGGGTGATGACGTCATCATTGATCATATTTTATATTCGGAATTGATTAAAAAAAAACTAGTTTGTACTGAGCATTGAAACCGAGACCAAAGGGGTGGAAGTCCGATGTGCTACTGTAAGAGCGACCTTCAATATCGTCTCCTCTTGTTCATTGGTGTCAATTCAGGATACATTTGGTTGAATTTTCTGCAAGTTCTGTCCGTGTTGTGAAGAATATTCAAACCGAAGGATTGGCTTTATTGAGCAAAATGATAGACATATCAGAATATAACAATATGACAAATGTCACAACTAAAAGTACAGTATGTTTCATAAACTAGATGAAGATGATTCATCACATTCTCCCCAGCTTAATAATAACGCTGATACAATTCTAAATATTTTGGTGGTCTAACATTTCGCCTCAATCGTGAAGTAATGTTAGAATTCCTATCAGAATGAATCATGTGAGGGTTCGTATTTTCTTGAAGTGTTGTTTCTGATGTGATTCGAATCTTCTGGTAGAATCTCCATCTGATCAGAATGAATCGTAACTGGATTGGCATCTCCTTGGATAACTACTTCTGATGTGTCAACATTTCCAGGTAGCACCTGATTTCCTGATTCGTCGCGGCTCACTTCAGATATTTCTTGAAGTTTATCAGAAATCGGCTCAATATTTTCTTCCTTATATTCTCTTCCCCCTCCAGGAGCTAGATGTCGGTTAGAAATGGTGATTTCTCTCCCATCAGAAAGTCTCGCATGTGAATAGTCAGGATTAGATTCCATTAATTCCACTTCTTCGACGAGTGGTTCATACTTGTTTTGACGATTATGTTTCTTCATTAGGATTAGAGAACCTGGAGTAGCCAGCCATGTGGGTAAACTCTGTCCATTCAAAGACCGTCGGTTTTGCGAGTAATCGATTACCATACGTTTCTTATGATTAGCATTGAATGTCACCAAAACTTGGGCTCGCCATGGTGAATTACTCTTTTCAATTATACCGTTCAAGAGGAGTTTTTCGACTTCAGACTCTATGAATTTCAAATCTTCCTGAGAGTATCGTCTTTAGAAGTAGTTGCAACTGCTATAGACTCGGCAACTCTTAGGGAAGATTCAGTAGGTATTGCATTTATGAATGATGTATTCGAAATATTGAAGTTATCAGAGTGACGTTGGGCCATTTCCAATGATCTAGCTTGATTGAATGCTTCGTCGAGCTTGAGGGTTTCATTTTCCAGTAATCGCTGGCGTATAGCAGCCGACGACAATCCCGTAATGAATGAATCTCTTATATAATGAATAACAATAACTGCATAAGAACTTCGTTTGAATAATCGATATTCGCGTTCATTCTGGGAGATTTTTTGAAACACTGTCAATAACAATTACTGAATTACTCATTAATGTCACCGAACTGTTATGAGTTTGATATTTCCATGGCTATCTAAAATTGACTTTTTCATAAAATTATATTTTTCACAAAAAGCGGCTTTATTAAGAAAACTTGATGATTTAGGTATAGGGACATGCTATGTCATCTTGTAGCATTTTTATTAGTCTTTCAATTTATTGAGTAAAAAACAGTGGGTTCCATTTGAAAAAATGAACTTTTGACCACTTGTATGAACAACGAATATAATAATAATTTCAGCACGCCCTGTATGATATGGAGGCGACTTCTCGGTGTAAATTTAATACATCAACCATGTTCAAACCACCACTAAAATATCAACTCTTCATGACTCGAGTGCCCTGATTTATACAGGGTGATTCAAAAGTAAGCGGCATCCTTTCAGAGGCGTATTCCTTGCATGAAAATAAGGCAAAAAGTTCCTATTGATAAGGATCCGAAAATGCTTCCTAAGGGAGCTACGGCCCTTTGAATAGGACACCTCAAAGACGGTTTTTTCTCTATAACTTTAAAATCCTTCACAACAAATTTTTAAAAATTGGTGTACGGCATAAACATTCGATGGTAAATAGGACTCCGTATTCGAAATTTCAGAATTTCATTCAGGGGCGTCACATGCGGGAGAGGGTAAGTGTAAAAATATCCCTTCTTCTCCGGATATTCAGGTTACTGTGATTTCGTTTGGAAATTATTTCGAATACGGAGTCCTATTTACCATCGAATGTTTATGCCGTACACCAATTTTTAAAAATTTGTTGTGAAGGATTTTAAAGTTATAGAGAAAAAACCGTCTTTGAGGTGTCCTATTCAAAGGGCCGTAGCTCCCTTAGGAAGCATTTTCGGATCCTTATCAATAGGAACTTTTTGCCTTATTTTCATGCAAGGAATACGCCTCTGAAAGGATGCCGCTTACTTTTGAATCACCCTGTATAAGTTGAATTAGGGATATGTTTTGGATCATATTTAACACAAATTATTTTTCATCTCGAAAACCGATAGAGATAGGTATAGGGATTTATCAACAAAAAAGTATTGTAATAAAAAGGCAATTCTAAAAATTTGTTAATATACGAGGTGTTCCATTTAAAAAAATGAAGTTGCTAGGACTTTTTGATAGAAACCCTGTATATGGAAGAAGGGATGGCAGGAAATTATTGTGCCTCAGTTTGTGAAACGCCTTAAGTACACTAGTTTAGTCTGCATAAAAACTCGAAAACACCGTTCCGAATTTTCTAGTGCTCATCGGGATTCTGGGATTCACTCAGTTACTAACGCGAACTTAGGCAGACATCTCCTCTAATATGAACTTGAAAATGATGTCAGGAGACTTCAATCGAATTTGAAGCAATGAAAAATAGAATTACTGTACTGGAAAAGTAATTCACATGATCTGAGAGTAACTAAACCATTTGAAAAGTAATTAGAATACTGAAAAGGTAATGGAGATATTTAATAAATAATCTGAGATACTGAAATGGTAATTTACAAATAATTAAAATAATGCAAAGATTTAGAAAAGAAATCAAGTACTTGGAAACTCAGGGTGTACACCATATTCAAAGAGTTGTTTGCCCCTTGGTATTGACATAGGAAGAACTTTTTTTATTTATCTTGAATGCTAAGTCAAAAATTATGAACCCTACTCATTCAAGGAGTAATTAAGTATTTCACATTATGCCTGATAAAATGATGAGACAGTTACATATTTCAATATCTATAAACATTTCCAAATTTCATGGTTCCTGAAATACAATTATCACAAGGAACACATACACATACACATACAGTAGACTAATAGATTATACTCTTTTGAATACAAATGAAACTTCGGAAATTCATTTGGCACTTCCAAATTACTATTGAATATGTAGTTTCATGAAATAAAAAATAAAACTGAAGAAAAAAGGTAACATTTCAAATTTCTTTATGAACTTTTGTTATTGAAATTCCAGACCAAAATTATAAGAACAATGTTTTAAAATCAAATCTCACCTCATCTTCGGACATCAGTAATTTATTATCCTCTTCAAATTCATGACAATATTTCAGTTTCAATCTTGTGCAAGCTTCAACAGGATCAAATGAGGCATCAGCCAATAGAGTCTCCAAATGTTTGTTGTTAGTACATATTTGAGCTATCAACATCACATTTCTCTCTTTGTAATCATCCAGAGATTCTTTTATTTCTGAAAACAAAACAAAGTAGACATTTAGTAAAATATGAATTATTTGAGGAGACAAAATATCCTTGGTTCACCATCAAAATAAAAATGCCCAAAATTTCATTTTAAACAATAATTGGTCTTTCAACCATTCCAATGATCACCCCGTAGCAAGAGTTTGGGTTTAACAACTCACTATTCAAAAAATAATCATCAACAAAACATTGAAATATGGTTGAAATGCTCAATAAAAATATATATATTATGTTTCTGTACACTTCAGCTCAATTTTTTTTAAGGATCATGAAGTGGTGGTATTACTTACACCTAAGATACATCTAAACTACTTCCTACAAGCAGAGTAAAATATATGATAATTGAAATACCATTATAATAGGATAAGTCTTACTTACAATTACGATCCATCTGAACTACTTCCTTCAATTAAACTAACTAGCCATTGAACTACAGACCTCTGCCACAGATTAACAAACCTTAAGAAGTTCTGAAGGCAAACAAGTGAAATTCTTGAAATCATGGTGGAAAGGGTGTGAAACATGATTCATTATAAAATACCCACTGATCTATCAGTGAAAATAACAAAATATTATTAAGTATTGGACAATTTTAAAATGAAATGAATATAAAATATATCTAGAATATTATTAATAGCTATTAACTTTGAAAAACTATAAACAGATATTTATTATACCAGGGAAAACAGTATTAGATTTTGAGTTATATTGAAAATATAAATACATGGAAATAAATGAGTAGTAGTGTCAAATTTGTAAAACTTCACATCACACTTGTTGATTTCAAGGTTCAAATAACAGTTCTTGAAGATACACATTTTGTTCTTTTGAAATTAAGTTATGCCTGGAAGCCCTGAACTCTTGGACTATAAAATATATCATGCCAAAGTTCAACACCATTATAATAGGATAAGTCTCACTTACACCTAAGATAAATCTGAACTACTTCCTACAAGCAGAGTAAAATATGTGACAATAAAACTAACTAGCCATTGAACTACAGACCTCTGCTAAGAAGTTCTGTAGGCAAACAAGTGAAATTCTTGAAATCATGGTGGAAAGGGTGTGAAACATGATCCATTATAAAATACCCACTGATCTATCAGTGAAAATAACAATATATAAATAGGTAATGAACAATTTTGAAATATTATATAAAATATATCTAGGATGTTCATGTTATGATGATATCCTGTGCTATTCACTTTGATAAAATATAAACAGTTATTTACTATACCAGGGAAAAAATTATTAGATTTTGAGTTATAATGGAAATAAAAATACATGGAAACAAATGAGTAGTAGTGTCAAATTTGTAAAACTTCACATCACACTTGTTGGTTTCAAGGTTAAAATAATGAGTATGAATCTGACTTCAATCATCAGTTACCTAATGTTTATCATTGTATAATTGGTAGAAAAAGCCAAATGTTTGTGAACTTCAGTAGGTTTTGATTATATGAAAAAAATTGATGAAAGTAAAACACTGATGACATTAACTGTTACTTATTAAAATTATTGAAATTTTTCAGGAAGACTATTAACTGAATGAAAAATCAAGGGACAAGGACATTATATCTACTTCTTTGAAATATAAACAATACCAACAAATTAATATTTTCACTGCTCCTCCTGTAAATAAATTACAGATGAATAGGAACAAATATTGAATAAACAAATGTCTATGTATACACACCTTCAAAAACATTCTCATCAATTTTCAATACATCCATCTCAATCAATGTGCTCCTCAATGACTTCTCATTGTTTTCTTCATCTTTGTAAACTATATCTCCAAAGACAATACCTTCATCTTCATCTTCTACATTGAAATGAATTGAACTTGCTTTAGAGAGTATCTTGGTGGACACTTGATAGCTTTTTGTGGTGGGAGTTTTCACAGAAGCACTAGTTATTGTGGCTTCTCCAATGTTGTCAAATCGGAGGTGCTTAAATTGAGGAAAATAACCTTTCAATGAAAATGAAATTCATACAAAAATTTTGATGAAAAGAAGTGTGGGATGGTCTCAGTTATGTTTCATGAAGAGTTGTTCAGGAATTGAACATAGGCTTCCATTTCAACTTCCACTTACCTGTTCTAAATAAACAACATTATTTAAGCAAGCTTGAAATGCTAATGGAGGGGTTCTCCTCACTGATGGAGACACTTTGTGAATATCATTACATTCAATCATTGTGCCATGATCAATCAGCCAGCATAAATAGGAAGTGCTGTAGTTGGGCTCACAAATATATTCAATGGTAGCTCTGAACAGTTTATTTTTCAGTGACACAGCAACAATCTTGAAAAAATTTAATCACTGATAAACACCGTCAGCTTCAAGTTCTATACTCACCTCGCCGATTTCGAATGTTGGAAATTTAGTTGAAGATTTGGAATGGGGATTCTTGGAGATCTCTTGCAGGATTTTATCCAAGTTTTTTAAGCTCTTAGTACGTTCCTCATTATTTATTATATACCAAAATAAATGTGGATTGATGAATGTAGTTATTTCAACTTCTTTTAATGAACCCATGGTAAATATCTTACCAACATTCATAACTTACAACATGAATGAATAATATATTTATAACACAAGTTGGTGAAAATCATGAAAACCCAACATCTCGGGCAGTAAAAGGAAATAACAGAAGTTGACCTAGTGGATAGTGGATTCTCGATGCTGAATAGTGAATTTTGAAGCGCGAATCTACAAACCACCTACAAACGCATGATCACAACAGCAAAAGAACAAAAGATCAAAAAAGAAGGTTTATGTATTTATGCTGAGGTTAGTAACGCTAGTGACAGTTTCTTCTTTTTTTAGTAGGCTGTCCTAAAACTTTTTTCTTTTATTTAGCCTTTAGCTGACAATGTCCAGTTACTTGGCCTAGGGGCCTAGGTATCTAAGCTATCCGGTCACTACTTCCTATTGGACGATTTTAAAATTGACATTTTTGACGTATCAACTATCAAGCGAAAGCCTTCTACTTATTTGTTTTGTAGATTTCAAAATGAATTCATAATTCGCAAATAAATATTTTGTGTGCCTTCAGTGTATTTACATGAACATGAAGAACTCCCAATTGATGTGTATATTGGAGGTATGTACCTACTATGGAAATATATGTTTCGTTTGTAACTATGTAAAATCAGAACTGCTTCAAAACTCCTCATACATCTAACGACATTTTTTCGAATTCGCTTTGATACATTCATTGAGGATTGATGAGTTTTCATTTCTCAGCTTGCTGTTGTACTCATTTATACTATAATATTTATGTTTGAGATCAACTTTCTGTTATGATGTTGATTTATCCATCATATTATGTTCATTCTCCAGAAAAGAAACAGGGGACCGGATCACGTGTATAAGCCTAACACTACTTGTCAACTGCCGGTTTTTGAAAAATTGAAATTCTACATCACCATGGAACATATGGAAAAAAATTGAGAGTCCTGCTGTTACTTTTTTACATCTCATTGTCCAATTCTGGTTTTTCCACCAAATCCTAAATTGATGTTTGGAAGCAGTGTTTACCCAAATTTGATTTCCCAAGAAAAGCTATCATGGCTAGAGTGCCAGGATCGAATATCTAATTTTTTGCCGTTCAAAGAGTTGTGGACAGGCTTATGGACACCTCTCTCATTTCCATAGAGATTTCCAGCCACACATTCTGAAATAGAGGAAAATAAAAAAGTGTGGATGGGATGAATAATTATATATAGCACCCTGACTAAATTCTGTGGCATTAAAATCAGAACCCGATGACGTGTGCTCATGAAAATCATGCAGATTTCATATTTTCATATAGAATTTGGAATAGATTGACATAGGAAAATCTTATCCTTGTCACCTCTACAGATTTCAGGGAAATGAATTTTGAAAAAATGAACATCTATTCCTATCCCCCCTTGTATCAGAACCCGATGATGTCGTTCATGAAAATAATACATTCCATGTGAAAAACAAAGTAGATTACCATGGTAAAAATCTTTCTCTTGCCACCCTCACAGATTCAGAGAAAATTGATTTTGAAAAAATCAACATGCATTTCTTTCACACCTTTAGGTTTGGGAATGGTTGGAAAACTTTTGTGTCACGGGCAGCTGCAACAAAGATAGCTTGTGTTATGGTAATCTGTCTCTGTCACACTTTCATTGTGAATTTCGTGTTTTCCAGACAAGAATACGAAAGTACAAAAAAAATTTCGAAAAAAAAAACATCGCATGATAAGTGCACTTTTACCGCTGATATACAGTCTTCTGTCCAAGATAAGGTTGCACAGCATGGGGATCTCGGAAACGGTAGGAGATTCGAAGTCGGTTAAATGGGGAAAAATTTGCGCATTCGGAGGCTCATTTCAACAGCCTCCAAAAATTTTCAACATTGTTCTTATTTGCTCAGTTATATCGAACACAGTGAATTTTTGGAATATCTATTATTTTTTCACTGTTATTATTAGAGATACAGAAAAACTGCAAATACTTTTTCATCATAGCAACTTTTGATGACGTTTAACGTGGTGATACCGATACCATAATCAACTTTTGTTTTTTAAATACGGTCCTGCCGGTCCTGGTAATGTTTCCACAGATTCTGAAAGCTTTTTTTATTCTGAATTCAACCATGTATTGTACAAGTGGTTTGAATGTGTTTCGACCTATTTTTAGCCATCATCAATGTTTTTTTCCAAAAGAAAAATGCTATCCAACCAACGTAACCCAGTAAACACAAATTGATCTCAGAGATGTCAGTACACTTCACATTCATAATTGAGATCACACCCGCGATTCGATTTGTGAATCACATCGACATCTCCAGATCCTCTATTTGGGACCCTTTTGGTAATTTTTCGCTTCACATTCAGATGCCGAATGGGACTCAAAAGTTAGCTGAATGTGACTCCAGATTTCACGTTGAAATTAGACTCACATTGAGGTTACATATTATGTTACATTATATGCAGAATGTGAGGTTTAGAAGACCATCGACCATATCTGAATGTGAGGTTCTTTTCGATTATTATACTGGTATCTAGCGTCCCTGGAAGAGTTATATTGTGCGTCTCAGAAATGCTACATACACATTTAGTGTTGATGTCTCAAGTGGAATCACATCTAGATTGATGAAGCTATTCAATGAGAGGACTAATCGGTCTCGAATCTCTGTCAAATAAACTGGGCGTCAATTGAAACGTTAATAGTGAAATTTGGCATCAAGTTTGACTTCTCGTAATTTCTAAAATATTGAACGAATTTTGAATTGCCGCCCAGATTCTGAATGCCTTTTTCATCGTCTTTCGAACCGTTCCTTACAGCTTCTTCTAAATTAATCAGGACCCGTGATACAGGGTGAAACAAAGTTTCGTGCATTTTGAAAAAAATGTCTCCGCCCCCCCATTTTGTCGGAAGACCACGATGCTCATATTTTATTCAGGCATTTCATAAATAGCAACCATACCTCGGGACGTTTTCGAGTTTTTGCCAAAAACTACTGTGGTTTCCGAAAAAAAAAATTTTTGCATTTTTTTTAAATGGACTGATTACCTGTATCCTCAAAACGATGAATCAGTCTATTTATTGTCATGACTGACTCATTGAAAATGGTACTTGAATGAGTTTGGGTATATCCTAATCGTCGTAACCTGAAATAATAATTATCTGTACTGAATTATAGTTTATATCACTATATAGTGATCTTACCTAATGATATTTTCCATTTCGACCCGATTTGATCTTTAAATTTTTTAGGACCCGAATTACACTGACGTTTTCATGAAAATTGGCAATTGATATAACCCCTATGCATACCTACATTGTTTCACCAATACGTTGTTATAGAAACAATGTATCGTTGTTTGTTTTTGTTGATGAGATGTGTTGATTTACTGCTCACTAAGGTAGAAAACTTTTATCATAGACGGCGAAGTAATAAATTATTGATTGTTTTTGAGTAACCTGGTATACATATCTGCTCCAACGCTTTCCTGAAATGCATAAAAGCATCCATTTATGGAACTCCTCTAAAATTAGTCCATTTAAAAAAAATGCAAAAAAAATTTTTGGCAAAAACTCGAAAACGTCCCGAGGTATGGTTGCTATTTATGAAATGCCTGAATAAAATATGAGCATCGTCGTCTTCCGACAAAATGGGGGGGCGGAGATTATTTTTTCAAATGCACGAAACTTTGTTTCACCCTGTATCACGGGTCTTGATCAATTTAGAAGAAGCTTCAAGGAACGGTTCGAAAGACGATGAAAAAGGCTTTCAGAATCTGGGCGGCAATTCAAAATTCGTTCAATATTCACGAATTAATCACGGCATAACACTGAAACTTTCAATTCACATAAAAATTGCCGATAGGCAATCAAATTTTTGGCGGAAATAATGAAAAATTCATTTCTTCAATGCAGGTGTTCATGATATGCAATACAGTGGCTTTAATTTTTTTTCTCGAAAACGAAGCTGGATATGAAGAACATGCAGAAGACCAAAAAGTTGTATATTGAGTTGCTTAATCTGAAAAAGAATTGAAACTTACCGAAGAAAGTCAGTGGCGTACTTTTTTTTACAATATTGTTGGTTGTGGTGCCCACTGAGACGCCACTGGCCCCAATAATTTCAATCTGAATAGGGCTAAATAAGCGCCTTATTAGTTCAAATAAGAGTACCAAATTTCAACCTAATCGGTTCCAGGAGATTCATGATACTTTATAATTACCGTTTTTTTTTTCTTTAATTTCAACGCCCTGTATCTCAGAAACGCAGCAACTACGGACATATGTTAATAGAAACTTTTCTTCCTGAAATGACCTAACGAATCACCATCTGCAGTTAGGAACCGTAGTTAGGAAACACCCTGTATATCAAAATAAAACACCAAATCGATAAAATAGTAATGTATTTACTGATATCCCATCAAGTATCACAAGCAAATTAATATACAAACATGATGTTACTTTACTGATGTTAGGTATTATACTCTCATTGTGATGTTTTTTTCAAAAATCTATCTGCCCAGAAATGACAAACTAGCTGACAGAAAATAATATCATCTTATCTAAGGGGATTTCATTATTAGTTGTTTATGGAAAATTATTACAAAAATATATACATAATACTTGGCCTAAATTAAAAATAAATAAAGCTCATCACTATCAAACTATATAAGACAATACTCAATAAAATTGTACAACACTTAAATATTAAACTATCTACAATTATTATTGAACAATACAAAAGGAAATTGATTGATGTTCTCTTTATGCTTTGTTCATTTTATCACTTTTGGAACACCATGTATAACAAACATACTATTTTCAAGAGCAATTGTACAAAAATATGATTCGATTTTTGATGATTCAATAAATACGAAATAAAGGAATTCGCATTCTTTGATCACCCTGTGATTGCTTACGCTCTAATTTATCACGGCATTGTTTCCACTAGCTTTCAATTGTTTTTTTCACTGATACCGTTTTTTTTATTAACATATAATCGTTGCTGACGCTAATTGTTCATTAGTCAGTCATTTTGAAAATGGAATAAGGTTCTGATTTGTTGAATATACACGAAAAAAAAAAAAAAATAGCCCCAGCAAAGTTATCTCAAAACATTTACTAGAAATTTTGAATTACTTTTCTTCCGCTTCCTGAGTCAGATTTTGTCAGTTTTTACTGAACTGTTGATCTATTGAACCGCAACAAGCAAATTTTTGCACTAAATTCGAAATTGAATATTTTCAGTAGTGATACTATAAGTTCTTCAAAATATTCAGGTTATACTCTTATATCGATAACTTGTTGCAAAATTACAAAGAGTGCCAGTTTAACAGTTGAAATAATTCGATCGCGAAGCGGGAGGATTTTTCTAATAAACTGACACGATTTGTAATTGTGCAGGAAATTTGAGATGTATAACCTTGAAGATTTTGAAGTTCGAATTGTAGGTACTCGATGCGATTATTTATTAATACTATGGAAGTGGAAATAATTCTGAATTTCTGATTGGTGGAACTACTCTATGTATATCCATGTATATTCGAAATTATATACAAGGTATCTGAACTCAATTGAACGTTTTGATTGGTTTAAAATCATACGGAGAAAATAATCGCGAGAATTTCACATAATTATTGGGATGCAGTTTTTTATATCATGAAGATAAATCCATCGCGTAGGTATATGATTACTATATACAGGGTATGTCACTACGAGCTTACACTATCTCTATATCGAGAATCAGTCGGTAGAAATCCATGAAAATATGCATGCTCATATTTAAGAATACGCTCACTTCATTCAAAATTGTTTCAGCAATGCAGTGTTGCCGCTTCTATCAAAAAGTAGCAACAACTTTGTTATTTCAAATAGAATATGCTGTATTTTATTGCATTTTTAAATTCTCCCCAAAGAGCTGATTTCATCGATACATCACACTTGGGGTCTATCGGAAATGAGAGATATAGGGTGTTAAAAATCGAGATTTTTTAACTTTAGGATTTGTTTGTGTCTATTTCGATTAAATATCAGTAAAAAGTTGAGATAGGCAAAGCCATTTTGACCCATAATGAATAGTTTCGACTCAAAAAAATGCTAAAGTTGAAAAATCTTGATTTTGAACACCCTATATCTTTGTAATCTTTCTCGATAGACCCCAAGTGTAATACATCGATAAAATTAGCTCTTCAGGAAGAATTTGAAAATGCGATAAAATACAGGGTGTTCCATTCGAAATATCAATGTTGCTACTACTTTGTAGTAGAAGCGGCAGCACTGCATTGTCGAAAATATTTTAGATAAAGAGAGCGTACTCTAAAATATAAGCAAGCACATTTTCATGGATTTCCCCGACTGATTCTCGATATAAAGATAGTGTAAGCTCGTTGTGACATACCCTGTATGTAGACCGCCGATGAAAACGCATGGTGACACAGGTCCAGTCAAAGGATTTATCTTTAAAATGAAAAAAAAACTGCATCCGAATATGTGGATTTTTCACGAAAATATTCATTGTTGAATTAAGTGCGATGTTCTTATTGCGGTAAATTGATCAGCAGTTTGGTACACTTAACAGTGTTTTAAAGCATTCAAAACAGTTATTTTTGTATCTAGTGCACCAAATGCTATATTGGTGATCGATAACTGAATTTTTTAACAAGGCGCAGCCGAGTTGAGAAAATAGTCGTGATCACCAAAGTATGTATTTCGCGCACGAGTTGCAAACAAATTTGATTCCACAAACCCCAAAAAATACTCCTACTAAAATGCTGTATGATGTAGCTCAATGTAAAAAATAGTGTTGAAGTGGCTTGAAAAGCCTTAAGTATTGTTGAATTGAGGACCAAAAACGGTTAAAATACAAAGATCTCATATAGTTTACATGCAGTTCACGAAATATGTATTTCTAACACTAAATATTTTATTTCACACACCATTTCGTGCACGGTGTCGTGGTAACATAGGAAAATGAAAAAAAAGCCACTAGAAAAGAGAAGAAATGCAATTATTCATTATAATTTCAAATCCAGAAGAAAAATATTCAGAATCTAGCTGTAGGGCTGTAGGTACTTACTCTGATATTATTATACACAGTGTTCCAGCTCAATTTCTACCTTGAATTGAATTTCGGTCCATCAATTTCCCAATTTTCATGATCAACACCAAAATCTTCGACTAATTCGCACACGATCTACTATTATTTACATCAAATACATATATAATACAACAACAATACAAACCCACCTCCAGCTCATCCTCAAATGGGATTCAGCTGTTTGTGCTTGAACTTGAACAAATAAGCGAAATCATCCGTAGGAATCGACCTATAATATTCGTTGTTTTGCACAGTTTTCGCGTCACCCTGTAGTTTCTTCCTCGAGAACCTCAACACTATCGGCTTGTCGTAGCTCGTCTGAGCCTCACTCCAAGCCGGAGGCAAGAAAAACAACCCGTTGTGACGGTCCCTGTTCCTCCTATTGAAAATCCCCTGAGAGGCCTCTACCTTGGGAACCTCTAGGAACATCCCCTGGGAGGCAGTCGCCCCTATCTTGGGAACCTCGAGATACACCGAGGGATCGTCAGCTTGCTTGGAAGAATCGTCAGTACTTACTTGAACGTCTTGGAAGCTCGCTGACGTTGAAGCAGGCTCTAAGCCAGTAGGGGCTGCTGTGACGTCAGTTTCTGTGGCTGTAGTAGCTTCCACAGTAGTAGCTACTTCTGTGGTGGGAGTTTCTTCAGGAGTAGTGCTTTGTTCTTGTGGCACAGTCGTTGCTTCTGCTAGTTGTTTCAGGTACATTTCTTGCGTTTGCTCGTCATCCAGAACGCTGTATCTTTTGTCCAGTTTGTTTTTAACCAGGTAGGGGTTGGCTTTCGTCGGGGAGACTATCAAAGCGACCTCTGTGTCCTCTTCGCTGTCCTCTTCTCTCATGTCCTCGCTGTTTATCTCTAGGGGTATGTTCAGCTGCAGCGGTCCCTGAGTCGGAACCACCTCATCCTCTTCCTCTTCCTCGTCTTCATAGTCGAAGGAGCTGCTGAACTTCTCCTTGAGCTTTTCGATGAGGAAGTCGTACTGCTTGTCGGGGTCGATCCGGATGATTTTCATGCATCTTCCCATGACGTCAGAGTTGTAGCCTTCGGCGCAAGCTGGTAGGGACTCGGGGCTGAACGTAGGGGCTATGAAGACCGATTTGGGGGTGATTCGTCTTCTTAGGACGCCGTCCGAGTTGGTGTGTTGTTTGTTTTGGTTCTGGTCGTCGATCAGGAGCCAGGCTTCCCAGGCTAGGTCGGTGGATCTTTCGTTTAGGGGTCTCGAGGGGTAGCAGGAGCCTGAGCAGACGCAGTAGGAGAGGAGGATGACCACGAATCTGCACGTTTCCATGATTATTTTGCGTCGTGCGGACATGTCAGTCCATTCTAGGAGAGGAGCGTTTATGCGACGCGGTTAATTCGCACTCGGTTTGATTGGTTTTGGTGCGGTTAAGTACACGTCTTTGTTGTTAGAGCGTTGCTGTTGAACTGGTAGCGAACATCTGGATTTGGCTGGTCTGTTCGCGCATTGGGACCTGCAAATAAAACGATAAATCAGGCTTAATCGAACAACGAATCGGTTTTTTTTCTCTGTTCGCATTGATAGTGCGAGCAATTTTTAGTAAATCTTATAGAGGGAGTGTGCCCGTGTCCGTATATTTTGATCTCTACCTACAGCTTCAACTATACAAGGTGGAAAAAAACTACTAAAGAAAGATTCGAAATCAGTTCTTTCAAATGAAACACCCTGTATATTTTTAAGCCATTTTTCACTTATTTAGCATATCAAAGTTTCCAATAACATTTAGATGGCTTTGGACACAACAGAAATGCCATGGAAACAAAACAGGCAGTTTTTGACATCTCTGTCAGTGTTTCAATAAAAATGGGTTATTTCGTAGAGAAGAAATAGGAGATAGTAAGATTATATTATAAAAACATTTCAGTAGTGCAGCAAGAATGTCGAAAACGGCTCAAGGAAACATTTTTGGTAAAACTGCATTTGGTACTGCATTTGGTACTTACGTATTTTTGTCTGAAAAACACGTATTTGATAATGAAAATGTGAACAAACCACTATTTATCAAGATATTTCAAAAAAAAAGTTCGAAATTTCGACTCCTTTTTCCTCTTGCGTTGGATGCATTTTCAGGTACTTGCTCTTCTTATTTTGTCATTGGACACTTTATATACTCATGATGTACTTCAATGACACATTTTTATACAGAAAATTCAACAGGAAATATGATTTTTATGGTGAGTTTCTCCTATTTAGTGAGCAAGCATACCAGATGACGGCCATTGGGCCATTTTATCCATAGGCAATCCAAATACGAGATGTCAAATGTCAATAGATTGCTTTGGAATGACATTACACACGCCATTATTTCAAATGATATTCTTCCTTCTTTTCAATAAATATGGATAAATCACAAGAAAATCATATTTCTAGTTGACTCAATAATAGAAAAAAATGTGTCTTACATTGTGATATATATAAATTGTCCAATGATGAAAAAAGAAGGGTAAAATTGTTTTAAACAATCCAGAAGACAGGCCGAAAAGAAGGTGAAATTTGTAACTTTATAGTGAAATATCTTGATAAATAATGGTTTGTTCACATTTTCATTATCAAATTCGTGTTTTTCAGACAAAAATACGTAAGTACCAGAAAAATTTTTCGAAAAAAAACCCATCGCATGCTAAATGCAGTTTTACCACATTTTTTTATCACCTGGAGCGCACGAAAGGAAATCCCTATAATGTTCAAAGAACATCGTGCATTCCTAGGGAGGATAGGGACAGGTGGTAGGTATTGGAATTTTTTTTGAACTTATGGAGATTATTTTATATTGTTGGGAATACTTCCTCAGGCAATGAATTCCAGAGCCTAGCTGTTCTATGGATGAAGGAGTTTTGATAAAGTGCTGTTCGACATCTTTCGAGGTTGACAACGAAAGGATGTATTCGTGAACAGAAGGAAAATGTCTTTCACAAAAGTTGAAAAAAAACTGATTTGGACTCTTCTATTCTATTTTGCGATTCTTATTTGTTTATTTAAGAAGTGCCAAAATATAGTACAGATGAATCCCTATACAACTTTCATATTCGTATAAGTTTTTTTTAACTCGGGAGGGGTCAAAATATAAGTATAAAGTTTGTGAGAAGAATCATTGAAAACCGGTCACAAGTGATATCAAATTTAAACGTTATTTGACAAATGATTTTTCAACATTGTGTTAAGGCCTCTTCGTCCACTTTTGAGGAGTGCCTAAATCTTTCGAACCATTCTCATCACGTGATATGTTGAGGTTCGTGTTTTTTTATGCTTATTTTTCGGAATGACATTGTGGAAGCTGAGTTTGGTCAGGGAGTTTCATTCTGGTGCACTAATAGCATGGTGATTCACTGTGACCAATCTGACAATGAGGTTTGGGAATGGTTCGAAAAATTTAGGCTCTTGTCACCTTTGAACTTCAACCCAACTCGTAACGTTCTATTAAAGTAATTTTTAACTCAGTTTGTAACATTTTCTTCAAGTAAGTATTTGGTAACGTTATCTTTTGTTCAGTTTATCACGTTATGTCCTAGTGGTATTCGCGTTATCATTAACAAAGTTATGTAATTCTTCAACTTGAGAAAATTCAGCGAATCTTGGCCAGGATTTGATGAAAGAACGATGGGAAAACGTTAAATGAACAACCATTGAAAACTGATCACAATGTCGCAGGAAATGATGTTTATTCTTTATGTAAAGTCATATAAACGTTATTTTTCAACATTGTGTTCAGTCTTCTTGAAGTTTTGAACTTCAATCCATTTTGTGACGTTTTATTCGAGTGATTATAACTCAGTTTGTCACATGTTATTCAAGTATTTTGTAACGTTATCTTCATTCCAATATATTACGTTTTATCCAAGTGATTTTCACGTTATCATCAACAGAGTTGAGTAATTCCGAAACTCATCTGTAACATTTTACTCATGTATTTCGTACGTTATCTCTCGCGTTATCTTCATTGCTGAACGAAATGTTACAATAATAACGTTGAACATATACAGAGGGTTATGAAAAGTTAGTGTCCACCATTGGAAGTTTTCTTATTATGAGATACAACAAAATTAGTTGAATTAAAAGAATAAATAAAAAACATATGAGCATCGCTTGTTTGGAGTTTGAGCGGAAAAATAGTAGATTGTTTTATTAGGATCAAAAGTGACACTTTGTTTGACTCGGCTCGGCTTCGCTAAACGCTCCGCCTCGCAAATGCAAAATTTGCGAGTCGAACAAAGTCACTTTTGATCCGAATGAAACATGCTATTTTTTCTGCAACCGAAACAATTAACTCAAATAAACATGTGAAGTAACCACCAATGCCGTGCCATATGTATGCAATGCAACAAATATTGACAAATAACTCGTGTGGTGAGAATATTCTACCTGCATTAACAGTAGGTTAGGTTTTTTAGGATGTTCGAATTGTAGTTTCAATATAAATACAACCACAGAGTAACATATTTGTGTATGGACCAGGTGCTCTAATGGGAAATACCGCGCCAGTGCCAGCTATAGGAACAAGACGTGGAAAATGTTAGGTTATAGTGAGCATATCAACAATGATAATAGTGATTATTTATTCCTCTCCATACTATACTGTGTTTGACTTGATAATCAAATGAAGCTAAACAATATCGTTGTTTGAGACAAAAAAACTATTGCTTGCCGTGATTATTCAAAAACAAGTTATCCATCCCGAGAATAACGAATGAAATACAGATCAAGCAAGTATTTGAATCTTCAAGACTTCCCTGATCAAAACGAAAATAGTTAACTGAGATGTTTATAATTTCAATACTAAACTATAATAAGGTGTATTTATATCTCCAGCATGGGTATGAAATGCCAAAACTGCTGAAATCGGAAACAAATCAGGTATGCGTTTCAACCCAAATAACCAACCGTCACAATGTTGTTTATTCTTGATGACGTCCAGTACATCCTTTTTAGTTCCTAGGAGCTAAAGTCCAACTTTAGTTCCTAGGAACTAAAATTCAACTTTAGCTCCTAGGAACTAAATATGTTGCCTAGCAACATACCTATTTTTGTGTCAGTAATAGAAACGCCAATTGCTAATGCAAAGCTAATTTTGGTATCAAAATGGACGACTTTTGTGTCGGTTGCAGAAAAACATTTTTTCAATCAAATTGTCACTGACAAGCTACTGGATTTTTCTTTTAGACTCCCTGATAGAAAAATTTGTTAAACGCAGTGACATTTTGGGGCAAATCATCTGATATTGAAATAATACGAATACTTTTATTTCATAGAAACGAGGAGAGAAAATCCCACAGAATCAAGTAAAATGAAAGTTATTCATATTTTAACAGGGACAAAATTTTGGGGTGCGACGAAATTAGTGTTGCGTAGTTTAGTTCGGATCTCCTTTCTCGCAATTTGGGGTATTATATTTCGGAAGTTCTGGGATCATTTTCTCGGCGTGATAGGGAATAATAAGAATTGTTACAAATTATTTCAAACTCTCGGTCTATTAACATCTGGTGTTTTAGTAGGCGCGGGGTCATGTGGATCATTACCAGGACAATGTTAGAGATTTAATATCAAGTTATGGATCGAATTTTGCGCTTTAACTATAAACAAAGCCAGGACCGTAACAAGAAAAAAATTCTACTAAAATCAAGCAGGACTTTTTAGTGTCTTCAGTAAAACCAGATTTCGAGTGAGATGTTTTGAAACAATGACTGTTCCAACCGAAAAAACTGTTTTCTAATGTTACATAGAACGATCACGGACAATGTTGCCACATGTTTACAAGGCCCATCGATGAAATATCTACTAAAAAACTAGAATTACCTAAATTGATGGCTATTACCTGAAATTTCTCATAAGTATTTTGTATTTTTGAGAAGCGCAGAGCATCAATGTTTCAAATAATGAAAAATATAGAGAGTGTTCCATTAAAAAAAACGTAACTTTGAGTTATATCTTAATAATAACAGCTTATTTTGAAAATCTGACTACCCCACTGGATTCTACGCAAAAAAATGTATGAGAGACATTGACAACGAATATTCTCAGATACATTTTGATCATAAAAAAAAGTTGAGAGAATTTGCATTCTCCTTCAGATAAGAATATGTATTTGCACATAAATTCATTTTGATGGAGCTAGATAATTTTCTGGATTATGTGAACAATGCCGAAACTACCATAAAGTTCACTTTGGAAATTGAATCTAACAATCAGTTACCATTTCTAGATGTTCTTATTGAGAAATCAAATAGCATCTAAAAAGGCCCATACTAAGAGATACTAGAACTTTCAAACAAATCGTCAGAAATGTATTAAGGAAGGAATAATCAAATCACTCCATGATAGAGCCAAATCAATATCATCTGACCAACAAATTTTCAATAACGAAGTCCACATTAAAAAGGTTCTCCAACTCAACTCCTATCCATGTCGATAGGACGATTCATCAAACTGAAAACAAACAGGGTCAACCACAACAAAATCAACCATCAATAACGACAAATATAATACCATACATTCCCGGCATATCTGAAAAAATAAACCGTGTTGGTGATAAATTTCAAGTGAAAACTGTGTTCATAACTGAAAATACAATGAGATCAATTCTAACTCAAACAAAGCCGAAAAATTAAGAACAATCGTCAAAAAATTGTATTTGCAGTATATATACCTTGTGTTTGTGCAAAGTTTTATACAGATGAAACCAACAGACCTCTTTCAGTAAGGACGAAGGAACATAAGTACAATATAAAGAAAATACACATCGACAAATCGACACTAGCTGAACATATCCTTACTGAAGATGGACAACATATGGCAGAGTAGAATAATATTAAAATCATTGGAAAATAAGATTACAACCAGAAGAGAAAATCAAGGAATCTGCTTGCATTCTTCTGAACGGAGACAATAGCATTGCTTCTTGTTCAGTTGATATAGATAGAACATGGTATTAACTACTAAAATCTGAAAATGAAAATTGTAAATTCAAGATTAATCAATGAAATCATCCTGTAACTCATTTGATTGCCAACGTCACCAATTGTCACTAAGAACTGAAAAGTTTCAAGAGAGATACGAATTTGCTATTCAAATAACCATTTTTTACATAAAAAACGGGAGCAGATTCGTTCCCGAAACGTCCAAAGCTAAGTGAAAATTTGATATTTTTTCTATATACCTTTATTTCTCTTCTCCAAATCTTTTTCAATACAAATTGTCACTGACAAGCTAGTGAATTCTTCTTCTAGGCTCTCTGATAGGAAAATTCATTTAACGCAGTGATATTTTGGGGCAAATCATCTGATTGGTCCTTATTACACGTATATTGAAATGATATTCATATTTTTATTTTATAGAAACGAGGAGAGAAAATCCCAAAAAATCTGGAATTATATAAGAGACAGTTTTAACTTTTTCGATAAATTGAAAGATAGCTGATGTACAGGGCTAGTTTTATTAATGTGAACCCCTCTCAATCTTTTTTGTTTTTTACTCATCAAACAAAAATTGATAAAGATTTTATACAATTATTTTTCAAATAGGTTCCAATCATAGTGACTAGTGACAGTGTTGCATTATCTCTTCAAATATACAGGGAATTAAGAAAATATATATACTTTTTAAATGAAAAGCACTGTATATTTTGATAGGTATGAATCCCTTATATCATATATTTGTAATCGGGATGAATTGAGGAATTCAAATCTATCAAAATATACGGCGCCGAGTACGGCGCATTCCATTTGAAAAAATATTTTTTTCTCAATACCCTGTATATTTGAAAAGATATTGCATCATTGTCAATATGAGTGAAATCTGTATGAAAAATTGTATAAAATCAGCTTTGATTTTTTTTTAATGAGTGTGAAACAAAAAAGATAAAGGGGGTTCACATTGATAAAACTAGCCCTGTACAAGGGGCGTCCCAAAATGCAACATTTTCAATTTTGCCCTGCTGGTCAAGAACGAAGCAGGCTATAAAAATTGTATTAGCGGTATCATGAGTTTCACAAAATCTCTATCTTTGAAAATAAGTGAGATATCTGGTAATAAAAACATCGAGAATGGGACAGCCTGTACAGTCGTTACAAAGCCAACGTTGAATATTCATAACTACTATACTCAACCGGAAATCTAGTCCATTGCATGTGGACACTGTTGATCGATGTTTAAGAAGTAATCGAACACACCGCCATTCAACTACTATTTCCCACTCGTAATTTATTTTCTTTTTGGTTTGCGTGCATCCGGTAGAAAGTAACGTCATAACCATAATCAATGTACTTCGCGTCATATATTACTTGATTGTTTAATGGTTTCATTGATGATACGGAATCGTAGAAATAGAATCGTCTTTTTTGTTTTTTCCGTCGATAGTAATTCTGTTTTTATGTTGACATTTCGACTTTGATCTCGCAATGTTCAGTATTATCTCGAAATTTGGACTCTTGCCTCAGCATTTCGACTTTTATTTCAAAATTCCTTTATCTACATCAAAATTTCGACTTAGATATCGAAATTTTTACTATTCCTCTCTAAATTTTGACTATTCCTCTCTAAATTTTGACTTTTATTCCGATAGGTCGACTTCTACCTCAAACTTTCGACTTTTATCTCAAAATGTCGACTTTCATCTCGAAATTTCAACTTTCATCTCGAAATGTCGATTTTTTTTTTCGTCGTTCTCTACGAAAAATCACATTTTAATTTCTAATTTCCGAACGAAAAACCGACTATTTTCGAAGGCTAGTTTTTCGTCCGCAGATACAAACTTTTTGACCGCAAACACTTTTTGTCCACTGCAGGGTTGCCAGTTTTACTGAATTTTCAGTAATCTCCTGATTTGCATATGGACCTACTGAAACAGTTCGTTACCTACTGAACATTTTGACACTTATTTATAATTATAATTACCTATATTATTATTAATCTTCAGTTAATCACATACACTTATAAATTGCATGATTTTTCGGTACGCTCTGTTTAATAAATTTGAATAAGTTTATAGTACTTATGATGATATATGAATAACCAAAAAAAGAACAATACTTCATCTGATTCAGATCAAATTTAATTTTTAATAACCCCTATTATTGCTGTTCGTTTCTCGCGTTTAATTTTCTTATTTCTATATGTCGTAAAATTCCTAACTTTTGAGATACAGGGTATCAAAGTTGAACATATACATAGATTCTTTTTTGGTCCACCCTGTATAGCTTTTGATCTTGTTTTTTCGTTTTTTCTCGAAAACGGAGCGTCCTATCGGGTATCAACAAGAGGATCTTTTTTGTACAAAATTGAATGACTTTTATAGCATTTTATTAAATTTGGAAATATTCCTTCGTTGCTCACTTTGAAGTATAATATAATCAATCATATTCCCCCAACGGCGCCACTGGTAGAGAAAAGGAAAACTCGTGTACGTCAAAAAATGCACCTTGATGCATAGAAGATATATACCAAATTTCATAAAGATGTCTACAATATTATCCCAGTTACTATTAAACTAATTTTTTTTCCAAAACTTCATCACCCTGTATCTCAAAAGTTGAGACTTTTAGGACATACGTTAGTTCGAAGTTTTTTTCTTGAGATGAGTTGAACAATCACCCACTTGAATATTAGCATGTCTTTAAGGAACACACTGTATACTCAAATCTTATAAGTACCTATGTAACTTTATTTTGTGGTATTTGTGAGTATGTTTAAATTGATAAATACGCATACAATAATTTTTTCATGAGAATGTTTGTTTTCTTTGTTTCTTTCCTCCTTTGTTACTTTTCTGTTTACAAAAAGTACATAATTTTTTGACGTCAAAGATTTATTTTATTATCGTTTCTTGGAATTGGTATAGCATTAAATAGATCTTAAATAGATCTACTGAAATCTAAAATCGAATTGGCAACCTTGTCCGCGTGCGAGAGCGGAGAGTGAGTTGACAACTGTCATTTTCTGTTGTCAAATTAATTATTCACGAAATCCGATAGAGGTCTCGCCTGATTGTTAGCCTCGGAAAGGGCCTCGGTTATCAATTTGCAGGTTCGAAGAAAATACTCAATTTTTCGTCCTTGGTACATAAAAACTATTATCTAAAAATTCAGGTTTCTATCTCAAAAGGACTCCGCACAGATTTTATGGGAAATACTTCTCCTATGTGCAGTTTTTTTTAATACAGAGCGTGGAAGTTTGACTTTCGTGAAAAGTCGAATTCTCTTGATTTTCTATTAAAACAAGTGATTTTCTTCGTATACCAGTTTCATATAATGAAGGATAGAAAATCCACTATCCACTATCAAAAATATCCAACATGGCGACTGCTTGTGCCTTTTGCCATTTCGTGTATTTGTTAATATTTTCAAGTCCATGGGAAGAGTAGGAAAGTTTTTTCAGTATAAATCGATAAAAAAATTATCAAAGTCTAGATCAGTTCAGTATTAGATATATTATGTTCAAATACGTCAATTAAATGAAGATTCACCGATTTTGATACATTTTTTATTTTTACTGAATATCCTTGTCTATTTGACACCGTCTTGAATAAGACATAAGATCTTTCGACTTATACCTCGAAATTACAACTTTTTTCGCTCCGAACGATTCTAGGAAACTTAATATTGCCAAGTGGTATGAGACAACATTTTTGTACAGTATTTATTATCACAGGTTTCCTCACTTTGTTATTCTGATAGGAAATCTGTTGTCATGGAAAAATATTGTTGTTAAGATACTTTGTTTTCGATATAGCAAGACAATTCAACTTGATTAATTGATCGATCAGCACAAACAGCGAATCGAATCAAACTTACAAACTACGGAAGTTTCCAATTTGGAAATGCGTAATAGTGACTGAAGTTTTTCTTTTTTTTTTCTACGCAAAATCATCAGATGAACCTTGAGAACGAATTATTAGTGAAGGTCTGGGTCTGACAGTCCGTCCCTGAACACTGATCCACGTTGTGATCCCCATAAATCAATTACTAATCAATTGATACCACTTCAAACACTTGCACGGACCAGTGAAGTAGGCAAATCGAAAAGGAGGGAGTTTAAAAAAAACAATTTTTTAAATTGGTCTGGTGATTTGGTTCTCTTTTCCAAATCTGGATCAGTAAATATTTTTCAAATTTTTTTTCATCATTCCTGTCGCTCTTTATTTAAATTGGAAATTTTTCAAAAACTCATTCAGAGAACCTGGTCATTTCTTGAAAAAAAAACTATTTTCATGATTTTTTTGCGAGTTTTCCATTTGTTTCCACTAGCTCCACTTGTGTGAATTGTGACGATGCAAATTCTTCAAAATACTGTTTTTGCTTCACATTTACCTATACAATGAAAGAAGATGACATCATTTTCTCATAATTATGTAATACAAGTGATACTTTTTTTTTTCAAAAAAAAGCAGACTAACACCAAGTCTGTCGACCACAAAAATTATTTTACACAAAATGTATTGTGACTAGTTTCGGCTCAAACATCCATCTTCAGACACATCAGTGAAGATATTTAATTTACAGAGGAACAATAAGTCGTTGAGGAACAAACATTGTGTCACTTACTATCGATTAATCTTTATTTATACACAAATGTCAGAAAATATTAAGTCTATAGATAAATGAGACATTTTTTTTTCTTGGATGCTGGTCCTGTCACCGGCGACACCTCAGCCTCCGATTTCATGAAAAAAGTCTCTCATTTCATAAACAGATCAGCTGAAATTAAGGACATTTAAAAAAAACGTCAATTTTCCATAAACAAGATGTTGCATGTTAATGGTGTAATGCTAGCGAAAAAATCTCGAAATCGTTTCGGCAAAACACATCAAGCATTCATAATATGCCCTAGAAAAAAATCCGAAAATTTTTACTTATAATTGGGATAACTTTGAAAATATTCATTTTTGTAATGGGTCAATGTTTCCCCCTGTAGATCTGAAAACAGGAACTGCATTGGCAGATTAGCTAGACCATCTCATTCTTGAACGAATATTACACAACATGGAACAAACCGTTCCAGAATCGGAATAGTATTTTTTATAATATTTGATTTCAAAATTAAGTGAAATATTCAGGTGGACCCCTTCATATGTCTATCGGGGGGAGGTGATTAAATAGTGCTTCCATAGCTGCTGTTGGTGTTGTTTTTCGTCCACCATTCCAAAGATGCGTATGTGATCATGGGTTTCACCACCATGCTGTATGTCCAATACATGTTAAATGCAGTGCCAGTTTTACCAGGGGTCTTTTGGGTGCTATATATGAAAATACAACTGCACATCTTTTTGTCATAAGTCATTATCTGGATATCTTGATTTTTTACGCGAAAGATTTGATCGTTACACTACCTAAACTGAAATTTATGTTGATAAGTGAATCATCCCAATAAATTCACAATTAGGTGAAAAAATACGGCAAAAAGTTCCAACCAGAGAGAAAAATGGCGGACACAGTGTTTTATTTTGAGTTGCAGATTTGAAATTTTTCGTCGGACTTCCACCTATACAAATCTTGTTCAGTATCAATTGACTTTTTGTTCAAGATAGTATCAGCAGAGGATGGGAATTTGATCAAATTGGCAACTAAACTACAAAAAAAGTATGTAGAGGATCTGGACAAGTTTGTTTCTGACGAATGTTATTCATCTGAAAAACACAGTCTCCTAGAGACTAAAGCAGATACTGCTAATACGGAATTAGTCCAAGTTGTACACGAGAATAATGTAATAAAATATCTTCTTTTCCCAATATGAATATTCGTTTTCGAAATGTTTGAGCTAACGATTTTGTCTCAACTCAAACAAGATCTACTAAATAATACTGATCTATAGAGCTTGTGAAGAGTATCATACATAAAGGCTTGCATTGAAGCAGGAAAACACATTTTTGTATTGTTACTTTATTTTTCTAGTGACGTACTTGTCTATTATCATTTGATTTTCCTTTTTTATTCTAACATATACCTATTCATTTTCCTTGTTATTCATGATGTGAACACGAAAGAATTATGTTTTTCATTTTATTCCATAAGATCCTGTATGTTATATTATATTTTTCATTTTGTTCATCAAACTTCTATGAAAAAAAGCTGGTGTGCGTATTACTTCTATGGTATATGATTATGCCGGTCTTATGGTACGCGGCTCCCGGGACGCGAGTTTGCCGTTTTAGTCCCATTCCAGAAAACGTCCAACGTGCCTATAGAATTTATAATCACTTCAAAAATGTGTCATGGGAAAAAATCCGCGTCCATCATAGCACCAGGCGGCAAATCACCTTAAAACTAGCACTGGTTAAATGAAACATACTCTGATATATGTTCATTTGGATTCTACGCCTATGGACACGTCTATTCAATCTCTTTTTACAGACTGTGCGTCTGTTGCTGGTGGTTCAATTGAAGTTTTATTGGGTAATTGAATCAAATAAAAGTGTTTTCGACCATTAATTATTAATAACAGAAGCTGCAGCTCTATGGGAACATTTTTAATTTCCATTCCTTTATACGCGGTACTTTAATTACTGTAAACATGTTTTTAAAAGTACAGTGCTTGGGAGAAAAATATCATATACAATACCACAAGTGATAATATTTTGCCGGAAATATTCGGTGATTGTTACGACAGCTTGTTGCCTAGTGATTTCGTGAATGACATTGTTATCAAAACTACGAGCCGTAGGCGAGTAGTTTTGGATCAATGTCATGAGCGAAATTAGAGCAGCAAGCTGAAGTATGTCAATCCACGAATATTTCCAGGAAAAATAGTATCACGAGTTGTATTCGTATGACTATTTCATGATTGAATGAGACAATATATATAAGAAATAGGAAACATAATTTAAGTATATTCCAACTCAAACTGCGAAGAAGAACTTAATGATAGTAATGAAATACAGAATTCACTTTTTTAGAAATTAACTACCTACTTATAGTTATTCACAAAGTAGAATGTACAATTTTGATAAACAGAATTTTTTTTTATTATCTTGGAGATGGTTGCTCTCAAAAGAGTGTATACAATTGCTATCCAATTCAAACAAAATAAATTGAATTTATGTGACATGAAATAATAAAAAAAAAAAAGATATCGTCGCCGAGGGGCTCGAACCATCGACCTTCGTATCTTCGTCAGTTGTGCTACATCATCTGGTAATTATATCAGTCACAATAACTTGAGTGATTGAAGAAGATTACTTTAAAAAGGAGTTTGAATTCTAGAATTGTTGTGTCAGACCGTCAACAAATATGCAAACTTTTTAAATTACACATGAAACGTCCAGCCAGAATAAAATTGTCTCGCCTTTCGTACAAAATGTCTCACTAATGCGAATTATAAGTGAATAAAATAAAGTAGGAACTTAGGTTATTGTCTCAGATTTGAATCCAAAGCAATCTTATTGAATTTGAAGTGTTAAGGATTTTAGTTTTAGAAACATTGTTATCTATTATTCTGTTGTATTTAGGCCTTGTTGCCAGATCTTTGTTATCTGATTTGAGGTCAGAAATAAATTCTTTGAAAAAAAAATCTTGGCCAGACACGATGTCAAAATTGTATCGCTGATAAACGAGGTTTGTTGGTCACGTGTGGGTCAATTCGGCTTCTGTATTGGTAGAGCAAGTCCGATAAAATTTAATAAACAGAAAATATCGCTAGAATACAGAAGAAACCGTGAAAATGGTCGATTCTGATTGGTTCTCGAGATCAAGAGTGGAATAGTCAACAGTAAAAATACAAGAGCTTTTTTTTATCGGATAAATTTCTCTTGGTAACGAAAAATTGACATGAACAAATTGCGAGACCGTAGGTCGAGCAATTTTGTGTAAAGTCAGTTTTTCGAGAGAAAAAACTGATGGAAAATGTTTGAATCAGTAAGGAAGTCAATCCATTTTACTCGATTTTTTGGGATTTTCTCTTCTCGTTTCTATAAAATAAAAATGTATTATTTCAATATCTATGTAGTAGTGGACAAATCAGATGATTTGCCCCAAAATGTCACAGCGTTCAACAAATTTCTCTATCAGGGAGCCTGAAAGAAAAATCCAGTAGCTTGGCAGTGACAATTTGTTTGAAAAAATGTTTGAAGTAAAGAAATATAAACTGGTCAACATTGATAACGTCGTGGTCCAAAATATAGCCTGAATTCAAAATAGATTAACTCACGAATTTCCTTACCAATTTGAAATCGGTTTTCACCGATGATTAGCCTAATCTCCTGACAGTTTGTTGTGGCAATATGAAACTTCTGGAATTCCAGATAACATTGCTACAGGGTGATAATTGAATGGGTGTAAAATTGCATCGTGGTCGTCACCTTACCGTTTGAACAGATAATTTTTTTTATTCTTTTTCTCACCTGTATCCTCTTGATTGATGCTTCCTCTCGGAACGTTTTCGGAATTTTCAAATTCAGAGCTTTGATAATCGTGTTATGAATATTCATTCAGAGTGATGCATTTTTTCGACGATTAATTGAATGAAATTGAAGTTGGAATTCTTCTCCGAAGAATCAACGTTGTATGTATAGTCGTCGGATATGTGATCGTGTTCGAACACAGAAAATTCTGAAAAAGTCTATACAAAGTGATAAAAGAAATACTGAATGATGGAATGGAGAATAACGTAGTCTTCAGTAGATGAAACATAATTTTCTCTGTGTTACTAGTGGAATAATGGAGTGTTACTTCGTCATGAGGATGTCTGGTGTCTACTTTGAATTCAGGCTATATTTTGGAGCACGACGTTATCAATGTTGACCAGTTTATATTTCGACAATGGAGACAAGAACTCGTATAACGAAAAAAGTTCGTATAAATATTGATCCAATTTGAGACACTCTGTATTTATGTGAGATAAATCATAACTGAATGAGATCGTTCAGAAAGATAAGCCTACCAGGAAGTAAACAAATACAATGGCCATAATATCATAGAAATTGAAAAAAAGTGAATGCACTTCAAGAAGACGCACACAGTCAGACATTGATAAACCATTCAACCAATCAGCATCAGAAAATCAGTGCCACATGTTCAAGGATATGACCGGACACGAACCGTGGACACGGTGGTATACAGAGTGATGCCTAAAATAAAGAATGAACCGTCAGGAGATTGAATTTTTAAAAAGTGAGAAATCAGATATTTATTGAAATCTGGTCAGGTGGCGTAGAATATGTACCACCCTGTAAGCCATTTGTAATGTCTACTTTTCTTTATTTCACAGTCATATAAATTATGGCGTTTTATTATGGGGAAACTCTTCTCATGCTCCTATCATATTTCGCCAGCAGAAAAAGGCAATAAGAGTAATGGCCAATGCATATTATAGAGAACACTGTAAAACCTTATTCATCGCATATGGCATCATGCCATTACCAACTTTGTTTATCTATAACACACTTCAAGAGGTTCACAAACAATCTAACATACTCAGAACTCATAGTGATATTCATGATCATGACACCAGACATGCGATGAAGATACGTAATCCTCGGTTTAGACTTACTGTATCTCAGAAAAACTCTTTGGATTACAACATTTACAATATATTGCCTCATAGAATTAAAAATCTCTGTTTCATCAAATTTAAGAATAAAATAAAGCAATATCTCCTGGAACATTGCTTCTACTCACTGGAAGAATATTTTCAGACTGATCATGAGAAACTACTGGCTTGAGTATTAATATGGATGAAGTCGCTATCAATATGTACCTGTATTTTATATTTTTTTCATATTTTTCTCTATTTTTAATCTGTATCAATATTTTCATATTGTTTGTCTTTTAACTTTTTATTGTTTGTCTTTTAACTTCATTTTATATACAGTTCTATTTTTTTATAGTTCTAACTCCTTGACCTGCTACAAATGTACAGTGTACGTAATGTGGTAAAATAAAGTATTCTATTCTATTCTATTCTATTCTATTCTATTCTATTCTAATGTTATGATATAACTCAGATATAACCTAACCCCTTTTAGTGTACAGGGCTAGTTTTATTAATGTGAACCTCCGTTTATCTTTTTTGTTTTCCACTCATTAAATAAAATTTAAAGCTGATTTTATACAATTTTCAATACAGATTTCACTCATTTTGACAATGATGCGATATCTCTCCAAATATACAGGGTATACAGAAAAATATGTTTTCTTCAAATGGAATGCGCCGTATATTTTGATAGATTTGAATTCCTCGACTTCGAATTTATGATATAAGGGATTCATATCTATCAAAATATACAGCGCATTCCATTAAAAAAATACAAATATTTCTGTATACCCTGTATATTTGAAAAGATACTGCAACACTCTCGCTATGATTGAAACCTGTATGAAAAATAATGATATAAAATCAGTTTTAATATTTTTTGGATGGATGGAAAACAAAAAAGATAATGAAACTATCCCTGTACCTATATAAAATATCTAGTATCTATGAACAATATTGAAATATCTAGAATGTTCATTGAAAACAACCTTCTACCAAAACTCGTTTGTCTATAGAACGGCGAAGCTTCAGAATTATTTGCCTATGAAAGTATTTCCAAGAACTTCAAACTTCCAGAAGTTAAAAAAATTCAATTCCTATGTACTTCCTCTCCTTATCCGCATAATAGGGATTCCTTTACGTGCTGGGAAACAATTGGTGATCAGAATTTGATCACCCTGTATAGAACCCTTCCTGGTGCTCTACAAAGATGTATATTTTTCTTTCTTATCGATTTAATTGTTAGTAAGTATCTAGAAAGTTGTCATCTAATGGAAATTTTTAATTAATGAAACATATTATTTCACAATATCTTCACTTTATGAATTAGTGATATGAGTGTCCTTGTGTAAATTATTTATGAAACATGCCCGTATTTTGTTGTCCATAGTAGAATATCGATATAAACTACGCAACACTGATTTCGTCGCACGCCAAAATGTTGCCCCTATTAAAATATAAATAACTTTTTCCTGCTTTGAACAATTCGAATTCGAATCACACTGTTCGCTAGCCCAGTCCTTCAGATGTAATCTCGTACTTTTTCAAAACATGAGGTTCTTCATATAAATTGTCAAGATATTGGGTATCACCCTGTTACCAATATTTCAGTTGATCGAATTATTCTCCGAACAAACTTATTATTAAGGTTGAAATTCGTTTTTTGAAGCTCATAGGGCACCAATTCACTTGGAAAAATATGTCTGTTCTACCACCCTTATAGGCACACAATCCAACATTTGAATCGTTGTTGCTCGAAAAGTAGTAATAGGATTGAGTTGGGTCCATGAGAGCTTTCGATCAGGATATCACAAACTACAACATATTATAATGGGCTTATATCACGAGAAAATTTTATTTCATAATTCGATTGAACTCACCCAAACTAGCTCACCACCGCAAACCGTTTCTTGCTGTGAGCTCCCTACGTTTTATAAAAAATTATTGAAATCCCCGATTTTTCGGACCTCTGAAAACGAGGCGATGATGTGACGTCAAAACCCTAATACTGAAACAAGACTATTCCAGACAGAGATGAATGATACATGATTTCTGACAGAGTGAATTAGCGCGAGATCACAGTTGAAAGAATTAATATCAGTTGCCTCAGTCTCCGTCGGGCGTTTGGTATTTTTTATTAACTATGGCGAGATGAGGTTTCTACGTCACAAGAGGGCAGGGTTGGGCTGATTTAAATCAATTGATTTAAATCAAGATAAAAATCATGATTTAAATCAAGTGATTTTTTTTTAAATCACAATTTAGATCAAAATAATAATTTCGAGAACATTTATTATTTATTTGAATAATAAAAAATATTAAACTGAAATAAAATAGTAAAACCCCTAAAAAAACTGGATATTGAAACATATACATATACAGGCTACAGGAATTTTCTTGTACAGACATGTCGGTCGACCCACATCGTCCTACTGAGAATGGCTTTCTTTGTGAATTATATTTTGTTTTAATTTTATAATACTCAAAATACACAAAATTAAAATAGTTTTGAGTTAAAAAATGGACATGAATGTTGACAGGTACCTATATTTATCGCGCATTAAGACCAAAATAAAAAAAATAAAAAAAATCAAAAAAATCATGATTTTTTTATTTAAATCAATGATTTTTGATTTTTTCTAAAAAAATCAAGATTTGCCCAACCCTGAGAGGGTCCGTTTTCAGAAGGTACTCTTGGAACTAAATCCGTCATTTTCGGTTTGTGTCGCCGATATTTCCAAAACCAATTATCCGATCGTAAATCTGAAGCCGGTTATCGAATGCACTAAGATTCCTCTAAAACTGTCCCCATTCAACCTCTGCTGTAGGTATAATAGGAGCCGAGATCTCTGTATAGACATCGAATCTGGGACACACTGTAAATCAAGTCAAGTCAAATTATACTTTATTGTCGAAGATCTTGTTGACAATGCATGAAATATACATAATTATAATAAAATTCGAGTTAAAAAAATGTAAGAGACACAAATCAAAAAAATATATGAATACAAATAAATATAACAAATACAAACAAAAAAACAGGAAAAAAAAACTAAATTTTACAAATGAACACAGTTGAAGATGCGTTTATGTAAACGTTTAAAATTCAAGTGAAAACTTCACACCAAACATTTTCTCCTGTATTTCGTATCGTAACCAAAACAACTAAACAAATTTCTTGGAAATGTTTTCCTCCTCCTTGGAGGACGGAGCATGAAATTACACTGGAAATTTTTTGGCGTCTATAGGTTAAATGACATTCACATTCAACTTCAGATTATTTCGAGTTCATTTAATAAGTCACTAAATAAAAATCATTTATTAACAGTTTACCATAAAATGAATATTATGTAGGTATACTTGCAAATTCGAAATTCACAAAAACACATGTTGTTACTATACGTTAGTTCTTACATTTCATCAGAAACAACCATAATTTTCATATAAACACTATGATATTATACCTACTCTTCAGTTTTTACATGAAGAATGACATACTTTAATAAAAAAAATATATTATTTTTTTGAGTTAACAGACAAAGCCTTCTATCCAAATGTCAAAACCATCAAAAATCGTCATTATCCAAGTAATTTTTTAATAATATTTCAGTGTGAAATTTTCTTACCGAATACCGCTTGAGCGTCAAATAATATCCGGGAATTCTTTCCGGAAATAATTGCTAGTGATATCATAAGTGATTATTCGTAGGTTATCACAGTAGAATTCATAGATCGAATAATAGGCTTTTTCGATCAAAAGACCTTCAACTGAACTTCTAAATTGTTTGTTATCTGTGATATTTTTGGAATAATGGGAAATGATTGAATTATACTTTCATATATCAGAGAATGTTTTGTCAAAGCGAATTTAGGAATAGGTTATCAGATGACGATAGAAATCTGCAAGCGGCTCCCCTACTATCATATTTTAATAAGAACAACATTTTGGAGTGCGGCAAAAAGTAGTGTTTGGTATTACTACTTCCACATAGAAGTCTGTTATTCAACTGTTACTCTATGCATCAATGAATCATATTACGAAGTGTATTACCAATCTCTGATGGTATTTTGATGGGTTTTAAATATTCGGAGCATAAATACTAACCGCGTAAAAAATATTTCGGGAAATTCCGCACAATTATGTAAGTACTTTCCAAAAATTTAATTAGGTTGATTACTGATTACTTCAAGCCCTAATCATGAATCATTTCTGGTCCAACCGGAATTTACAACACTTTTGATTTATGAGCTAGTCATAAATGTGGTTTATGGGTACTCATAAAATGTACAGGTACCATACTTAGTACCTGTATACCCACAAATATATGCATTTTACACCATAACTTACGGATACGAACAAACGATTATAACACCTTGTACTTTGAAAAGTTAAAAGATGATGATTCGATGTAATTATTAAACTACTCAACACTAATTTATATAATATGACTGTTACTATACAGGGTGTTATTTAAGTTTGTAGCCAAGGGGTGATTATTTGGGTGATTCTAAAACGAAAAGTTCATGTAAACAGAGGTCCAGAAATGATTCGTTTTCATGATACAGGGTATCAAAGTTTCGATATAAAATCGTTTTTTATCAATTTCTGTTTTTCAATTTTTTCAATGAAACTTGATGATTTTGTTAACAGTATCAAGAAGCTTCTTTTGGTGTAATTACATTCGAGGTAATGATCCCAGTGGCGTCGCAGTGGCTTACCTTTTCAATATGTATGGTAAATAAGGCACCTACGCCATAGTTTTTTCCAAGTTCGATATTTTTATCAGATTAAACAATCGAAAATACAACTTTTTTGTTCTCTATTATGTGTTTGTATATCACTCAGTTTCTGAGAAAATAATGAAGGATTTATTTGTCTCCAAATTTTGAGACTTTTCCAGTCACCAATCAGACTAAATTTTGCCATCATGAAAGCTTATACAGGGTAATCATGAAAAACAACAATCAATACTTTCAACTTCAACACCCTATATCTTGAAAATGAAACATTATAGGACCTATGTTTATATGAACTTTTCGTCTTTGTATCACCCAAATAATCGCCCCTTGAAGTTTGGCCACATACTTAAATAACACCCTGTATACCTCATCTTTCACTTTTTTCGATTGCATACATAATACCATTGATACCAATCTTTATTCATCCTTATTTTAATCGTAATTTATTTGGTGTAGTCAGTTATTTTTATCTCTTGGAGCGCACGAAAGGAAATTCCTATGATGTTTTAAGAACATTGTGCGTATGTACCTAGGAAGGATAGGGAGAGGAGGTAGGTTTTGGAATTTTTATGAACTTTTGGAGGTTATAAGTTCTAGGGAATACGTCCATTGGCAAATAATTCAAAAGCCTTGCCGTTCTATAGACGAACGAGTTTTGGTTGAGTGTTGTTCGACATATTTCAAGGTTGTCAACGAAAGAATGTGCTGACTGGGCGACATTTGAAAAAATTCCAAAAACACGTGAGTTTCAATTTTTGAAGCTTCATCTCATGATATTCATATGAGAGATGTTACGTCACTGGTATTGGAGTAATGACGTAATGGATAATTTTTTCATATACAAACAGGGGTCATGTGACACCTCGTTTGAAAGGTCTACTGTTCGTCTATCCAACAGTCAAAATGTTGCATAAGAAGATTGAAATTGAAATGAATTATCAATTGATTAACCAAATCTTGCAGAGGTCAGCTACTGAAAATTGCACATCGAAGGGTCGTCTATTTAAAAAAATACATCAATTAAAAAAGTTCTGAACTCTAGTTTTTCGATTTTTTTCGGAAGTCGTCTTGTTTTGAGATGAATTTATTCCATACATTTGCATCATACTGTATAGAAAAGTGACAGGTCGCCGATTTTTCTACGGTGTTCTAAGTTGAACCGTTGAACCTATTCAATTCAATCACTTTTCTTTATTAGCTTCACCTGTATATGTATGTATGTAACCGACTCTTTTGGACTCGATTTTGACCCACTTTAAATGGCCCAATTGCTTCGAAATTTGGCAGGTGTACATGATTCTGATGGCAATGCATCATGACATTTTTGTTTGACAAAAAACAAAATGGCGGCTCCAAAATGGCGGACGAGTTTTGTAATAATGGTCCGATTCGATTCAAAATTGGTATCTGGGGGTTTTCGGTATCGGAGATTACGATTCTTTCGTCAAAATTGGTAAATTCAAGATGGCGGATCCAATATGGCGAACGAGGTTTATAATTATGATCCGAATCTATTCAAAATTTGTATCTGGTGGTTTTCGGGGTCAAAGATTATTATTCTTTCGTCAAAATTCGAAAATTCAAGTTGGCAGATCAAATATGGCGGACGAGTTTTGTAATTATGATCCGATTGTAGTCAAATTCGATGCCTGGAGTGAATCGAAAGTTAGGATAGGGACATGTAAGCCGTTTTGATCGATAATGAATAGTTACGACACAAAAAAATCCTTAAATTGAAAAATCTCGATTTTGAACACCCCTTATCTCTGTAATCATTCCTGCTGGACCCCAAGTGTGATGCATTGATGAAATCAGCTCTGCAGCAAAAATCTAACAATGCAATAAAATACAGGGTGCTCCATTCAAAATAACGAAGTTGCTAGTTGTTTCTCATAGAAGTGGCAACACTGTATCGATGGAAATATTATAGACGGATAGAGAATGTTCAATTATCAAAGCATCCCGATTTTCAGAATTTTCTGTCTTTTCGTTCTCCAGATACTTCTAATAGGCCATCCACCGTGGATCACCCTGTATACTGATAATTAATGCATTTCCCTCGATTTTCACATGAAAAATCTATATTTTGATGCGGATATGTTGACTATTAACCTTCTTCGGATTTTTTTCCTATTGACTGCTTCGCAGATACTCAATATTCTACTTCTATAGATAATAGTATGATATCACTAATCTTGGTTCGATTTAATTGATCCGTGACTGTTCATTTGTTTATTTTGATTCTCCAATATTGTTGATTGTGTGTACACAAGGTCTTACCCCATAACTAAAAATCACTGTTAACAAGTGTTTTCTCAATAACCAATTATGAAACATCCACTCCAAAAAATAGGGATCTCTATAATTATTACAAAGAACTGACTCTATACCTTTTTCACCTGTAATTCAGAAGATATCAAATGTTACATACATAATACAAGAAGGATATATTTTTTTCGGTGTGCTCCCTTCCCGGACGCTTTTTCTTTGAGAAAGTAGTAGTAGTAAAATCACATCGTCGTTGTCACTGTAACTATGAAAATCTTGGTATACAGTGTGTCCCACTTACCATGCTCACCATGGGTATCTTTTTAACGGTGAGAGATACGAAGTCGGTTAAATGACACCAAATGTGGAGTTTGTCAGGGCCAACTATAATGTGAAAAAACATTTTGATAAAATCTATTCGTTTTTGTTTTATACGCAAAAAACAGATTTTGATCATTTTCATGTCTCCTCCGTAACTTCTTTATTTATGAAAATATTCAAATAGGAATTTCACATTCTCATGACAGTTTTTCAAAGTGATTTCGAAAAAAATATGAAATTTATACCAACTCTTTCAGAATTTTAGATATCAGCACCAACTTTTGTTTTTCAAATGTAGGTCATAGCTCACTATGACTTAGTTACAAATAACTTTTTTTCTCTTCCAGATGATATGTCGCAGTAATAGTTTTGTGTTGATAACAACGGAGTTATCGTCATTTATACAAGAACAAAAAATTATTTGGAAGCCGCCATCTTGAATTTATAAATTTTAACAAAAAAATCATGATCTCCGACCTCAAAAACCCCCACTTACCAATTTTGAATGGAATCGGACCAAATCTTGTCCGCCATCTTGGAGCAGCCATTTTTTTCAATTTCAACAAAAATTCCATTACTCCGATTAACTTGAAATTTGACAGGTGTTCATAATTTTGGTGACAACATAAATGATCGAAAATACAATTGAAAGAAAATACACTTGATAGAAACAGCATTTGATAGAAAATTCAACGGGGCTACGCTCAAGTTAGGTCAGTCCGTTTGTGAAGATATGATTATTCCTCATATATTTGAGAAGAAGGAGCTAGAAGTTTGTGGTATCAATAAATTCATATGAGCTTCGATTTCCATCTAGCTTCTTCTCAAATATATGAAGAAGGATCGTATCTTCACAAACGTACTGACCTAACTTGAGCGTAGCCCCGTGAATTTTCTATCAAATGTTGTTTCTATCAAATATTTTTCCTATCAATTGTATTTTCTATCATTTATGTTTCTATCAAATGTATTTTCTATCATAAAACATTCGATCAAATGCATTTCTATCAAAAACACTTTCGATCAAAAGACTTCTATCAAATGTTTTTCTATCATTTGTCTTTCGATCAAATTTCCGCCACCCCCTGTACAGGTATTTTCAAAGTGGTTCGCCCCTTTAATAATATACGGGTCGGGTACTACGGGTAAAGCAACGAAATAAACTTTTTCACAAAAAAAATTAAAGTTGTGTACAGGGTGGCCAACTAAGACTCCAGAGTTCGATTTCTCTGTTGTCTTGAGAGATACAAAAAAAAGTCATGTATCAAAATTGAAGTAATAATCGAGCTCACATTTAAAAATTTCTTTGAAATATACAGGGTGTTCCGTAAGGTCACAGCACATCAAAGCTATGTTTTTTTCATTGGAGCACCCTATATTTTATTTCATTTTTGAATTCTCCCTGAAAATCTGATTTCAACGACGTATCATACTTAGGGTCTAGCAGTGAAAGTTACTGACATATAGGGTGGGCAAAATCGAGATTTTCCAAGTTCAGAATTTTTTTCTGTCGAAACTGTTCATTATTCGTCAAAACGGTTTACATGTCCCTATCTCAACTTTTCACTCACTATCAATTGGTGTTCAATTGAAATTGACACAAGGTGGTCAAAAAATCTTAATTTATAATTTGTTTCAATTAAATGTCAATTAAACACCAATTGATAGTGAGTAAAAAGTCGAGATAGGGACATGTAAACCGTTTTGACGAATAATGAACAGTTTCGACAGAAAAAAATCCTGAACTTGGAAAATCTCGATTTTGTACACCCTACTATATGTCAGTAACTTTCACTGCTAGACCCTAAGTATGATACGTCGTTGAAATCAGATCTTCAGGGATAATTCAAAAATGAAATAAAATATAGGGTGTTCCCATGAAAAAAACCTAGCTTTGATGTGCTGTGACCTTACGGAACACCCTTTGTATTTCAAAGAGATTTTGAAATGTGAAGCTCGATTATTACTTCAATTTTGATACATGACTTTTTTTGTATCTCTCAAGACAACAGAGAAATCGAACTCTGGAGTCTTAGTTGGCCACCCTGTACTAGTGTTTACTCGTCGGAATTCGTTTCTTTATGGTGGGGACCCTTTTTGTGGAAGCCCCTTGGCCTCCCCTGAATCCGGCACTTGTTGAAGTCCTGTTACAAAAAACGGACTCACCCTGTATAGCATCCAGTGATGTAGCGCGATAAGAAAACACCTTGTATGAAACGATTACATCAATCAGTTCACTGGCTCCGGACTGACAACAAAATAAGGCATACAAAATATACTCACATTTAAATCGAATTGACGATTATGGTTATCTGTCAGCGCTGGCAAAACAAAGGCAAAACGTACCGGAAAGGCGAACGAGACGCCAATGAACTTATAAGAAAACGATAAACAGACTTATCTCGAATGTCGAAGAACCTCGAACAAGAATCAGAATAATTATTATTCGTCTTGGATTGAGACACGGACTAACTGACGAGAACTGACTTATTTCATAAAGGTTAGGGCATGTTTGGATTTCGAATTGGCCCTGTAGGAGGGCACTGGCCAATGGAGGGGCAGCGATTTATTCTAGAGGGGGCAGTATAATTTTGGCATGATGGGACGCGTTGTCATTGGTCACTGATAGTTTCATGAAATTCCTGAAAGTTCGCTTTTTCCTGATTAGAAAACATGATGTGAAATTATGTCGATGGCAGTTTTCAAGTATTGGTCGGTCATGATCAGAACTGGGTAAATACTCTGCAAAATAGATATTTACAGGGTGTATCTAAATAACACCGGAAAAATTCAAGGGGTGTTTACAGCAAATAAAGATCATAATATGATCTGTAAATAAAAACAGTTAGGACATATGTTTATATTATAAACATATGTCCTAACTGTTTTTATTTACAACCCCCCTGTATAAGCTTCCATGGTGCCAAAATTCAGAATGGATGGAGACTGAGAAAGCCCCAAATTTTCAGAATGATTCTAATTGGGGTTATTGAGTAATCTCAATGGAAGTCTCGAAAACACCTACAATAAAATTTGGAGTCAAATCGATTTTTTATTGTTTGTCTAGAACAATATTTTTTGACGTTAGTAAAAAAATTGTTTGCAACTCGTGCACGAAATACTTTGGTGGTCGCGACTATTTTTTCAACTTGGCTGCGCCTCGTTAAAAAAATCATTTCTCGATCACCAAAGTAGCATCTTGCGCATACTGTAATACACCTTTTCCAATTGTAATTTAGAAATCGTAAATTGTAATTCAGATTTCTCAAATGAAATTCAGGAAGTGTCAATTGTAATTCAGATTAGCTAATTGAAATTCAGAAACTATCAATTGCAATTCAGATTAGACAAGTGAAATTCAGAAAACTTCAGTTGTTAATCAGATTTTTCAATTGGAATTCAGAAAGCGTCAATTGAAATTCGGAAATCGTCAATTGTAATTCAGAATGTGTCAATTGTAATTCAGACTGATGGATTTATGAAGGTATTCATGTAGAACCAGCGACTTCAGAACTATGGAATTATTTTCATTGATGGTCAATTGAAATCAATTCAAATAGGTAAAATGAAAAGTTATATTAGAAAACGTAATTTCTGAAATCAATATTGCTTTGTAATTCATTACCTACATTCATTACGCTTGGCTCAACAAGCAAAGGTAACACTGTTCCATATTCCTGAATTACAAATGAAGCTATCTTAATTCAAATGGACTATTTCTGAATATCAATTGGCCAATCTGAATTAGAATTGATATTTTCTGAATTTCAATTGACTAATTCAGAAAGTGTCAATTGAAATTCATATTTGTGATTCAGAATGTATCATGTTCAATGCAGAACTGGTCAATTGTAATTCAGACTACGTCATTTGCAATTAAGATTAGTACAGTACTTCAGAAAGCGTCAGTTGAAATTCAGATTAGCCAAGTGAAATTCAGAAAATATCAATTTTAATTCAGATTGGCCAATTGATATTCAGAAATAGTCCATTGAAATTCATTTGTAATAAATAAAAAAGAAATTACAAAGCAATATTTTTATCAGAAAATACGTTTTCTATTATGACTTGCCCATTTTATACCTATTGAAATTGATTTCAATTGACCATCAACGAAAATATTCCATATATCATTCTGAAGTCGCTGGTTCTACATGAATACCTCCATGAATCAGTCTGAATTACAATAGACACATTCTCAATTACAATTGATGATATCTGAATTTCAATTGACGCTTTATGATTTTCATTTGACTAATCTGAATTACAATTGAAGTTTTCTGAATTTCACTTCTCTAATCCGAATTACAATTGATATTTCCTGAATTTCATGCTACTTATCTGAATTACAAATAACGTATAGTCTGAATAACAATTGATGCATTCTGAATTACAAATGACGATATCCGAACTTTAATTGACGCTTTCCAAATTCCAATTGAAAAATCTGATTTACAACTGAAGTTTTCTGAATTTCACTTGACTAATCTGAATTGCAATTGATATTTTCTGAATCTCAATTAGCTAATCTAAATTACAATTGACACTTCCTGAATTTCAATTCAGAAAGCTGAATAACAATGTACGCTTTCTTAATTACAATTGAAATAGGTGTAGATATCAAAATAATTTTTATTTCAAAATCACGTAGAGATATTACCCCTGGTTTTTACTGAACCTATGAAAGGAACGGATTTTCTTTTCTTTGTGTCATGTCCGGTCTTTCTCGGATATCCTCAAATTCAATAGTCAATAAAGTGTGACCAAAAAGGCGGTACCTATCAATTCAGTTTGGTCCGATATTTTTCGAAGAATCTCGATTGAGAAGGTTGTCTTTTTATCATAGCCGCTTGGCTATAATGAATACAATGCGAAATGGAGTCACAAAAAACTATCAAAGCGCTCAAAAAACATGCTGAGGTGGATGTCCGGTTTGGAACGTGACAGTTTCGAGATTCTCGCCACTTTTCCTGGAATAAAGTCATTAAATTTTACTGGGCTATAAGCCAAAAGTGAGAGCGTATCAAAAGGGTTCGGAACTGGAAGGTTTACAATATTTCGAAATAATATCAATCTCTATACAGGGTGTTCCATAATTGAATGTCAATATTTGAGGAGGCAAATCTTGGGCCCATATTCTAGATAGATAGATAGATAGATAGATAACTTTATTCAGGTAATAATATAAACATGAACATAATAGTATAAACATGGTGATATTTTTCATATAATATATTTCATAGACTGTCACCTAAGCCTAGCTTGTGCTGTGCGCAGTCTATGAGATGTGATTGATTTGATATATTTCATATTCAATCTGCTTGTACTATAGTGAGAAGGAAGTACAATTTTCAGTAGTTTTTAAGAATTATTGACATTTGAGCATGATTGTCGTTTGAGGATGAAAGGACCTTCAGTCAAAAATTATTTTAAATGAATCATAATTAATATCTATGTATTTTTTTCTCTCTTTTTTAAATTTGTATCTATTTTTTATATTTTTAGTTTGTACTGGTATCATATTCACCAATTTTGGTCCATAGTAGGATATGAATTTCTGTATATAGCCTTTAGAATATAGTGGAATATGAATAGCAAGATTGGCAGTTGTTCTTGTATTGTATGCATGTGTGTTCAATTTTATTGGATTATTTAGTGTCCATATTATACTATGATATACATATAGTTTTCTTACTTCGAATAATTTTGTTTCTGCATAAAGCGTTTTTGTTGAGTATCTCCGATTCTTCTTGAAGAGAATTTTTATCAATGTATTTTGAACAACTTGAATGATGTTCATTGAGGATTTGCCTGTACCACCCCATATGATTATACAATATCTTATCACCGATTCGGCCAAGGCATCGTAAATCATAAAAAGTAATTTTGCGTTAGCAATATTTCTTAATTGATAAAATTTATATATTAATTTATTCAGTCTCTTAACAGTATACTTTATATGTTCAGTCCAACGGAGATGTTGGTCCACCATCACTCCAAGATATTTTATGTAATTTACTTTTTCAATTGTTGAACAGTTACAATCAACATTATTGCATTCGTCTATGTGGATTTTGAGGGCTTTGTTTTCAGGTTGATCTCTCGAAGTAGCTGTATATGTAATATATTTAGTTTTTTCAATATTTAAACTTAGAAGATTTATATTTAGCCAATCACGATAGATAGATAGATTTTTAGCTCTTTTTCTGTGTTTTTATAAAGTTCTTCCCACGAATCATGTGTAAAGGTTATGGCTGTGTCGTCTGCGTATGATGTAACATGACTAGTTGTATTTCTGATGCTTCCAATATTATTTATATGAATTAAAAATAAAATAGGACCTAGGACAGTCCCTTGTGGGACTCCAACAGTAATTTGTAAAGGATCGCTGAGCACATTATTGATTTTCACCTTCTGAGTTCTTCCGGATAAATAATCTTGAATGAGATTCAGTGTAGTTCTTCCCGAAAAACTGATTTTATCGATATATCACAATTGGGGTCTATCGAAAATAATAACAGAGATATAGGGTGTTCAATATCGAAATTTTTCAACTGAGATTTTTTGTGTCGAAATTCATCATGGGTTAAAACGGCTCACATGTCCCTATCTTAACTTTTGATTCACTATTTACTGAAATTTAATCGGAACAGATACAGGGTGGTTCAAGATTCAGAATTCTGATCACCCTAATTCTGTTCCGATTAAAAAATATCAGTGAATAGTAAATTAAGTTGAGATAGGGACATGTGAGCAGTTTTGGCCGATAATGAATAGTTTCTACACAAACAAATCCTAGAAAAGTCTCGATTTTCAACACCCTATATCTCTGTAATCATTTTCGATAGACACCAAGTGTGATGTATCGATTAGATCAGCTCTTCAGGGAAAATCTGAAGATGCAATAAAATACAGAGTATTCTATTTGAAATAACAAAGTTGTTGCTAATTTTTTATAGAAGCGGCAACATTGCATTGCTGAAAATATTTTGAATGAAGAGAGCGTATTCTGAAATATAGGCATGTATAATATTTTCATGGAATTGTTATTTAACCAACTACTACACCTTCCGAAAGCGTCAATCGAGGCGTTACGTAAAGTAAGACGTTTCAAAACTTTCATCAATTTTGAAAACTGTAAAATTACATGTCAGAATAAGAAAAAATGAATTCTCATTTTAGGCTCATATCAATGAAACTTCTTGATTTTTGATTGACGAAAAAATAATTAGATACCGATGACAAACCTCATTTTCCTCGGTGTTTTCGTTGTTTCAGGCGTAATAATATATGCAAGACTGTTCCGCAAACAGTATTAGCATACAAAAAAAGTGAAGAATTATTCTCGCCATATAAGCAACAGACAATGGCCAAGAAGGTAGTTGTATTTATTAACATAACAGTTATGACATTATTGTTTACAACTGGATTAACAATGATGACACACGATTTACACGACGAACATAAAATGAAAATTTACGGAGTGATTAATAAAGAAAAAAACAATTGAATTTGTGAATGAATACTAAGAGTAAATAATTGATTGGAAAAATGTGGGAGAGGGAGAATCTGAGAATGCAATGAAATACAGGGTGCTCCATACGAAAATCGGGAGTTGGAATATGATAATTGCCAAGAAGCTATCTGGGACAGCCCTGTACTGATGAGAGCCAAGAGCTCGAAACCGGTCTGCGAAATTATTCGAATGGTATCAGTTTTCTGTCTTAGCCCTTCCACTCCGAAAGGGGCGGGATCAACCTGAAGAATTCCTAGAAAACTGGAACCGTATGTTTATCGAGCGGCACTTCGAGGGCACCGAACATATGAAGTAGCGCGACACCGTCTTGATTACTTTTTGCCGCTCACTGACAACCGGTTGATTATTCATCGAAGGCAGTCAAATGGTCTCATAATTACTAATATTTTGAACTTTTGTCAGTACTTATTTGAATTTTGGCGCTGGTGATTAGATATTTTGTACATTTTTGATAATTAACCAATAGGTATATGATGATGATTATATAATCTACAGGATATTTTCGAAATTACCAAATATGGAATGTTGTATTTTTTATCGCTAGGAGCGCACGGAAGGGAATCCGCATCTAAGGAGGACAGGTAGAGGAGAAGAGTATTGGATTTTCCTATAACTTTTGGAGAACATACCTGAGTGCTTGGAAAACTTCCTCAGGCAATGAGATTTGATAAAGTGCTGTTCGACATATTTCGAGGTTGACCACGACACGATATGTTGACTGGGCTTGTCGAGTTCGCCTGACTGGTATATTGCTAGAGATGGAATGATATCAGAGATTTCTGAAGAATATTTTCCTTGGAAGTATCTATATGGAAAAGTGGAAGGTCGCTGACCTTTTACCTCGCCTTTTACGGTGTTGTATGTTTTGGTGCTGAGCCTCATATGTGGGAACAGGATTCTAGAACAGGCCGTATTTGTGCTTTGTAAATTATGAGAAGTTGTTCAGGTGTAAAGTAGCTTTTCGCAAGAGACGAAAATCCGAGTTTTTTTGGAGCAGATTTCGCGCCAATGGATCTGACCTGATTATGATTATCCCCAGAAAGAGTTTTTCTGATTGAAATACCGAGCATAGTTATAATGTACTTGGTGGAAATAGTGGCATCAGACATTGTTATCAGGCACTAGCTGACCTGGCAAACGTTGTTTTGTCATAAACATTATTTCTAAAAAATATTTTTGGAGTTGAATATGTATATCAACACACTTTTTCTATTTCATTTTCTATACTTACTTCTCTTCAGTTTGACTATCCATAATAGCGTGTTTCATTAGTTTTTCAAACTGATCTATTTATGTTCTGCTTCTCTTTACTTTGGCAATCCATCTCTTCATTTCTCCAAACAAGTCTTTATTTTCTACTTATTTCTTCTCAGTTTGGTTATCTATGAAAGCGTGTTTAGTTAGTTTTTCAAACTACTATTTATATTGCAATAGCTGACTCGGAATCCCACATGCCTGTGCAAGTGTACATCATAATTATTGTAAGGTGGTTTACACGGGTTTACCCCTCAATTGATTCAATCGATTTTGATACAAACATAATATTGTAACCACTAAGCATGCGAATATATATATAGTGTCCTTCCCATTGACATAAGTAGGCTATCTAATTTCCATGCCTCTGATAAGTCTGGTGTCGACAAGTTCCGGGATCATCGTATCAAAATGAATTTCTGATTCCATTTTGGATGACCAGAAATCATCATATCTAGGAATAGCTTCCACTTTCATGCCATTTCGAGTCCAAGCTGCAAAATAACAAATTTATTTAACATGGTGTTGTCCCTGGATTCGATGAAACCAATTGTGGTTTTTGTTAACTTGGCTATCTTCATTCCAAAATGTTATTTTTCTTTTCGCTATTCCTTTATCCGTAGTCAGATATTTGGCACAATTATAGAGACATTGAACTTTATTGATTATTTCGTCATCTTCATAGTTACTCCATCAGGACTAGCAGCAATAGGTAGGTATACTGGAGATTTTCATCGATTCAATGTATTTATTTTTCATTTTTTTGGCAATATGTTTCTCCAATTCTGCATTATTGGGATGTTCATTTTCCCCAAACCAACGATGCTGCATTGATTATTTTCGGATATATAATTCTCTAACTAACCGTCTGAGAGGTGGAGATTTTTTCTCTTGCATATATCCATCCAAAGACTGACAGTGATTCGTTCTTTCTTCTTCTTTTCACAGCTTTGACTCAGTTTGATCTCAACTCTTCTATACATTATTTTCTAGATTCTTTGAATTGATTGGAAAGCAAAATACGCATACCTAACCTACCATCAAAAGAATTCCATCTCGGATTCTATCTATATATTCCATATAATTATTGTTATCTAGGACATTCCTCTTTGAATAGGTAAATCGGTATTTCATTCATTTTTTTCGAAATAATATGGAAAATGTAAAATGTCTAATAAATCTTAATTTTTCGCTCATCTCGATCACCTATTCAATAGAAATTACGGTATGACGAAGCACCTGTGTTTTTTGTTGGCTCAACTTTGCATGAAAAAAATTAGTCTATACATATAGTTAAAATCACCCTGATCCATTTGATCATTTTATCATGTTCCTTATATCTATCTATTTGTTGGACTATAGGTATATTAAAAATATCGCTTAGAACATTCCAGCACTTCCCTGTGTTCGAAGAATTAGACATAATCTATATAAGTCTGGTAGGTTTATTGAACGAAATATAAATAGTTTCTTTGTATGAAAAGACAAATTGGGTCGCAGACTATTTCGTGAAAATAATAAATACCATACTTCATCATAGGACCATTGACTATCAATAAGGCATTTGAATTTTATGGGAGGAGCTTATTTTTGTTAAGTGCCGCGCCTACAGGGAAAATTCTTCTTCACGGTGCCTCCGCTCCCAATTTCCCATGCGAAAACCAAATAAGATTTCAGCAAATAAAAATTATTTCTGAAGAGTACTACATCTGATCTGTGCATCTTATCGATTAGATTTTCAATTTTTGATTCCACAACGTAGAAAAAAATTCACAAAATCGGTCAAAAACGCACTACTTCACAGGTGATTATAAATTAGTCTATGTAAAAAAATGAAAATCCATTCGATAAGATGCATCGATTGCACCTTTGACTACCCAGGAAAAAAAAATTGAGCCTCTAGGATGATCCATAACCATAGGGGAACTTGGGAGCGGTACCTCTTTTATTGGCGGAGGCGCTGCGGAATATGCCCTCTTCAGCGCAGCTCAGCGTTTAGGAAGGAAACACTTGCGATTATATTCGTTTATACGAACTATCGCATAGATTTCGGGAGGATGTAATGCAATGTTTTGCGTGGCATGTAGCCAGGAAAGTAGTTGTTTTTCTCTCGTCATCTACCATTGTCGTTCATTTTATGAACTAGTATGTGGTAATGACTTTGAGTTTCTCTCTCTTTGTGATCATTGCATTCCACTTTGAGTATTTGGCTTTTTCCCTAGTTGACATAATATATAATTCCCTACTTGAATTGCACAAAAAATCAAGTCAGTCAGATAGACACAACCACAATACAAGGTATGCAAACTAGCTCAGGCAGCAGTAGATGTGAAACTTTACAATATACAGGGTGTCCCGTAAAGACCACGTTAAACCTAGGGAGAATGTAGATCAAACGATAACCCACCTGCTATGACAAAATTCCCCTTATAGAAGTCTTACCGTTTTTGAGATATTTTGCTTTTTGAAAATAATGAATTTTTGACCCTCTCAATAGTTCTGTCTGTACGGTTGGTACAATTTGACACCTTTCTGGTTCATTTTTTCAGTAAGTATTATTGAAGAATGATTTCAACGTATACATTAAAAACATTCTCCGAACATTTGAAAGGGGGGCTGTGAGAAATATTTTTATTGAAAACTTTGGTAGTGGATATTTAAAAAAAAACTCGAAAACGGTGAGACTTTTATAATGGGAATTTTGCGAGGAATTTTGTCATTTGTAGGTGGGTTATCCTTTGATCTACATCCACCTTAGGTTTGACGTGGTCTTTACGGGACACCCTGTATATAACCAAACCATTATAAAAATATAAATTCTACAATTTTCAAGAAGGATCAAAAAACTGATTCTAAAAGAATGCTTCTACACAGTGGAAGAGTTTTTCACATACAATTTCAATTCAGAAAGAGACATCTCACCACATCACTCCTGACATTTTCCAAGGAACTTATAAATTCACATAAATGCGTATTGTTCGTTGTTTCTTTATGTCAAATATGTATGCTTATTTTGCTCGTATGTATAATATGTGTAAATTTTCGAAACATTTTCATATCAAATATTTTAAAATGTTCAATCTCATGTATTAATGACCTGCTATAAATGTATCATTGTACATAACATAGTTAATAAATATCTATCTATCTATTCATAGTATATTATGTAACAAGTGTCATAAACGTCCTTTTAGTAACGAGTGTTTAATAAACGAGTGTCTAGAAGAGTTTATAAACGCGTTACATACTATGCTTTTTCTACGAACTCCGAAAATTCCATTAACATACCTGCTATTCCTGCTAACCTACAAAATAATTCGAAAGGAATGGGAATTGAGAACATAATACATGCAACTGCATGCAACCAGCGAGACACGTACCTATAAGTGATATTGTTTGTAGATGTGTCCAGGCCATTTCTTACTAACCTTTGTTTCACGTTTATTGTCATGCTTAGCGCAAAATAAATAAATTGTTCTCAAAGATGGATGCTTCATTTTTACACTTCTTGGAGATATGCAAGTACCAGAACATTCTCTTCAATTTCACTTTCGTCTACATTTCGCATATATTTTTAATGAAGAATTCTGATACAAACGACTATTGTTTGAATAATTCTGATACAAAATTTGAAAATAACAGTTGACAGTCAATACAATTGACAGGCCAGACATGTCTCAAATTTCTGAAGCTGTGTTTAATGAACTGCGTTGCCATGGTAATGTGTTTAAGAAATCGTGTTGCCATGGTAACGTGTTTAATATTTTGAATAAATCACAGATCGTCAATCCGTGATTAATCGATCATTTAGCGTGGTACAAATCCGTACGCTTACGCTTAATGCCATTTTAGTTATGTGAGTAGAACAAAATTAGTTTCCTTATATTCAGGTGCATAATTGAAAAATACAGTTCATTTCATTAGATTTTTTGGTATTTTCTGTCCTCTACCATTGCTTTTTGAATGTTGATTTCCACATTTTTTCGGCCGATGATTCAATGCGTGTTCTGAAGAGACGAGAGCACAATAATTCTACTCTGTGGCGCTAATTTCTGCCTTTGTTACCTTGTAGGGGTCCAGTAAACCTTGAGTGAAAGTTCGAACCAGATAGAAGATTACCGACTACCGTTCATTGTTTTGAAATAACACTTTCCTTTATTCACGAACGCTAATTCTCTGTGTCTGAATCGGATCCGGCGCCATTGGAAGGTATTCCATGAATTTTTCATAATGCAATAATCGAGTTCAAGTGATCAAGGTTGTTTCTTTATCCTCTTATGTTTTTCTCATGGCTCGTCGTTTCTTAGCATTTCTTGCACAATTCGTGGTTATGTGTTACCTGGGTGGCACGTTATTGAGTACCACCCACTATAATTCTTTTTATTTTTGAGAAAAAAATATGTCTACCAGATAGTAGATCTGAGAAAATATGTTCAGTGTGACCCACTTTTAGGATCGGAGCATCTTTATAAACCACAATCCACATCTCTTTCATGTCTTTTATTCATTTCTTAATAATTGAAAAAAGTCTCACCAACTGGATTTCGAAAAGTTCAAATATCTCTCGAAATATCTTTATGAAGAAGAAAGTTACAGGGGTGAATAATTTGTGGTGGATCTCCCTGTTCATACATAAATTCGATTGTGAGCTGAAAACCGCAATAAAACGGACAAACGTATCCCTATTTTTCTTCGAGGTTTTCTCCCCTAACCTTTCCGTATAATAAAATTAACTACCCCAAGTTGAATTGACATGCAGCATATAGGAAAACAAGGGGAAAACCTTTGGGGAAACTTTCCACCTGACCAATCGCATTCTCGCCTGAACCGATCCTAATTGCATTTTATATTTGACCCTTCTAAACTGCCCTATACAGGGTGTTATTCAAGTGTGTGTGTGACAAAATTTCAAGAGAAGTGGTTCTAAGAGGTAAAGAACAACCTGCCAATTTTCAATAATTGATACTTCATCTTCAATACGCCATGCACGGCCCACTAGCAAAAATTCATCATAATTTGATGTTTTAGTGTTTTTCAGCATTTCTGGACATCCAATTTATTAGTTATTTATGTAACAAGGGCGTTCATGGCCTGTGGTGTGAATACCTATATTTTTCTTGTGTCTCTCTATAGTATTGACTAAATAGGCTAAAAAAATGTACTAAATTTTCAATATCAGAGACTAATAGACCACCCCAAATTTTAGAAATATATTAGTAGATTACAGACCCATTAGGGACTAAAGTGACACTTTCAACCTAACCTAACCTAACCTGACACTTTCAATTCCGATGCCAAATGTTTGGGAATTTGCTGAGATATTAAAATAGTTATTTATTATACAAGGAATAAAAATAGTGAGCTATAATCCATAAAATGATCAACTATTTCTCATTCTCCTAATTTTTGGATCACTCCCAATGACTAACTTGTATTTGTAAGAAAATTATTCAATGATTTTCATAACATTTGTTTATTGTACCAAATTTAAAATAACAATTATAAAAATGTTGAACAATGCCGATAAAAGCAGAACTTTATTTTGCACAAAAATGTCGTTGCAACAAATTGTATTGACAAAATGTTCATTATTATCAAATGTGTGTGTCATTGAGTAAGCAATAACTGTTATCAACGTATAACGTTACAACACAAAACACAACTACAAAGTACAAACTCATTAACTTACGTCAAAATTGTACTCCTCGTTGTACTCTAACATCAGCCAACAACGATTTGGGATATCAAACCCAAAATGTACGTACAGCTTCATTTTATTATTATTATCAATAATGCATCAGAAGAGTCGATAAATCGCGATAAATGATCATGCTCTAACTAAAAAAAACGACGCGTATAAAGAAATAGTTATTTGTTTTACTAGGCAGAAAAGTAGTAGATTGACTGCCGCGGCTGATAGTTCATAGCCGAGCATAGCGAAAAATCTTGTTATAAAGAATGATAGACTCATGAAATATAGATTATTCAGAAGGACCTATCGGTGTTCTCTATCTACCCTTACTGTATGTGCACGCATTTCCCAATGAATCACCTTGTATACTATTTTTGAGCACTTGAGAGGAGCTGAAAAATCGTGGGAAAAACTGAAAAAAAATAAAAGTCAGTACTCTTGTAGCGGTAATCCGAGCGGTAATCTAAACTACGCAACACTAATTTCGTCGCACCCCAAAATTGTGTTCCTGTTAAAATATGAATAACTTTTTTCTGCTTTGGACAATTTGAATTCGGATCACACTGTCCGCTAGCCCATTCCTTCAGCTATAATCTCGTCCTTCTTTAAAACATGAGGTTCTTCATATTAAATCGCTACAGGGTGTGACCTGAAACTGTGAAAAATTTCGGAATTTTCAAAAGGATCCCAAATGAACAAAAACTTTATTTTTTCAACTTCGACAGCAGAGGCATGAAGATGATGTCATTACCTAGGGACATTTTTCAAATTGTCCTCTTATCTCTTTTATTTACAGAGTGATCTCAAAAAATTAACTTTCTGGTTTTGCAGTCATAACTTCTTTCCTCGCTTTTTTCCTTGTCAACCCGTTTTAAAAATATCATTTTGAAGCTGAAAATTCAGATGAAGAGATATGAAGATCAGAATTGACTCAAGATGAACATTATACACTGTGTCTCACTTCTAATGGAAGCACCCCTGTATGTTTCGTAATTGTTGAGTTAGGATGCTGAAATTTGCAGGAGCGGGAGATATACTGAAAATACAACTATGACCAAGTGGAGTCATCTCCAGTGATAATCTCTGCTCGCCAACAGCCATGGAACCACCAAAATTTCCGGAAAATGTTTTTAAGAGCCAAGATAGGTTGAAAATCACTTCGGATTCGAAATCAGGACGTCCAATTCACTGACTACATATTTTATAAATGTTCAGATTAGGAAAATTAACTTTTGTCTCATTTCCCATGGAAGCACCCCCGTATCTCACGTAATTATTGAGGTAGGGTTCTGAAATTTGCAGGAGGAAGCGATTTGGAATCCGAAGTGATTTTCAATCTATCTTGCCTCCTTTTATCATTTTTGTAGGTGGTTCCATGACTGTTGGCGAGCAGTGTATATCACTGGAGACGACTCCTCTTGGTCAAAGTGTGTATTTTCAGGATATCTACCGCTCTTGCAAATTTCAGAATCCTAACTCAACTATAATTACGAAAGATATAGGGGTGCTTCCATTAGAAGTGAGACACTCTGTATTATTTTCATCTTGAGTTTAATCTTCGAAATGAGCCTGAGATTTCAAAAATCGATTGACGAAGAAAAAAGTTAATTTTTGAGATTGTGACGGGTGCAACTTACATAATAGAATTCCTACGAGTTAAAACAAATCTCTACCAAAATAATAATGACTACCTAGCTTTCTGGCCAGAGGCAGCCGGTTTGCTCAGTAGTGTGGGAGCGGGTTCAACTGAACACAATTATAAATATATATATATCAAATTTTTGGACGCCACCCGTTTAAAATAACCTCTGTGCCACCAGTGTGCTAGAAAGCCAACAGTAAAACGGGAAACCAAGCAATCAAAGTTATTATTTCAAGATTTATTCATATTAATTAATATAGAAAACACTGTGATTTCCAGAATAAAAAAAAATCAAAATCAAAGGGATGAACGAGTCCCTTTGGTGTACGAGGTGAACAATAGCCAATTCTAGAATTGAATAACAATATCGTGATGTCCGAATATAGCTATATAAGGCGCACAGTGAGTTTCAGATGATTAAGTGTAATTAATTAATGGTAAAACTAAAATGAAATTGGTCACATCACAGATACCAATCAAAGTGGCATCCTCAACGAACAATTGGGGAATAATTATATAATATTCTAATATGTCACAACAATTGTGCTGATAATAGTAGACAGCTAATCTTCAAATAGGACACCTGGTAGTACGCTCCAAAATTCAGGAATAAAAAAAAAAGTGGTCGGGTAAATGTGCATTAATAAGTATGGTTAATACTCATCCAGAAACTGGCTCGGGGTTAGAGTTGACGCATCTCTTTTTCATCTGGTGAATCGACGGATTCATATAGGCAGCAATTCACATCCCAATCGGAGTACTCCGTATACCGCAATTACTTGGCAAATTCAGCAAAACTCTTATTCGGTATTTAGCACGAAATTTATGCCTCAGAAAAGAACCCTAGAAATAATTTATGCTCTACAATCTGATAGAACGAAAATATCTTACTTAAAATCCAAATAAATTGGAAAGAGATAATAATGTAATCTATTTCATCAATCAACGCATTCAGATGTGAATTCACATGTTGATATTCCCTATGAGCATATAACATGCTAGACACATTCCAGCAAAATGTGAAAAATAGAAATATATAGATAATCTCACCTCCTGAACATCGTAGGGAGGAGGGTCCTCAATAAAATTATACTAGTCCTCACTTATCAGGTTTATCTTGTGAACTTCTATGATATCAAGATGTCTGAAAGAAAGCGATATTCACGAAACCAAACAAAAAAAACGTAAAGTTGAAATCTTACCGGAAAGAGCATTGAATCAAAACACACGATTATCGATTCTATATACGCCAACAAAAAGGAGACTAGCAAATCTGCTATTCAACTGAATTTCTCTAATTTTTCAGAAATCAGCAAAATCCTCAAAAATTCGGAAAGAACCACTAATATGGCGTATTCACTATCAAAAATCTCAAAGCTTTCTCCCCGATTCTGATTTTTCAACCAAGATGACCAAAGATCGACAACTCGCTATCATCAAAATTCCCTGAGAAAGATATCGCGCCAAAATCTGCGTGTTTTCAGCCTATTTATAAAAACAACAGGTATATGAAATTGAACGTTTCATTAGTTGGTATTTCATCAATCGTTCAACAATGCTGGAATCCGAAATGATTCGTAAATTACTTGCATGTTCCCATCCTTCTCGTTTTCAATAAAAATTATATTCACATATCGCAAGTGATGGTCTGTGATCGACCGACGTCCGAGTCGCGCATGCTAACGACGATAATTTTCGACGTACGAGACAGGTGACAATCAGGTGACAATAAATAATTCGAAGATCTGACGAGATGGAATGACTGAAATATAAACAAACTGCTCAACAGGTGCATAACTCGAGGAAAGAAATCAATCACCAACATATCCAATCAATGATAAACCAGATACATTTAATACGATTAATATGTGATTATGCGTAACCGTTGCAGGAATATAACCAGGTGAGTTTATATTGATTCGACGACGTGATAGAATTCTGTTCACAAAGTAAATAGTTCATTGTTTTATTTCATTTACAGGTATCCAGCTCAATGATACATGATGTCTAAGTTGAATGAAACAATAGGTGGTGTAATAACTTTTCGTATTACGGAGCCAATGAATTTCGATGATGAAGACGGTGGTATATGATGAGAAAATGAATCTTCCTGGAACAATGTAATTCTTCGAAATTCCTCTCACACTTCAGATTTTTATGAACGAGAATCAAGAAATGACGAATAGCAGAGTGATAGTATTGAATTGATTAATAGTGTGCCAAAGTGACCATTAAATAAAATACCAAAATCATTGTTGTTTTTATCAAAATTTTTAGGATAAACATCTAGAATTGACATTGAATTGATGTGAGTATTGCCTAATTGTGAGCATAATCCTTGTGACATTTTAGCCTGTTACAAGATCACTCTGTGAATAAAGAGATAAGGAGACAATTCGAGAACTGTCGCAAGATAATGAGATCATCTGCATGCCTCTACTGTCAAAGTGAAAAAAAAAAAGTTTTTCTTCATTTGGGATACTGTTGAAATTGCCGAAATTTGGACAGTTTCAGGTAACACCCTGTAGTTATTTTATGTGGAGAACCATATGTTTTAAAGAATTACCAGATTATAGCTGAAGGACTGGGCTAGCGAAAAGTATAATCCGAATCCAAATTGTTCAAAGCAGAAAAAAGTTATTCATATTTCAACAGAGGCAAAATTTTGGGGTGCGACGAAATTAGTGTTGCGTAGTTTATTTTCAAGCACTTGAGGAACTGAAAATAAAATAAAAGTCGGTACTCTCGTAGTGGTAATCTAGTTTCAAAATGTCAACTTTGTTGACTGATTCGTGGTTATCATATTTTTGTTGACATCGAGAAGTGATGTGCATTATTATGTTATTGTTGCTATGGCGAAAACAAATGCCAGTATTCGTGATATGTGATCCTTTCAAACATTTTCTAGTTTTATGATGCATCAGAATTTTTGCAAAACCTATTTTTAACTAGGTAGCAGTCGAATAAAATTATAATATGCGAGAATTTCTCTTAATGTGGTACAGTCACCCGTTTAAATAATGCACTTCTGCAGTTTCGTTTATTATTCCTGAAATTAATTCAAGCTACATTCCTACATCTCGAAATTCATAATATACAGATTACGAGTAAAATTTTTTCTTCACGTGTACAAGAAAAATACGATTTGGACCATATTATTCAGTGGTGGCGCATGGACGTATTGATTATTTAATTTTTTCAATTCCCTGAGGGTTCAATAGGATACAAATATTTTTTGTTCCTATTCAATAATCTTGTTATTTTAATTATTCCAATAGTATTATTGCTCTGATTATTATTTTCATTATGTGATTATTGGTATGACTATATTTACCCAAATGCTCAATAAATATAATGAAGAAGACTAATTTCTGCACTATCGCACTATACTGACTGAAGAAATGGGAAATCAATCAAATACAAATCTCAATTTGAAAGGTTATATTTCGTCTTTGATCAAACTTCCGGTTTGAAACGTAAATTGAATGTTATATCGCAACCATTGACAATTAATATCGATACTTTGATATTCTCAATGAGCCTTGTCATGTCATGAAATGTGTTTACGTAAATATACTTGCTTGTTTTTAAAGGTCAGCCGTTCGTCCAAACGTGGTTTTCAGATCCTCATCGATCACCTCAAGACAGGACTGAACAAATCGAAAATGAATTAGTTCAACCTCACTTTGGCCGACTAGTCAATAATACAAACACTATGGTCTTCCCTTTCAGTCCACACAGCTGGTTCTCACAAACATTAGAATCACATCTCGCGTTACTCAATGATATTCAATGATTCAGTTATCATACGACAGTTTCGAGACTCGAGACAGTCAGAGGTTTCACCGCGACATACATTGCGGCACTGAAGAGTGAAGAGACCAAGAAAGAACAGGCAAGCTTAGTACGGAAGTAAGTTGAGTTTCAATGAACGAACATTGCGTTTCACGCGAAGTATCGTGTACACAGTCACATGCAGTCACACATCAATATTGGAACCCTCCAGCACCGTATAATCCTCTCCTCAGTCTCCTCTGCTGGTTGATAAATAGTAGGCGGTGGACACTTTACTTTGCTAGACAAAGACTTGGCCAGTAGCGCATCCAGGCAGGGGCTTCTAGGGGCTGACCACCTTGCTACCCCTACAACCCTCAACAGTCAAGTGTCAACCCAGCGAGCACAAAAACATCTCAGAGATGTTAAAAGTACGAGATTTCGAGACATTGAACCTCCACTGCGATGTTCTGTACACATGAATAGAACTATTATAGAACAGCCAATGTCCGCCGCAGGCGGCAATTATCGAGATGTCCTTGATATGTCACAAAACTACCTTCTCCCTAGTTCTTTTTGAAGCCTATTCTTGGACACAACAGAACATTTTCAACGCGTCTTGCGCACATTAAATCGCTGTAAAAAAACCATTTTCGAGGTACTTTTCTGAAGCCTTTCGTCAAAATGAACTTTTGCATTAGGATTCCATTTCCCTTGAATGGAAAAATGCATTAAAAATAGATTGAACATAAAAATATTTTCTTGATATGAAATTACCTTCTTGATCGGTTTCTGAGTAGTGCTTACTACACACAGACATATAATTGGAACAACACATCTTGCATCTGATGGTCATTATTACAAACTAAATAAGTCTTCTAACAGAATAAACTTCACCAAATTCCTTTCTGTTCGTTAGCAGCGTGATGTAAGCGTGACACGTTGCAAACGCGAATGATAATTGGAAATAGGTTTCCCAATTTTTGAAATGTTCTCCACAATGCATAATTTTGCAACTGCGGAGAAGCTGTGTATTGATAAATTCGTACTTTTATATATTGATTACACTGAGGCACCGAACAACACATCTTCCATCTGATGTCATTATTAAAAAACTAAATAAGTCTTCTAACACAAAGAACTTCACCAAATTCCTTTCTGTTCGTTAGCAGCGTGATGTAAGCGTGACACGCTGCAAACGCGAATGCCAATAATTGCGAACAAGAAGAACAAAATCGAAAACAAATCAGAATTCATCGTATTGTGACGTAAGCATGAGACGTTGTGGTGGGGCAAACAAAGAAAGGGCACAAAAGAACAAAAACAATACTTTCAATATCCTTCTAAGACCTCTTTGGGAAGTGCATATTACGCCTCAAAAAAACATCCTCATGCCTACATTTCTAAAACATCCCAAAACATCCCAGGGATACCTCTCAGTAGGCAAACAAAGAAATGCCACAGAAGAACAAAAACAATACTTCAATATCCTTCAAAGACCTCTTTGGTCAGTGCATATTACGTCTCAAAATAACATCTTAATGCCAACATTTTCAAAACATCCCAAAACATCCCAGGGGGATGTTTGTGCTCGGTGGGGAGTATAGATTCGGAATCCTCGTGAAATTTTACTGGAGCACCCTTAGAAAGCCAGAGCATGGCCAACTTTGTGATCCCTTGGATCTAAGATACAAAAGGGTATAGATTCGGATTCCTCGTGAAATTTTACGGAATACTAGATGGTTTTCAATGAGAAATTGAGCATTTCGATGAGAAATTGAGCACTTTTCGTATTGCGGCCAGAGCCTAGGAAACAAATGGGTATACAGTGTGTCCCACTTACCATGCTCACCATGGGTATCTTTTTAACGGTGAGAGATACGAGGTCGGTTAAATGACACCAAATGTGGAGTTAGTCAAGGCCAACTTTAATGTGAAAAAATATTTTGATAAAATCTATTCGTTTTTGTTTTATACGCAAAAAACAGATTTTGATCATTTTCATGTCTCCTCCGTAACTTCTTTATTTATAAAAATATTCAAATAGGAATTTCACATTCTCATGGCAGTTTTTCAAATTGATTTCGAAAAAAATATGAAATTCATACCAACTCTTCTAGAATTTGAGATATCACCACCAACTTTAGTTTTTCAAATGTAGGTCATAGCTCACTATGACTTGGTTACAAATAACTTTTTTTTCTCTTTCAGATGATGTGTCGCAGTAATAGTTTTGTGTTGATAACAACGGAGTTATCGTCATTTATACAAAAACAAAAAATGATTTGGATGCCGCCATCTTGAATTCATGAATTTTAATAAAAAATCATGATTTCCGACCTCAAAAACCCCCACTTACCAATTTTGAATGTAATCGGACCAAATTTTGTCCGCCATCTTGGAGTAGCCATTTTTTTTCAATTTCAACAAAAATTCCATAATGAATTGTCACCGAAATTATAAACACCTGCCAAATTTCAAGTTAATCGAAGTCGGAATTTTTGCTGAAAACGTCTACACAACCCTAAATGATAAGGAAGTACTTTCTTCACACCCCTGTATATGATATAAAGACGAATCGTTTGGAGGTGGTTATTCCTCAGATGTATTCGTGAAGAATGGAGCTACAATTCGTGAAAAACAAATTTGAATCGAGTGATCCGTTCGAGAGAAAATTGATGTCAAACTTAGTGTAAATTTCACCCGTTCCCCTAATTGTGCCAGTGTGTGTATATTTATATTTCAAATGATAATTCCTCGAAAATAAAGCTAGTGGACGCCTTTGGAGTGGACAGGTGCAAGAGGGGATTTCACGCTCACACGGCCTCACGCAGTCGATATAAATGTGCGGTACAGGTATTTTTCACGAATGCCCTTTTTCGGAGAAGCTGCTGAGACTACATAGACGAAGTTGTTATACAATTGATTTTTGTAACATTTAATTATTGATGTAACGATTGTTGGGAATATATTTCATGTATACAGGGTGTCCGTTTTTCGAGCTCCACCATGAGGATCACAGATATTATACGAGGTTGGTTAAATTATTAGTATATAGGGAAAAGTTGCGCATTTTCATGCTGAACATTTATCTGCAAGAAAATTCATGTATACAGGGTGTCCGTTTTTCGAGCTCCACCATGAGGATCACAGATATTATACGAGGTTGGTTAAATTATTAGTATATAGGGCAAAGTTGCGCATTTTCATGCTGAACATTTATCTGCAAGAAAATTGTATGGGTCATTTTCAGTTTTTGAATTATTGGAAGAAATCAAAAACTAATAATTTTCGTTTTTATTGTTTCAAGCGGAAACCAAAAGGCCTAGACGTTCCTGACTGGGACATTCTTGAGCCACTTGTTACAAGGAATCTGAGTCTGTCATTGTATTTTGCATGACGTTCTTGATGCCAAAGTTACAACACACTACTTTGTTTTTTTCCTATGGGCGCCATACTGGATTTTTGCATTTTTGGAAAGTCTTTTTTTTAATTACAATGATGTATCACACGATATGATCAAATCTTTCCTGTTGATCTTTGGTATCCAGAACGTCATGGAAAATACGATGACAGATTCAAATTTCTTGTGAAAAAGTGGCTCAAGATTGTTCTAGTCAGAAACGTCTAGGTCTCTTGGATTTCGCTTGAAAAAATAAAAACGAAAATTTAAAATTTTCGTTTTCTTCAAATAATTCAAAAACTAAAAATGACATCGAATTTTCTTGTAGATAAATGTTCTGCATGACAATGCAAAACTTTGCCCTAATTTAACCGACCTCGTATCTCTTATAATAACTGAGATCCCCATGGTGAAGCTCGAAAAACAGGCACTCTGTATACAGGGTGATACATTTTTTTTGAAGGGCGTTGAAGTACATCCGGCCGATGTAGTATTTTCATAAGTAATATCACGATGTTCTGAATATTCGAGATAATTCTGTCGCTTCATTGTTCACGAACGTGTGTTGCTGTACAGGGTGCGCCTCTTAAAATGGAACCCCCCCTTAACTCTTTTGTTTCCGGAGATATGAAAAAATGTTAAATAAAAAAGTTGTTTGAATACAGGGTCATTCTTTTTTCCAGAAAGGACATCAACTTTGATTTTCTGAATGAAACACCCTATATATTTTCCAACAAGTCGATAGAGCTTTTTTTTCTGATTCCAAAAATATATATGAGTTGCATATTCGGATGAAAAATAATTGAGTTATTGATGATCAAAGTTGACCAGAATACCGCTTTATGAATCTTCACTTCATAGGTGATATCATCTAATGTAAGTTGAACATAGTGGGCTTTGAAATAATGTTTATAAATTGTTTGAGCTACATGTTTATCATGAATTTGAAAACGTTCGATTTCTATAGAAAAAAAAAATGGGTTACAGTTTGAATGAAAGATGCGAAATTTTGGAAATATACATTTCTTGCGGGAAAAATGCAACCGCTGCTCGTAGAGAATAAATGCGCATCGGTTTGGTGATCGTCCACTTCCATCATTGAATACCTTCAAGAGGATCTTCGAAAAGTTCAGACGAGATAGTGGTAATTTGGGTGATATGAAGAGGAATCGGCAAAAAACGGTACTCATAGAAGAGTCAGAAGAAAATATATTACTTTATTTCATTGAAGACCCTAGTCGTTCGACAAGAATGGCTGCAAATTACTTCAATATATCCACGACAAGTGTGGGACGAGTTTTGAAGGAGCATCATATGAAGCCATACAAAGTAATGCCAGTGAATTATTTGTTTCCTCAAGATCATCCAAATCGTTTACGATTTTGTCATGAAATAATTGAAAGACATAATCGCGTTGAAAATTTTAATAAGAATATTTTATTCACGGATGAGTGTTCATTTTCAACTTCAGGAGTGTTTAATAGGAAAAATGAGCATAACTGGGCTACGGTTAATCCGAGAGTAATGAAACCGATTAAAAAACAAGGCCGGAGAAGTACGAATGTCTGGTGCAGTGTTTATAACACTAAAGTAATTGGTCCCATCTTCATTGATGGCAGTCTTACGGGGCAAAAATATTTGGATATGTTGCAAGGTGATATTGAGAACTTGCTTGATGAAGCAATCCCTTTGAATAGACGAAACCAATTGATATGGCAGCAGGATGGTGCACCTCTTCACAATGGAATTGAAGTCACGAACTACCTCAATCAGAGTTATGACACTTGGATTGGAATGCGAGGACCAATATTTTACCCGCCCCGTAGCCCAGATCTGACGTCTTGTGATTTTTTCCTGTGGGGAGCGCTGAAAGACAAGATCTATAAACATGATATTCCAGATACTGACTTCTTGAAAAATAAAATAACAGAAGAAATTCAATTATTGAATAATGATCCAATATTATTCGAAAGGGTTCGCCAAAATTTTATAGCAAGGTGCCAACTCTGCATTGACCAGAATGGCGGAATTTTTGAAAATTTGTTGTAGATAGCTCTAATGTGTATTCACAATCTCATATAAACTGGGCGTCAATTGAAACGTTAATAGTGAAATTTGGCATCAAGTTTGACTTCTCGTAATTTCTAAAATATTGAACCAATTTTGAATTGCCGCCCAGATTCTGAATGCCTTTTTCATCGTCTTTTGAACCGTTTCTTACAGCTTCTTCTAAATTGATCAGGACCCGTGATACAGGGTGAAACAAAGTTTCGTGCATTTTGAAAAAAATTTCTCCGCCCCCCCATTTTGTCGGAAGACCACGATGCTCATATTTTATTCGGGCATTTCATGAATAGCAACCATACCTCAGGACGTTTTCGAGTTTTTGCCAAAAACTACTGTGGTTTCCGAAAAAAAAAAAAAAAAAATTTTTGTATTTTTTCAAATGGACTAATTTTAGAGGAGTTCCATAAATGGATGCTTTTATGCATTTCAGGAGAGCATTGGAGCAGATATGTATACCAGGTTACTCAAAAACAATCAATAATTTATTACTTCGCAGTCTATGATAAAAGTTTTCTACCTTAGTGAGCAGTAAATCAACACATCTCGTCAACAAAAGAAACAACGATACCTTGTTTTCATAACAACGTATTGTTGAAACAATGTAGGTATGCATAGAGATTATATCAATTGCCAAATTTCATGAAAACGTCAGTGTAATTCGGGTCCTAAAAAATTTAAAGATGCCTCGTTCAAATCGGGTCGAAATGGAAAATATCATTTGGTAAGATCATTATAGTGATATATAAACTATAATTCAGTACAGATAATTATTATTTCAGGTTACGACGATTAGGATATACCCAAACTCATTTAAGTACCATTTTCAATAAGTCAGTCATGACAATAAATAGACTGATTTATCGTTTTGAGGATACAGGTAATCAGGCCATTTAAAAAAAATGCAAAAAAATTTTTTTTTCCGAAAACCACAGTAGTTTTTGGCAAAAACTCGAAAACGTCTCGAGGTATGGTTGCTATTTATGAAATGCCTGAATAAAATATGAGCATCGTGGTCTTCCGACAAAATGGGGGGGCGAAGAAATTCTTTTCAAAATGGACGAAACTTTGTTTCACCCTGTATCACGGGTCCTGATCAATTCAGAAGAAGTTGTAAGGAACGGTTCGAAAGACGATGAAAAAGGCATTCAGAATCTGGGCGGCAATTCAAAATTGGTTCAATATTTTAGAAATTACGAGAAGTCAAACTTGATGCCAAATTTCACTATTAACGTTTCAATTGACGCCCAGTTTAGTTCATTCAATAAATATTGTTTATAAAGATTCATTCAAGTTTTGTTGTCAAGAACTCTTGATGCTATTTCGACATCTACGCATACGTCACTGTTATAGTGTGATACCAAATCTATCCACATAATGATTTGTAGTTTATTGACTTTTCCATGGAATATTTTTTCAAAGCCCACGTTGTCCAACTATGATATAAAGTGAGAATTCATGAAGCGGTATTTTGGTCAACTTTGATCATCAATAACTCAATTATTCTTCATCCGAATATGCAACTCATATATATTTTTGGAATCAGAAAAAAAAGCTCTATCGACATGTCGGAAAATATATAGGGTGTTCCATTGAAAAAATCAAAGTTGATGTTCTTTCTGGAAAAACGAATGACCCTGTATATGAAACAACTTCACGAAATAAAAGTTTGGGTCGTTTCAAACAACTTTTTTATTTAACATTTTTTCATATCTCCGAAAACAAAAGAGTTAAGGGAGGGTTCCATTTTAAGAGGCGCACCCTGTATGTGAGTGAAAGAGATCCTACAAATCTGAACTCGAAAAGAGACAGGGATCAACTTGTCTGTTACAGATTTACGCCAAGTACTTACATTACTAACTGGGGTATTTTTGTTCCCCATCTACTTTGAACGTCTGAAAATACTGAATGGAGTAGTTTTTTTTTTTCATTTGATATTTTACATAACGATTAGAAAATACATATTTGAGGTGATTATCGGATATTCATACGCAACAAAAATTATCGCCATAAACCACGAAAAAATACCAATTTGGGGTACAAAATTACCCCACTAAGTATTACGAAGGTTAACAATGAAATACAGAATTATGAGAAGATGTTCAGAACAGAGTGATATTTTGCTAGACTATTTCACGTTCACGTGCCAAACTGACAGACTTTGCTTCGCTATACATGCATGGTTACATCGTTGAAAATACCTACGTTGATAGACCAATTAGAATTGAAAGACAGCTACCTATTGTTTTCGCAATAACACAAGTTGTCTCTGGCTTGTGATTGGTCAGATTATGTTATGAGTGAAATAGTCAGATAATATCTTGGAAAGCATAATATACAGTATGATGCAAATGTATGGAATAAATTCATTATTTCAGAAATGGGCGACATTTGAAAAAATTCCAAAAACACGTGAGGTTTCATTTTTGAAGCCTCATCTCATGATATCCATATAAGAGATGTTACGCCACCGGTGTTGGAGTAATGACGTAATGAACGATATTTTCAAATGAAAACAGGGGTCACGTGACACCTCGTTTGAAAGGTCTACTGATCGTCTATTCAACAGTCAAAATTTTGCATAAGAAAATTGAAATTAAAATGGATTATCATTTGATTAACTGAATCTTGCAGAGGTCTGCTACTGAGAATTGAACAACGAAGGGTCGTCTATTTGAAAAATACATCAATTAATAAAGTTCTGAAGTCTAGTTTTTGGATTTTTTTTCGGAAGTCGTCTTGTTTTGAAATGAATTTATTCCATACATTTGCATCATACTGTATGTCATGAATTCTTCAATTTGCACCACATCTTTTTTTCCTGGATCTCTGATTCTCTGATTAGAAATAACTATGATTGAAAAAATGTTCACAGTTGCGTCGGTAAAGGGTTCACATGACACAATTTTCCATTTTTTTTATTATATTAGTTGGAATTCGTTGTAGGGACCTATTAGATGTTATCAAATCCAAAATACTCTTTCCCCGATAACTTAATATTAATTTGTTGTATTTGCTACTTGAAAATGGAACTTCCCATATATATTTTTTACAAATAATATGAAATGGCAATATGTTCTTTGCATTGGTTTCCTATGTTCCGACATGTTGGTCCAATATATTTCATGAATATTTTCATTTCGAATAGGTAATACAAAATTGACTCTATTGTTCATATCCTGCATCATTAATACATAGTCATTTCCTACACAGTTAGGTATACTATAATAGTGATATAATTCTAAATGATTAGGCAAAGAATGCAACACACCTTGATAATCATAATTGTTTATAGTAATAATGTTGAAACTCGAAGAAAAATAAATTGCATTTATGAAGCAAAAAATTCATCATTAATGTTGGAATTGAGAAAACAATGGAAAAGCAGGGTCGCAGAGGTACTAAAATTAAATGTAAACATTGGATAAACAGATGAAAATGAAGAACCTAACCCCCTTACTAGGGTAGGTAGAACACTGCAAAATAAGTTGGGTCTACTCAGTAAGAAAATTTCTTAACGGCATCCGTTATCAAGGTACAAGGTGTTGAAAAAATGATTTTCTTTTACACATTTTTCAAGATTATGTCGAAACTACTGGCACCATTGTGATGAAATTTCGTATGGATATTTCTTGGAATCTGACACATCACATGGATTTGTTTTTACACCTGACTCTCATAAAGGGCGCTAGTTACACGGTTCGTACCTAGTAGTTTTGAACATAACTTTTTTGAGGTTAGATTTTTCAATCCAAATTTGATGTGAACAGCATCATTCAAATTCACACCAAAAAGGTACTCTTGGTAAAACTCGATACTGTGTTCCGTTTTCGGAATATTTCTATTTGAAAATGTTGAAGTGATAACTGTTGCTGGTATAAAGGTTTGTATTAGAGTGAGTATTATGAAAAATAATCACCTATTTATTGAAAATCGAAAACAAAAATACATTTCTGATGCTAAACTTATTGATTTTACATTGAATCACAGGAATAACATCGAAACAGGTTTGACTAAGAACATGGATTACACAGTTTTGTTGTATCTTGAGCAGAAAGTCTATGCTACAATTGCTACATAGGTAAATTCACGTCAAGAATTGTAAGACATAATTGAACATCACTTAAATGACCCAACAGCTGATCCTCAACTGTTTGAAAGAATGATACATTCTTAAGAAAAGAATATAGAATCGTGAATTCGTCGAAACGTAGGACATTTTGAACACTTTTACTCTAACTGATTCAATATTGCATGTATCGTGGAAAATGTGTGCAAAAATCATTTTTTCAACACCTTGTATCATGAAAACGAATGCCGTTACGACATTTTTTCACTGAGCAAACCCAACTTATTTTGCAGTGTTCTACCTACCCTAGCAAGGGGATCAGGTTTTTTTGAAACACCCTGTATATAACATATACTTGAATTCTTTATGACTCAGAATAGGTATCTATTGTTTTTCCATAGATTGAAGACTCTTTAATTTACGGTTTTACTCATACTTTCTGTTGTTAGGTAGAAATTAATTGCCATTAGTAGGGACTTACAAGGAATAATACCGATAGCATTTAGGAATACTTCATAATTAAAAATAATTATGAGGATTAGGGGAACCGTGAATTAATATGGTGGTGGTTCAAAAGACATGAAAACAATTATTACTGAAATGCTATTCGATAAAATATGAATCACTTCAGCTAATTCTCGGAGAAAAATCAGGGTGAAGGATAGATTGGTATCCTATTTTTTCAATGTCACGAGGATTCCGAATCTATACCCATTTTTGTAGATAGATCCAACAAATAACAATAAAGTTGCCCCTGTTCTGGCCAAATTTCAAAAAGTGCTAAATTTTTTTATTGAAAATCATCTAGTCTCACGTGAAATTTCACGAGGATTTCGAATATATACCCATTTGTATCGTAGATCCAACGGATAAAAAAGTTGGCGCTGCTCTGGCCGCAATACGAAAAGTGCTCAATTTCTCATCGAAAACCTTCTAGTCGTTCGTAACATTTCACGAGGATAACGAATCTATACCCTTTTGTATCGTAGATCCAACAGATGAAAAAGTTGGCCCTGCTCTGGTCAAAATTAGAAAAATGCTCAATTTCCCATTGAATACCATCTAGTATTCCGTAAAATTTCACGAGGAATCCAAATCTATACCCTTTTGTATCTTAGATCCAAGGGATCACAAAGTTGGCCAAAGGACCCCGCACTTTCCTTATGGAAAATGGCTTTCGGTTAAATCACCTGAATTTTTGGTATGATGTAGATTTTGACTTCCTAAGCAAAAGTGTCCATGGGCACAACGAAATCGGCTGACTAGTTTTCGAGTTACAGGGTGTCAAAGATGAAAAGTGAAGCTTTCTGCTCAGAATTTTTAACAACTCCGAGAATTGACAAAACCCCCATTTATTCATGGAATAACATGGCGGAATGATGGTACAATGTCATCTGGATCTCGTATCCATTATCATTTTCTGTTTTGGGCTCTACAACAGGGCGAACAAAGAAAAAACCAATTCGATTAATTTTAAACCAACCAGGGTAAGTTCTTTCATGAGAATTGGAGATTCAATTGAGCCTGGACGAACTTCCTCAATCTCGATCGAAGTTTACTGGATTTTATTTTTATATACAGGGTGTGGTTCGAAAATAGGGGTACGTCAATCCCTAGTTTTTTGTATCGGAAAGGAGAGAGCATGTCATATATATATATATCAAACATCCTTCAATGTTGAGAACGTCACATACTCATTTCATATATATGGGGCGAGTAAAAAGATACAGTCCAAGTTTCGTGAAAAAATGCGGTTTTTTTCAATGAATACCCCGTATTTCGAAAAAGAATCGGTTAATTTTCTTGAATTTTTGATATAACGTACGATTTGAGGAGTCCGAGATATTGTCATCAATATAAGCATAGGTCCCGGACTCGATTGTCGGCAATATACTTTTGAATGTACGGATTTCATTGATACCCGATATACAGGGTGATTCACATAACAACCGACATAGGGCAGGAGCATGTAGGGGGTCCCAAAATATGGCAATTAAACGCAACTTACCTCTATACCAAGCTGCTTCCCTAAGGAGTTATAGACATAGCACTAACAGCATGTCAACTTGCTCGTTAAAAGAAAACTTCCCGTTCATTTTAAAAACACTCAAACAACAATTACTTAATTGAACAACTCACTTGCCTCATTGTCAAGTTTGACGTTTATTTTCATAGCCAACTTTTGAATTTTCGATGATTTTAAATAACAAACCTAGAGCGCGCGTTTTCAGTTATTCGAGTTTTTGATGAAAATGATGAGGTTTTTCGAAAAATTACTAGAGTAAGAAAAGTTTTAGAATTGAATTGCCCACAAAACAAAGCAGAGATTTTTGAAATCCATCATGGGTCAACAAAATTATGTTGAATATTAATGGTGCGCCACCCGGTATACCCCCTTTACAAATTTCAATTAAACTCTAGTTACTGTCAAGTAACGCCCTAAATACATCCACAAAGTGTACCAAATTTGGTTGCTTCAAGTACAAGAATAACGAAAATATTGATTTTTTTCAAAATGTATAACTTCACTTTCAAAGCCTATATCTCCTTAGGAAAGCAACTTGGTATAGAAGTAAGTTGCGTTAAATTGCCATATTTTGGGACCCCCTACATGCCCCTGCTCAATGTCGGTTCTTATGTGAATATTTTCCAACAATTCATATTGAAAATTATTCGGCCTAGATTTGGGCGGTACCTATTCCAAAAATGCAATACCTTATATACAGGGTGAATGAAATGTTTTTCAGCCCTGTTTCAGAAGGAACTAGAGAAAATTGAAATGTATCGGAAGCAATAACCCTCTCAAGGTTGGAACTAATTCTACAGTATTTGAAAGATATTTCAATTCAGATGGAGACATATTTTATATGATTTTTGTGAGATGTGCGGTTTCTACAAAATTGGAATATTTAGTACTCAACGAACAAATGAATGGTGAAGGTATCATACCTCCCAAAATTATAAAAGTCCGCGAAAAGAAATATGTACGTTTTGTGGTAATTTCTTATTTGAATCAAGTTTGAAATGTCGTTAAAAATTCTGAGCAGAAAGCTTCACTTTTCATCTTTGACACCCTGTATCTCGAAAACTAGTCAGCCGATTTCTATGTGCCTATGGACACTTTTGCTTATGAAGTCAAAATCTACATCATACCAAAAATTCAGGTGATTTAACCGAAAGCCATTTTCTATAAGGAAAGTGCGGGGTCCTTTCTGAGGGTGCTCCAGTAAAATTTCACGAGGATTCCGAATTCCAATTCCAATTTTAGAACAATTTTTTTGTATCATAGATAGATGGGATAACAAAGTTGGCCCTGCTCTGGCCGAATTCCTAAAAGTGCTCACTTCCTCGTTCAAAATCACCATCTAGATCCAAATGTATCGTGAATCCAACAGATGAAAAAGATGGCCCTGCTTTGGCCAATCAAGGTGAAGAATTGATTGGTTTGAAAATGTGATTTTTTGATGTATTTTGAATCTTGTTTTTTCAAATTGCTCCCCTCCCAAGGTAAGTAAGTCGATTTTCATACAGCCATCCTTTTTCTCTAAACAGACTATTCTTTCATGAGAGGAGATGGTGAAGAATTGGTTGATTTGCAAATTCGATTCTTCGAGGTATTTCGAATCGTTTTTTTTTTTCAAATTGCTTCCCTCCTAAGGCATGTAAGTCAATTTTAATACATCCATTCTTTATTTCTCATCTTGGCCTACTTTTTTATGGAAAAATCCTTGAAGTATTCAATATTCATTGAAAATCATTTCGTGTAAAAATTTTTGTTTGTCCGAATTTTTTCTTCTGATTTTAAACTCGCTCGTATGAAAGGCCAATTGTTTTCTGCTGAAAATTTTCTGTAACTGTTTCAAACTTGATAAAACCCAAACAATTCACAGACCATAATATTATGTTTGGATCGGTTAATCACCTACCTAATTGAAATGGACCAAGTGTGTATAAAATCTCTATCAAAATAATCAAGCAACTTCTCATCGCACTCAAACAAAGCAACGTCAGTAACATCATCCATTGAGTCATTAGGAAGAATGATTATGTATTATTAATCTTATCGGAGTGAAGTGAAACAGGTGAACAAATAGAACGTATAGTTTATTGAGGAAGTTTGGAAAAATTGAATGTGCCAATACAAATCACATGACTATACATTAAGACCAACGTTTTGATACCTACTATACAATGTGTCCAATCGGCCAATCATCGGAGAAACTTCAACTCATTTTCTTTACCCACTGCTTTATTCTCCAAACTAATAATTTTTTTGATATTCCTTGATGTTTTCTACCCTCAGTTCCAAAAAAAGTGACGCACTTGATATTTGACCTATCTTCTTAAAAAAAAATAGTAGGCCGATTTTTTTTTTGTTTGTTGGTAGGTAATGCATTTGTCTTAAAAAGAAAAAAAGAGGTGAGAATGTTTTCAAAGCCTCCTTGATGGTGGTGGAATAACTCGAACCATGATTTATTCTTAATTTTTGACTCACCCTGTGTGTTAATTGAGTTATGGCATAAAAAGTACTTGCACCCTATACGAAAGAGGCTTCTTTTGCGAGCATTTTGTTTTTCTATTCATTGATTTATCTCTAAAATTTTCCGAATTACAGCTTTTCTTGCTGAATCCTTGCAGATTACCAACTTTCAGAATTTATCGAGAAACAATTTTCTAATGAAATAAACTGATACCAATAATTTTTAAAAACATTTTTATTAAACAAAAGATTATAAATTGGGATGACTGCTTAATACCGTGTATTGCCTCCTCTAGCAACTCTAAGAACTTCTAATCTACGAGGCATACTGGAAATTAAGTTGCTTATCGTTTCCATTGGTATACGATCCCATTCTTCCACTAATGCATCTGCCATTTCTGCGAGACTTTCCGGAGACCTCTCGCGAGAACGTACCCTTCTCCCTAATTCATCCCACAAATGTTCTATAGGATTCATATCGGGGCTTCTCGCAGGCTATTGTAATGTGGTATGGACATTTTGTCTGAAAATGAGTTTCTCTCTAAAATAATCTGGAGTTGGATCCTTAAGCAACTTGTGAATGAAATGAAAGGAATAATATATTGAGGAATTGCTCATATCTAACCACTGAAGTTCCCTGAGTTTATGGGACACATGATCATATTTTCTCAAATTGAAAATGAGTCGACAACATGTATTTTGAATTTTCTGGATTCTGTAAATGGTTCTTTGTTCTAAACAGGGAAAATAAACGATGTTACAATGCTGGAAAATTGACAGTATGAGACACTCACATAATTTTTTTCTCAGATTTAAACTCACGAAGAGCATCGGGCAAAGAGCAATCTTAATCGAGCATATGAGCGCTGTATTAATGTCTTGACATGTTCGACAAATCTTAATTTTTCATTAATGATGAGTCCTAGATTATTCGATGATGTCGAGTATTCTAAAGATGTATCCCCTATGTGCAATTGTATACTTTTGTTTGAGCTGTCCTCTCACTCCTTCAGAACAAAATAAGATAGCTACACTTTTGGTGGAATTTAATGTTAAATTATGCTGGACAGAATATTGACTGATGGCTTGTAAATCGCAATTTATTTCCTCACGTGCGCTCCAAGCGATAAAAAAAAAAAAAAGAGGAGTCAAAATGATGCACAAGTTGTGTGTCGTCTGCATAAGTTTGAAGATTTGAAAATTTTATTTCATCATAAATGTCTACTGTATATATAAAAAATAAGAGGGCCAAGAATGGACCCTTGAGGAACACCGGAAATAATGTGAGCTGGACGAGACAAAACATCATTTATTTTAACCATCTGATATCGATCGAAGAGGTAGCATTTGAAAAAACGAACAGCAGAATCGGCAAAGCCATAATATTTCAGTTTACTACACGAAATATCATGATCAATACAATCGAAGGCTTTGGAATTATCAAGGGATATCAAAATTGAAGCAATCTTTTTATCGCGAGATCTGAATATGTCATCAGTTAGGTTCAAAAGTGAGGTAGTCGTACTATGACCTTTGCGAAATCCTGATTGATGGAGCGGTAATATATTATGTTCATCTACAAAAGATGTTACTTGATTACATACGATTCTTTCCAGAACTTTGGATAATACACATAACAAACTGATTGGTCTCAGATCCGTGACATTTTTTGGAGAATTATTTTTTGCTATCGGGTTAACAATTGCTAGCTTCCATTTATTTGGAAACTACCCTTTTTCTAGGCAGCAACTTATAATATGGGTGATGTGATTTAGGATTACAAATAAAATACAAACCACGCAAAAATAATTCTTATTTTATATTAAAAAAATCACCTAACAAACAAATAATGAGAATAACCTTCACTCTGCCAGCATCCTAGTTTGTGTGTAATTGTCTCTGGCTATCCGACGCAGCTGTTCCGACAGACTCGCGCCAGTGTCGTCGACCATTTTGCAAAAGATGCCGGTCTCGTTTTGGAGCAGGACGTGCGGATGGTCGAATTCTGCTACTTCTCCTTGCTCGATGACGAGCACTCTATCGGAATCCATGATGGTGTTCAAACGGTGGGCCACCGTCAACACCGTGCAATCCGCGAATTTGGTTCTTATGGTCTTCTGGATAAGGCCGTCAGTCCTAGAAGAAATTGAGCATGATTTTTTTATTGATCTACTGAAAAATGTGCCTTTGCTAGTATAAGTAGAAGGTACCCAGCGAGCACAAACATCCCTGGGATGTTTTGGGATGTTTTGAAAATGTTGGCATGAAGATGTTATTTTGAGACGTAATATGCACTGACCAAAGAGGTCTTTGGAGGATATTGCAGTATTGTTTTTGTTCTTCTGTGGCATTTCTTTGTTTGCCTACTGAGAGGTATCCCTGGGATGTTTTGGGATGTTTTAGAAATGTAGGCATGAGGATGTTTTTTTGAGGCGTAATATGCACTTCCCAAAGAGGTCTTAGAAGAATATTGAAAGTATTGTTTTTGTTCTTTTGTGCCCTTTCTTTGTTTGCCCCACCACAACGTCTCATGCTCACGTCACAATACGATGAATTCTGATTTGTTTCCGATTTTGTTCTTCTTGTTCGCAATTGCCATTCGCGTTTGCAGCGTGTCACGCTTACATCATGCTGCTAACGAACAGAAAGGAATTTGGTGAAGTTTATTGTGTTAGAAGACTCATTTAGTTTGTAATAATGACCATCAGATGCAAGATGTGTTGTTCGGTGCCTCAGTGTGATCAATATATAAAAGTACGAATTTATCAATACACAGCTTCTCCGCAGTTGCAAAATTATGCATTGTGGAGAACATTTCAAAAATTGGGAAGCCTATTTCCAATTATATGTCTGTGTGTAGTAAGCACTACTCAGAAACCGATTAAGAAGGTAATTTCATATCGAAAAAATATTTTTATGTTCAATCTATTTTTAATGCATTTTTTCATTCAAGGGAAATGGACCTAATGCAAAAGTTCATTTTGACGGAAGGCTTCAGAAAAGTACCTCGAAAATGTTTTTTTACAGCGATTTAATGTGCGCAAGACGCGTTGAAAATGTTCTGTTGTGTCCATGAAAAGGCTTTAAAAAGAACTAGGGAGAAGGTAGTTTTGTGACATATCGAGGACATCTCGATAATTGCCGCCTGCGGCGGACATTGGCTGTTCTATAATAGTTCTATTCATGTGTGAACAGAACATCGCAGTGGAGGTTCAATGTCTCGAAATCTCGTACTTTTAACATCTCTGAGATGTTTTTGTGCTCGCTGGGTAGTATAGAGTCCCTGTATGTAGTTGACAGTTTTGCTGTAATTGGTCGCGTGCACGATGACCGACCTTGGAGGTAAAACATTGAAACAAAACCTCACTTTTCTGCGAAACATTGAGACACAACCTCACTTTTTTACAGAGGAATCGAAGGATCGAAATAGTTTTTCACAATATTTTGGCATACGAATCGTGTTTTTTGAGCTATTCATTAATTCAAGCATGCCTTCGCATTGTGCTGTTGTACAATGCACAAAAAATGCAGCGAGAGACGAAGAAAAATGATTTTTCAGTTAATTAGTAATCTCACATAGTTTACATGATGAAATTTTGTCATTCCTTATTAAAATTTATTCTGCCACTGCTGCAATAGAAGTTAATACTGCTGAAAGATTGAAAATGTCTACAACACACATGATCATATTTCGTCAGCATGTCAGACCAGTCCTTCCGTTTGATTGCATGAATCCAATCTTCTCGCATTATTTCAGAAATTTCAGTATTTGTATTAGTTCCTATGGCAGAAGGAATTCCGATGAGAATTCAGAGAAATTACCAAATTTCAAAAATGAAAACTATATGTGAGTGACTATAGTGTTAAAATACGGGTTAATCGAGGACTTTTATTAATAATTATACATAAATAGTGAAATATTTAGCTTTTAACAAATTGATATAGACCGTTGGCCCATAACACTAGGGGTGTCGATTATCTACGAAGGTATGCCCTTCAAGAGGCATGAAGATTGAGTTGGATTATCGGAAAAAAAGTGGTTAGTTGGATCGGTACCCCGGTCGCCCATCTCCCTAATCAATCAACTTCCTGTTGAAAGTAATGTTGAAAATTGTATTATAGAAGAAGCTTTAAAATTCATTGGAATAGTCGCATCTCGCCAAATTAACCGGGCGCTAGCTGATTTGCATACGTCTAGGTCGGTCCCGAAGGGCGGCATACGGACCGCAAGTTACCATTAACCGACATTTCTCTCAGATTATTTACGATGGTATGCCCTTTGGTTAATTGCTTCATTTCGACCCATGAATCAATGCCATAACATTTGCATACAGTTTGGGTGGGCGAATTTAGACTTATTCGAAGGTCACTTTACATCATTGACCTGTATGTACAAGATTATCTACGAAGCTCCCAAATTTTGATCAAGGTTAGTCAAGCATAAACTATGCATGGAATAATGATTTGCATACGATTTGCGAGTTGCGGGGATTACATTTAGCCCAGTAAAATTAGCAAAAATGGCGGCAAAATTCGTTCAACACCCTGTAAGAGCTCAAGATATCGACAATCAAATTCTTTCTAACTTTAGAACTTACACAAAACTCGTCCCGATTTACCCGTTTCGAGTTATGCGAGGTCGAAGTTTCGAAAAATCAGTTTTTGGTTCAAAAACCACTAAGAAACTAATTATTATGTCTGTACGACGCGTTTGAACTGCCATTCCAAAAAAACTTTTTTTTCGCGGATATTTGCCTAATTTACTGTTGATCTCCTAATTCACAGTTGCAACTGTAAATTAGGAAGGAGAATCTTTTTTTTTTCAAAACATCTCCTAATTCACAGTTGCAACTGTAAATTAGGGGATGTGTAAAAAAAAAGTTTCCCCTTCCTAATTCACGAAAGGGAACGAACACTCATTTATAACAAACATATAACTACTATTTATGTCGAACCATTTATATCACGCGGTATATGGCTGTCTCTCTGAAAATCACTGACCACCTGCTGTCCTGTCGTCCTTATATATCAGATGATTTGGCTGGCTATATGCTTGTCGAATGTTCCCGAAAATCATCGGTACCCTTCTTTTGTTCTCGAAGCTTCTCATAGAAAAGTATCTCTCTCTCTCTCTAATAGTTCCATCGATTGTTTTGAGATGTTTCTGTCGCTGCGACACATACTGGGTGTTCGAAAATATGCTGATTCATGTTAGAATTATTGGGATACTCGGGAACAATCTGATACGCGTGATACAGGAAGATCGTTATACGCCTTCTTGATGATGTTCGAGCCCCTCTCAGGGGAATATTACAATATCGTTCATGAAAATAACAAAAAACATGGGATCCAAGATTGATCCTTTAGGAACTCCCATTGTAACTCCAAGAGGATCAGATTCATAGAATCCAACAAGACTATCTGCCGGTTCTGCAAATGAGATGCGCCCCCTGACATCCCCCCTAGAGTCATCCTCTATCATCCCCGGCCCCCGGCACTAGTAGTAGGTGCCAGATTCGAGTTTAGTGACCCCGAAACCTCCCTGAGAGCCCTTGGCACTCGATCATCCTGGAATTTCCAGTTTCAACTTTTTAATATTAGAAAAACTGAAAAAAATAGACTCCCTATAGCAAAATCGACGTATGCTCACAATACATTCGTATGTAAACGCTATTTTCTTATTCAGTATAACTGAATCTATCACCTGATTGAATGGCATACAAAATTATATAATCTTGATATATATAATCGATGTTGTAAAGTGACCTTCGAATATGTCTAAATTCGCCCACCCAAACTGTATGCACTTGCGGTCCGTATGCCGCCCTTCGGGACCGACCTAGACGTATGCAGATCGGCTAGCGCCCGGTTAATTTGGCGAGATGCGACTATTCCAATGAATTTTAAAGCTTCTTCTATAATACAATTTTCAACATTACTTTCAACAGGAAGTTGATTGATTAGGGAGATGGGCGACCGGGTACCGATCCAACTAACCACTTTTTTCCCGATAATCCAACTCAATCTTCATGTCTCTTGAAGGGCATACCTTCGTAGATAATCGACACCCCTAGTGTTATGGGCCAACGGTCTATAACATACGCGTCAGGCCAAAATCAAAGTAAATTCCTTCCTGTCTCTCATGACAATCCCATGATTAGACTAAATATACAAGGCGGTAAATATATAAATTGCTAACACCCCGTCAATCCTGACAATAATGAGTGTCCTCGCTCATAAAACACCCAATACAATACAATACGGAAAGAGACATCAAATATATCCCGAAATAAAAATTTCAACAACAATCAACAATTTTCAACATCACATAACAATTGGAATATTTTCTTCCATTAGTTCCACTTCATTAACACCATTTTCGGTATCGACGTCTTCGGAAGTAGATTCGTCTCCTTTGTCATAATCCTCGTCAGATTCTTCATCAGGTACATTCTTGTTAGACTTGAGTAAATGAGCTGCAAGAGAACCAGATCTTTTTGCCACTTCTCCCATGTGAATCTCCATAAGTTGAGCTCAAAAATAGCAAAAATGGTCCCCTTCAAGGTCATCCATCTCCGACGAGCCAGCTATCAGCAGGCTGCTGATAAGAATAGCGATTACACAAATACAATAACAAGATGGAATATAGATACAAGAAACCTCGCTGAATGAAAATATACAGGGTTTCTCATGATTAGCATATCCCATTTATGGTAGATCACAGCCAGCAACGTATGACAGACGGCACCTCCTGTTGTAGCCTATGCATGATTTTCCGTCTTAGGAGTTAATTCATAATTATTGGTATACTTTGTTTGAATGTTTGGTGCTACAATATGCGTCAGATTATCATTATTATTCATCTCTGGAAGCGCACGAAAGCAAATACCTATTATATTCGGAGAAAATCAGGCTTCAACAGGAGGTGCCATCTGTCATACGTTGGCTGTAATCTACTATAAATGTGATATGCTAATCATAAGACACCCTGTATATATTCAATCAGCGAGGTTTCTTGATCCACCCTGTATACAGTCTGTCCAAGATAAGGTTGCACAGCATGGGGACCTCGGAAACGGTAGGAGATACGAAGTCGGTTAAATGGGGAAAAAGTTGCGCATTCGGAGGCTCATACCAACAACCTTCGAAAATTTTCAAATTTTTTTTTAGTTTTTCAGTTATATCGAAAAAAGTGAATTTTTGGAATCTCTATTTTTTTTTTCTCTGTTATTATTAGAGATACAGGAAAACTGAAAATACTTTTTCATAGCAACTTTTGATGACATTTAACGTGGTGATACCGATTTTTCTATGCGACGTTTCGTATTCGTAGAACCATCATCAACTTTTGTTTTTTAAATACGGCCCTGATAATCCTTTCACAGATTCTGAAAGCTTTTTTTATTCTGAATTCAACCATGTATTATACAAGGTGGTTTGAATGTGTTTCGAACTATTTTTAGCCATCATCAATGTTTTTTTCGAAATTCCAAAGGAAAAATTCCATCAGTTTCACTTATTTCTGATTATTCAGTGTCAAACATTGATGGATTAGTTATTCAATACTGAAAAGTGAAGAAAAATCCACTAAATTATTCAATGCAGCGCTTCGAATTGTTTATGAATTGTATTCATATTTTAATCCGAAGGAGCTTGTCATAATTAAATTTTTCGAACTAATTATTCCTATGAGTCTATCAATCGGAACTAGTTGATGAGGTATCAGTTTGTTGGCTAATTTTCCTTCAAAATAAGTGGAACTGATGGCATTTTTCCTTTGGAATTTCGAAAAAACATTGATGATGGCTAAAAATAGGTCGAAACACACATAAACCACCTTGTTTAATACATGATTGAATTCAAAATAAAAAACCTTTCAGAATCTGTGAAAAAATTATCAGGACCGTATTTGAAAAACAAAAGTTGATAATGGTTCTACGAATACAAAACGTCGCATAGAAAAATCGGTATCACCACGTTAAACGTCATCAAAAGTTGCTATGTAAAAGTATTTTCAGTTTTCCTGTATCTCTAATAATAACGGAGAAAAAAAATAAAATAGAGATTCTAAAAATTCACAGCCAGCTATCAGCAGCCTGCTGATAGCTGGCTCGTCGGAGATGGATGACCTTGAGGGGGCCATTTTTGCTATTTTTGAGCTCAACTTTTCTTATGGAGATTTACATGGGAAAAGTGGCAAAAAGATCTGGTTCTCTTGCAGCTTATTTACTGACTTGAGTTGAGATACGTGAGCAGTAGTTGTAAAAGAGCGATGCGAGTCTAGGCTATACAATCTATAAGTATCACTTGGTAATATTTCAGAAAGGATGTATAAAATCTATATCTTTCTCTAAAGTAAATATCTCTATTTCAATCGTAGAATCTTTTTAATCTTTTGACTTTTTACAATCATAAATTCAATCATAATTCTGACACTGTCATCATTCTTCTTTTTAACAATATACAAAGCGTATAGAAACGACAAATATAACAAAAAATAGATAATCTTCCTCAACATTCTACCCCCTGGTGAAGACTTCTTCACAAATTCCTTTGTCCGTTAACATCCAATTTGCAGAGTTTCACGACAGGTCGTCGATAGGTTCCGTACTGGGTTTTCACTTCTACAACTCTTTTTATCTGTTTTATAGCTTCGTCTTCTGTACATTTGCTATCTAAATAGTCGTCGACGTAATGTTTTTTTAGTATAGCTTTCGAGGCATCACGATACTCTTTCTCATGCTCTACAGCATTCTTGTTTTTAATGAATTGTGCTAAACATGGGGAACATGTTGCTCCGAACGTCATAACCATCATTTCATAGACTTCAGGATCCTTCTGTCTTTCGCGTCCCCTCCAGAAGAAGCGTTGGGCAGTTCGGTCTTCCTTTCTTATAACCACTTGATGGAACATTTCCTTTATGTCCCCAGTGAATGCTATCTTGTTTTGTCGAAATGTTATAAGCACTCCAGTCAGTGGTCTCAGTAGGTCTGGGCCCTGTAATAGTTCGGTATTCAAACTCACTGACTTAGTTTTGGAAGCAGCATCGAATACAATCCTCAGTTTCTTCTTGTTTTCATTGAATACTCCGAAGTGTGGTAGGTACCAAAGTCTTCGGTTGTCTGTAGTGATTTCTTCTTCACGTAGTTTTCTCGCATATCCTTTCGTTACATAGTCAGCTATTTTCATACAGTATTCTTCTGCAAAGCGCGCATCTTTGTCCATTTTTCGTTCCATACAATATAATCTGCTAAGGGCGTTATTCCGGTTATCTGGGAACTTGATATCGTCGGTTCTCCACAGTAGACCTGTCTCAAATCTGAAACCAATTCTTTTCGTGGTGTCTTCCATTATCCTTTCGCACCTTGTTTCTTCCTTTGTTTTTGTCAATTTCTCGAGAATTCTAACTCCAAAAGATTCTGTGCTGAATGATGTTTTGACTAAACTGTGCAGTTCTGCATATTTTTCTTCATTGCAGATGTGATATAGAAATTCTTCTCGATTTGGAGTATCTACTTGCATCCTACCATGAACCGTCCAACCTAGCGGAGTTTCCGAGATGATTGGACCGTTATACTGCAGTTCTACTATTCTTCTTGGGTTAAGCAAATGGCATTGATCTTGGCCAATAAGAAGTAGCGGTCGTTCATTGTAGTACGGTTCGATGTGGTCCAAGAAAGGTGTATTTGAATATCTTCTTTTCAGTTCCCTGATATCTAGTGTTTGTCTTGGCAGTTTCATGTTCTTGATGGTTCTAACTCCATTCAATCGAAAATACTTGGAAGGATGTCGTGGATCGGATATGTCAAAATCTACCTTTTTTGAGTTGTCTTCTTGATGCGTTATACCGTTTGTCCATTGGTAGCATAGGGATTCTGTTTCACCAACTAATTCCAATTTTTCAGCAAGATCAGCATCTATCAAGGATACTGTCGATCCATCGTCATAAAAGACATATATGAACATTTTCTTTTCGTGGTATTTTATTTCAACTGGCAGGATCTTCAGTAATACATTATAGTTATCATTTTTCGTCAAATTTACATGTTCTGTTCGAATTTCTTCAGGGTTTTCATATCCGTGAGGTGAATTCTTGCTCTTGTGGAGTAGAGGATGATGTAATCCGCTGCAATTATCTATTCCACAGCAAGTTTTCTTGAAACACTGATGCTTGAAGTGATTTGATCTGAGACAGCACATACATAACTTTTTATCTGTTACAATTTTCCATCTGTCATCTTCTGCCAGTTCTTTGAATTTTTCACAATCGTATAGCTGATGATTTTGTGTACATTTCGGGCAGTATTTCTTGACAATCTCCGTCTTTGGTCTGGATATCGATAAAACGGTGTCTCTGCGTGTATACGCTGAGGGACCTCTTCCTGAATTCTCCGCCCTCACCAACGGACTATCAATATAGCAGGAAATCTTGGCTTTTTCTCTCAACCATTCAGAAAATGTTTTCAGATTGATGTCCTTTGGATTCTTTATGAGACGCTCTCCCCAGTCGAGCCGAAGGAAGTAAGGCAGCTTTCTCGATAATTCATCTAACAACTGCATGCTATTCATGTGAGACTCTGTATCGAGTACCTCTATAGTGGATGTTAAGTTCAGAACTGCATTCGAAAAATGAATTAGTGAATCTGTTCTTCCTTTTCCAGGTGATGCCACTTTCTTCGCCTTCTCTATCAACATGGAGATTATTATGTCAGGTCTTCCAAAATTCATTTCTAAAGATTCCATAATGACGTCCAAATTTCTAGAACTGATCAGCAGTGGTTTGACTATTTCTCTTGCACGACCACGAAGGCATTTCTGGAGTCTTATTAGATTTTCCTCTTCTGAAAATTGACAGGATTTTGTTGATCTTCTGAATTGTGATATAAATAGAGGCCATTCCTCCGGATCCCCATTGAACAAAGGTAGTTCTCTGATCGACTGTCGAGTAAAAAAGGTTTCTAGCTGTCTATTGACACCCTTTTCTGCAAATTTTTCACGATCTTTATCCGAATTATCGGGTATCATATATTCAGTGTGGTCGAATTTCAACTTATTTTCGTCAGATTTGGTACTTTTTTGTTCTGAAGAGTCTCGTTCATGTTCAATTTGATTGGTTTCTGGGATTCTTAACGAATTCTTCACTTTCTGAATACCGTCTATAGGGCTCAAGTTTCGTTTAGCTGAAATCAGTTATGAAAAAACTGTTGCCGTGGCAACGATCGTCATGGTAACGAGTAAACAAAAACCCGATTCCCGTGGTGAGGAAATGCGTGGTTGCCAAGTTGTATCGGGTTTAGTATAGCTGAAATCAGTTGTGGAAAAACTGTTGCCATGGCAACGATCTCCATGATAACGAGTAAACAAAAACCCAATTCCCGTGGTGAGGAAATGCGTGGTTGCCAAATTGTATCGGGTTTAGTATAGCTGGAATCGGTTATGGAAAAACTGTTGCCATGGCAACAATTGTCATGGTAATGAGTAAACGAAAACCCGATTCCCGTGGTGAGGAAATGCGTGGTTGCCAAGTTGTATAGGGTTTAGTTTGGCTGAAATCAGTTATGGAAAAACTATTGCCATGAAAACGATGCCAAGTTGTATCGGAAAATTATTGCTTCATTCATTAATTTCAAAAACACTCTTCAATGTAACCATCCTTCGCGTGCCGAGCTATTTGACAAAATCAAAAAGAAACAGAGCCATTTTGGAATATTCATTACGAGGTATCGCGCAGGATAAAGGAAGAGAGACTACAGGTACTGATTTTCTAATACAGATGGAAACATCTCGTTAGGCCCACCCACATTTCCATTTGCCTTTATTTCGATTCACCCATACCTTTCTTCACGCGCACATTTTGATTCAGCAACAGTCTTCAAACATACACGATCGATGCCTTGCAACCAAATCTGAAGGATGTTGGAAAATATATGTTTTTCGAGAAGAAGGTTGATTTAGGTCGAGTTAGGTCGGATTGTTTGGAAATAGAAGTGTCATTTTTTATGCAGTCTTCAAACACACACGAACGATGCCTTGCTACCGAATCTGATCGATGTTGAAAAATATATTTTTTCTAAGAAGGTTCATTTGAGCCGAGTTAGGTTAGATTGTTTAGAAAAAGTAGTATCCTTCTTTATGCGCTATTTATTCCGCAATATTTTGTCGCTCGCTATTTTGTCTAGCTCTGTTCAATAACAAAGCCTATTTTTTCCTGACGTTATTCCCATATATGATCGTCATAGAAGTAGTAATTTGGGAATTAATCAACGACGAACAGTCTTCAAGAAATTGATAAGAAGGGTATTCATTCGAATCAAGTTATTTGTTGAATACTAGCAAGAAATTTGAGGGTCGAAGATTGCGTTGATTTCAGCTATACTGAATTTGGCAACCACGCATTTCCCCACCACTGAAATCGGATTTTTGTTTACTCGTTACCATGACGATCGTTGCCATGGCAATAGTTTTTCCATAACTGATTTCAGCGAAACTAAACCCGATACAACTTGGCAACCACGCATTTCCTCACCACGGGAATCGGGTTTTTGTTTACTCCTCACCATGACGATCGTTGCCATGGCAACAGGTTTTCCATAACTGATTTCAGCTATACTAAACCCGATACAACTTGGCAACCATGCATTTCCTCACCACGAGGTTTTGTTTTCTGTTTACCTGTTACCATGACAACGGTTGCCATAGCAACAAATTTTCCATAACTGATTTCAGCTAAACGAAACTTGAACCGTCTATAGTACCTTCCTTGATATTCTCAGAGATACTAGATATTTTACTACCTGCGGTACTAAGTTGCACATTCAGCTCCATATCTATCAATTCTTTCTCTCGGAGATATCTACGTTCTTGTATTTTCAATTTTTCTTCTTCCATTTTTTCTTCTAGCGCAGCTTTTTTCCTAGCAGATTCCAAGCGTAGTTGTAAAATTTGTCTTTTAGATAAACTGGTGCACAATGATGAACTTTCTTTCCTGGAGCCTCCTATATTTTCAATGTGTGCTTCTGGAAATCCAACTATTTCCTCTGGTATCGGTAATTCTCTTCCAATTTCACCAGAAGGACTTCCTCCTTCACCACATATAATAATATCTGATTTTGCTTCCTTGTTTTTACCAGTTTCACTATTCTTATCATAGTGTACTTCCACTTGAATGATTGATTTTCCAGACATTTTCTGTATTCCTTAGGGCTTTTCTGACTTTCTCGAAGGACCAATATAAAATCTATATCTTTCTCTAAAGTAAATATCTCTATTTCAATCGTAGAATCTTTTTAATCTTTTGACTTTTTACAATCATAAATTCAATCATAATTCTGACACTGTCATCATTCTTCTTTTTAACAATATACAAAGCGTATAGAAACGACAAATATAACAAAAAATAGATAATCTTCCTCAACACGATGTATGGACCTTTATATTTCGGTTTGAGTTTGTTTAATTCTCCCGACACCGATTTGATACTCCGAACGAATACAACTTCCCCAATGTAAACTGTCACCCCTGAAAATCTTGTCTTGTCAAATGTGTCTTTATATTTTTGTTGTTGCTCGGTTATCCCACTTCTGAAGGCGGTAAATATATGAATTGCTAACAATAGTAGGTACTTACTTTCAAATCATAATGTACCAATCGGATTTCTTCGTCTCCCGCTGCATGTTTTTGTGCATTGTACAACAGCACAATGTGATGGCATGCACTATTTAATGAATAGCCGAAAAACACGATTCGTATGCCAGAATAATAATTGTGAAGAACTATTTCAATCACTTGTAAACAAATAAGAAAAGTGAGGTTGTGTTTCAATGTTTCGCCTCCAGGGTCGGTCATCTGACAGTTCTTGCACGAAACCCATAAGAGTACGGACACTATGACAGGCAGTGACAGAAGGCATAACCCTGAAAAATTTTAAATGACATGACCAATTTGGCGGGCACTGACAGTTCATGAACGTTCATGACATTAAATTATTTGGAAATTCAGTTTTTCGAAAATTAAGATGGCTAATTGTGTAACAGAAAACTTCAAAAATAGAAGAGAATCGTTTCATTCATTCCCTTCACTCCATGATAAACAACAGCTACAAAAATGGAAACATAATATAAAGCGGCCATTATGGAAATTGAATTCAGCTTGCAAAATTTGCGGAGTAAGTACCTAATATTTGAATTTTTTTATTGATTTCGATGCATATTCGAACTATTGAGTGCGCGTAATTTCAAAGTCAATGCAATCGATTTATATTATCGACGCGTTGCGACGCTCAGCTCTTAGTAGGTGTTGAATTTTTCAAACGTCGAAAAAAATTACAAGACTCCATCCATTGACTACTTTTTACAGGAATTAAATATTTCTATTTGTTTTCGAGATATTGGCGTGCGGAGTTACAAGTGAAAAACCCTGTATGGTATAACAAATTTTCATTTGTTTTTCCCATGAAGACGTGTTATTGTAACGTAAGATTTATAAATAAACCATTAAATAAAGAAGGATTGCAATACGAATCAAGCTTCGAACATATTGGTCCTTCGAGCCGGATCTATACAAATGAAACCATCAAGACTGTCAAGTTCTTCACAAATAGTGACTGACAAGCAGCTGGAGCTCTCACAGATAGCAACGAGCAGTCCAAGCCAACATATTGGTCCTTCGAGCCGGATCAATATGTTCGATGTTCGATAGAAAGTGGACTGTATTTGTATGCTAAACACCGGTACTTACTGTGGATCGACATTGGCGGTGGCTTCGTCCAACATGAGAATCTTGTTATTCCTTATAATAGCCCTGGCCAGACAAATGAGCTGCCTCTGCCCCACGCTGTAATTCGACCCTCTGTCCATCACTCTGTTCTCCAAGCGATTGATCACGTTGGCCGGGTCCTTGAGCTCGACCTCGTCGATCGCCCTGTACAGTTGCTCGTCGGTGAACTCCTCGAACGGATCGAGGTTGTATCGGAGGGTGCCCGAGAACAGGACAGGGTCCTGAGGGATGATGGTGATTTTGGATCGGAGGTCTCTGAGCTGGAGGTCCTTGGTGTTGAGGCCGTCGATCTCGATGAGGCCTTCGACGTTGGTCAGGCGGAAGATGGCGCCTATGAGGGAGGATTTTCCGGCACCTGTTCGGCCCACTATGCCCACCTGAAGGAGAAATTATCACTTGTATCAATCCATCAATCAATCAAAACTGAGCTTTATTGTCCAAGAAACATTATTCCTATTGACAAAGCGTTAACTAGCAAGTGGATAGATCCACTATGTCCAATTATTAATTCAAAGGTATAAAAGATATAAATATAAAATATAGTTGATAAAATAACACAAATACAAGGGTATAAAACAAATACAGAAAAGCCATAAAAGTATAACATTTATATCACATACAACGCCCACTAGATACCTAACATAATAATTAAAAATCAAGAAATAAATTATACAGGGTGTTTCAAAATTCAGTATCAAGATTTCAGGGGCGTATTTTTCAGGTCAAAATAAGACGTTTTTGTCCATAAACATGTGTCCGCAAACGCTTCGTTAGCGATCTACAGAGCGTTAAAGTTTCAAGATTTTTTTATTTTTTTCTTCATAGCTCTTTCAATTTTTGAGATATTAAGATCAAATTTGGAATGTGGGTTAAGTTCTAGGGCTTACATCATCCAGCATGCCGAGTGATTGTGAGAATCTACAGGGAGATATTTTTTTCAGGGGTCAAGCCCTTTTTTACCCCATAAATTTTTTTGTGGTGCGCCGCTGGTGAATTCTGAGATACGAAATGAATTCTTTGTTTTGTTTAAAAATTTTTTTGTCTCTTGTAATTTTCACGCATCTGCGATCGTTATCGAGAAAAAAGTAAAATCAATTTTTGTGATTCGCTACATTTAATTAAAATTTTCAACGGAACAATGAAAAAGCGAATTAGTGGGCTTTGACTGCTATTTTCATTTTGACGTTTAGGTTTGTTTTGAAGTATTTGACATTATTTGAAAGTTGGTGGATGTCTCATCGTGTATTTGTTTAACTTTAACGCTCTGTAGATCGGTAACGAAGCGTTTGCGGACACATGTTTATGGACAAAAACGTCTTATTTTGACCTGAAAAATACGCCCCTAAAATCTTGATACTGAATTTTGAAACACCCTGTATATTATATATGACTTCAAAACTTTTCCTTGTAATATTTCTGCAGGACATCGTATGCTTTTTGAATGAGGAATTTTTTGACCTCCTTTCTGAATTTTTTGATAAAACCAATTCCTTTGAATTGTTCTGGCAAGTGATTGTAGATTTTTTTGCTTTCATATACAGGGTGTTTCATGAGAAGACTCACATAGCCAAATGGTTAATAGGGGAAATCAAAACTAGTTGATGTATATATATGAAAACATTTTTTGACCCTCCATAACGAAGATACAGGGTATTATGTGAAATTGCTATATAACTTTGATGGTCGATATTACAGAAATGATTCGTTGTAATCTGCTGAAATTTGGCAGCGACGTACCTCTACTAAAACTATTCAAGATAACATATTATGAAAAAAATATCCAGGTCCGGACTTGGTAAAATTTTATATTTCATTGTTATGTCAAAAAAGTTCACTCTGTGACCACTTTTCTCGAAAAATTCCATCAGATTCAGAAAGATCAGACAAAACGCTATAAGATTTGCTCTCCAATTTACCGGTTCAACAAAAAAATATGGAACAAAAACGTTCGAATGAGTTTTCAATTTCGACCTGGCTGATAACTCTCAACTTTTAACTGGATTCGTGTAAATTGATTTTTTGTACATTTTTATTGTATAGAAATTGACAGAAGAGATTAGTACTGATTCTTTTATGATTTGACATGTTAGTTTTTGACCGAACTTCTAGATAGATATGATTACTCGTTACTCTATTTTATAAATGTATTATAATGTGGGCCCTGTTTTGCTTTTATGTAACATGACGGTTGTTGATAGGTGAACACTGGTAATCGAAATATTCTTACACTCTAGGTGCCACTTCATATTCCAAATGCTGAACAAGACGAAAATCCAAATGCTAGGTATATGCTATGTTTAATACCATAGAATATTCCCAGACCCAAGAATACGTTGCAGTAAAACCTTCACGATGATGAACATTAGGAATTTTGAATAAATAGCAAATGCATATCCTTATATAACTTGCTGAAGTGTATCAATAACAAAAAATGGAGCTAAAGTTTATGCGTGATGGCATAACTAATTTGATAAATCACCATAATATGGGCACATGAATCCTCATGTCTTAATTTCATCAGTTGGTACCTACCTAGTACTAACCTAGTACCTACCTATCAGTTCGGATTATCAACAAACGTCACGTCTCGTCACACAAATGAAAAACCGGACCTACTCGATATCTCACTTCAAGCGACACCAATTAAAACAAAGTCAGGAATGATAATATCTTTCTGGAATTTCGATAGAAAATATCGTTTTTTCTTCCCGTCTATCTTTCTGTCAATTACTATTCAACAAAAATGTAGAAAAAATCAATTCACATGATACCAGTTGAAAGTTGACAGTTATCAGCCTGGTCGAAATTTAAAATTCATTCGAACGATTTTGTTTCATATTTTTTATTGAACCGGTCAAAGTGTGCCGTGTAAATTGAAGAGCAGTTCTCATAGAATTTTGTCTGATCTTTCTGAATCTGATGGAATTTTTCGAGGAAAGTGGTCACGCAGTGAACTTTTTTGACATAACAATAAAACATAAAATTTCTCCAAGTGCGGACCTGGATATTTTTTTTCATAATATGTCATCTTGAATAGTTCCAGTAGTGATACGTCGCTGCCAAATTTCAGTAGATTACGACGAATCATTTCTGTACTATCGACGATCAATGTTATATAGCAATTTCACATAATACCCTGTATCTTCGTTATGGAGGGTCAGAAAAAGTTTCCATATATATACATCAACTCGTCTTGATTTCCCCTATCAACCATTCGGCTATGTGAGTCTTCTCATGAAACACCCTGTATAATCGAATTTTTTGTTCGAGAGGCAGATTTGTTGACTGATATAAAGTGGTCTACAATGGTCCCTCTTGCTTTAGCCTTACACAAATAGCGAATTGCCCTCTTCTGTAGAATGAAGACAGAATTCAACAAATTTTAGCTACAACAACCCCAGAAGGCTATGCTGCACCTGATATGAGACTCTATGAGAGAAAAATACGTGTTTCTGGCAATAGCAGCACCTAGCTCATTTGATACAACTCTAATGGCATAGCAACCTGATGCTAATCTTTTTTTTAGTGACGTAACATGCTCTTCAAACCCTAATTTCTGTCAATATGTATACCTAGGAATTTAGTAATTGTTCTGTTTTTAACTTGATGTGTACAAAATGTCAGATTTTCAAACTCAAATTTGAAGGTAATGATATTTGTTTTTTCCACATTGAAGCATAGAGAGTTTGAATCGCACCAAGATTTGACTTCGTCGAGTTCCTGAACTACAACTGTTTTTAGGTTTTCTAAATTTTTTTCATGCCAAAGGAGGGTAATATCTTCAGCAAATAGGGTGAATTTTCCCTTGATTAGTAAGCTTGTTGGATCATTTAGGTACAATAGAAATAGAACTAGGCCAAGCACTGATCCTTGAGGAACTCCTGATTTGGCATGTGAGAAGCCAGAAGTTTTACTTGAAATTTTAACAGTTTGTTTCCTCTCAAGAAGGTATGATTCAAACCATTTGAAAGCAACTCCTCTGAATCCATAATGATATAGTTTCCCTAGCAGTATTCTGTGATCAACACAATCGAAAGCTTTCGAAAAATCGCAGAATACTGCTGCAACTACCTCGCCTTCATTCAGACTGAGATATACATTCTCAAGGAATGAAAAAATGGCATAAATTGTGTTTTTTGAACTTTGAAATCCAAATCATCAGAGCTTCAACTATTAGCGGAAATTTTTTCGAGAACACGAATATTTTGACAATTTTCCCGAGTCGAAGATGACGACGTGTTCGAGAAAGAATTGGAGGTAGAGTGATATTCGGTAAGAAAATTCGCACCGAAAGGACCCCGCCAATTTTTAACGTAAATTGGGTCCCGGTGGATTTTTCTGAATTTTTGGTATGATGTAGTTCATGTGGTTCTATAAAATATTTTCACTGAGCCAACCCCCAAAATGGACAGTTATTCTGCCAGGGGGGTTTGAATTCACATTTTGATCGAATTGACCATTTATTTCTGAGAAAATGAACGATATTCCAAAACTTTTTATTTCATTCAATTACTTCTAAAAATAGATTCTCCATAAAAAAATATAATGAGGGGAATTATTACCCCCAACCCCTATTGTGAAAACAGAAAAAAAATCCATCTAACTGTCAAAAGTGATAGGAAATGCTTCATCACAGAAGATTATGGAAACCGCATTTTTGCATAATTAACCACTACCCAATGGGGGGTGCAAATAAAACAAAAATTCGGCTTCGCTAAACGCTTCGCCTCGCAAATGCAAAATTCGCTTGTCAAACGAAGTGTCACTTCTGATTCTAATAAAACAATCTACTATTATTCTTGATGACCTCCAGTACATCCTTTTTAGCTCCTAGGAACTAAATGTGTTGCCTAGCAACATACCTATGTTCGTGTCAGTAATATAAATGTCAATTCAAGAGGTAATTTTGGTAGCAAAATGGACGACTTTTGTGTCGGTCGCAGAAAAATACTGTAATGATATTCCCCTTGGAGGGGCTTTAGAAACATCAGCAGGAAGGCAGGAGTACAACGATCATCCTGTATCACGCATCCCAGATTGCTCTCCTACCTCCCAATGATTCCTACATGCACTAGCATATTTCCGAACACTCAATATATGCCTCGGTGACAGATAACGTCACAGAAGATTCTGGAATGTTCTGGAAACAATCGATGGAACAATTAGAGAGAGAGGTTTGTTCTAAGAAGCTTCTAGAACAAAAAGAAGGAGACGGAAGATCATTCGAGAAGGTTCTCGAACCTACTCGAACCAAGCCTGTCAAGTGATCTCATATATAAACAGCCGAATAACTGCCGTCAGGCAGTCAAACAGAGAGTGTCAGAGAGACAGTTATATACCGCGTGTTATAAATCGTTTCACATAAATAGTAGTTATGAGTTCGTTATAAATTAGTGTTTCTATAGTTCAAATAAATCAGTTCGAAAATAAATAGTGTCGTGTTCGCTTCTGCACCCGAATAACGTAACAATACCTTTTCGTTCTCCCTGATCTTGAACGACAAATTCTTGAGCACCCGAGGTCCGCCCTCGAAATAGCTCATCGACATGTCGCCGAAGGTGATCTGCCCCTGGTGCGGCCAGCCCTTCGGAGGCTGGGCAGGCACAATGGGCTGCGGTTCAGGGGGCAGCTCCTTGTACTCGACTATCCGCTCGACGGACATCAGCTGATTGGCTATGTTGGCGGTCATACGCATGGCGAATTGCACCATGCCGCTGAGCTGGTTCGCCTGGGACATGGCTAGGCCGACGCTACCGGCCGTTATACCCAATTCTGGAAGGAATCACTAGTATTTAACACCACCGGTTTACCCTCAGATTGAATAATAGTAGATAGACACCGCGATTCATTCATAAATCGTTGAAAAGATACGCAAACAATCCCAAACGGCAAACACTTGTGAATGAATGGAATCGCGAATGGTGAGGATAAGCGTGCCGACACTTCCATTCGCTGCAACTGCTTGTTGCTACCTTTGGTTTGAATAGATTCGGCTCGAAGGACCAATATTGCTATGTTTGTATTCACCGCCATACTAGGGCGCATGCTCAGGCACGATACGCTTTGCCCACAATTCAGGGGCGGATCCAGACGATGTTTGAGGGGGGGGCCATAGAAAGTCACAGCTCAATAAGGTTAGCGCGGAAGAAAAATTATATGGTGACCTTCTGAGATAAATGCTTTTTCATTAAAAAAATTGATTATAGTAAACATGAAATCTTTAGTTTCCTTTCAAGTATCGAAATTACTGGTGTAAAAAAACAAGTTCAAACTATTCTTATTCCATCAATATATGTAGAATTCTGTGATAAATCATATTGGATAAAAAAAGTTAATAAAAAATATTTCTCTTGAAGAACTTGGGTTCAAAAGTGAATAAAAATATTTCTTTTGAAAAACAAAACAAATGAAACAGACAAAAATTAAAAAAAAAACAAATTCCAGTCTTCTATTCTTCTGCCTAACGTATCTTTGGATGATATCATCAACATTCAGACTGCTGCAGATGCCCCTGTGAATATGCATCAATGCCAATCTATTTAACGTGTCTTGGACCATTCTGGATCTTATCCAATCTTTCAGCCTTCTGAGTGTTGAAAAACTTCTTGCAGAAGATGCAACACTAACAGGCAGGCAACATAATGGTTCCAGAAGAATGTTTATGTTAGGAAACAAATGTTTGTTACATCCCTTCGGGGCAGTTATACCATTGTTTGGTATATTTTGCTTAGTATCCCACATTTCAGAAACGATCTTCTGAAAGGATATTTCATCATTCTCCTCAAAAATGGTCGAAAATTGTCCAAGTATATTTCTCATACCTCATATATTTCCTCATCTCTTTTGTTTTTAGTTATTGATGGCACACAAAGGTGAAGGTTGTATAGATTCAATTTATTTTCTGATAGTCTATCATTCAGATCAAGGATAATACTGGGATGAAATAGTTATTCTGTAATGGGTCATCCACTGGGGAAACCGTAGGATTCGGTCTATGAACCAGTCTCCCTGTTATTCTCGGCATCGAAAATTCAACATTCAGTTGTTTCAATTTCTGTTTGGCTCCATTCGAAATACTTAGATAGTATTTAAAATATCATCCCGTTTATTTTGAAGCGTCATCAGAAGAGTGATTCTAACAACATCGTTAGCTTGTTTTTTGTCTAAGTTTTTTGTTTGGAGCAAATTACTGAGTGGCAGTGCTATTGAAGACAATATTTGCCAAACAGCAATTTGCAATTCCTCAGAGCTGTTGCGATGTTTCTAGCTATAAAGACACATACACTAATTTTCTCATTTATTTAAAATACCTACATTTTTACATATCCATGAGGTTCCCGAGGGGGGGGGGCATGCCCCCCCCCTTGGATCTGCCCCTGCCACAAGCAGCTAAACGAACACTTGACTCGCGACCTCGACATGAGACGTTCAACATTTAACTCTTGTCGTGTAACTGTAATCCGGATTCATCTCAGACAAGTAAAACCATTGCAAGTATAAAAGGTGTTTGATTGCAGTATTAACAAACATACTAAATATGTTCAATGCTTGATAGATAGTGGATTGTATGGCTATATGATATTCATGAAAATGAAATAGAGGTTGATATTAGAATTGCAATTCGTATTGCAATCTTTATTTATTTATTGATTTTTAATGATGAATCTCATGTTTCAACAACACGCCTTCATGTTAACAAATGAAAACACAATCCTAAACGTCAAACACTGGTGAATGAATGAAATCGCGAATGATGAGGATAAACTTGCCGACACTCTTTCGCATCCAGTTAAGTACACACCTCAGAATAAATAACAATTTATAGACACTGCGATTCATTTATAAATCGTTGAAAAGAATGTGCTAAGAATCCGTTCGCTTGAACTGCTTGTTGCCACCTGTGGTTTGAATAGATTCGGCTCGAAGGACCAATATGTTCGATGCTTGATAGATGGTGGACTGTATGGTTAGATTGTTTAATAGTTTAGATTAATGAAAGTGAAATAAATGTTGATATTAGAATTTCTTCATTTATTGATTTTTAATCATGAATCTCATGTTTCAACTACACGCCGTCATGTTAACAAATTAAAACACAATCCTGAATGCAAAAATCGGGAATGGTGGGGATAATAACAGACACTTGTACATTCGCGGGTGAGTGTTCAGACTAAATAACGATAGATAGACACCGTATTCATTCATAAATCGTTGAAAAGATACGCAAACAATCCTAAACGTCAAACACTTGTGAATGAATGTAATCGCGAATGGTGAGGATAAACGTGCCGACACTCTTCCGCAGCCAGTTAAGTACACACTTCAGACTGAAGAAACAATACATGGACACTGCGATTCATTTATAAATCGTTAAAATGTATATTCTAACAATCCGTTCGCTACAACTGCTTGTTGCTACCTGTGGTTTGAATAGATTCGGCTCGAAGGACCAATATGTTCAATGCTTGATAGATAGTGGACTGTATGGCTATATGATATTTATGAAAATGAAATAGAGGTTGATATTAGAATTGCAATTCGTAATGTAATCTTTCTTTATTTATTGATTTTTAATGATGAATCTTATGTTTCAACAACACGCCGTCATGTTAACAAATGAAAACACAATCCTAAACGTCACTGGTGAATGAATAAAATCGCGAATGATGATGATAAACGTGCAGAAACTCTTCCGCAGCCAGTTAAGTACACATCCCAGACTAAATAACAATAGATGGACACTGCGATTCATTTATTAATCGTCAAGAATGATATGCTAACAATCCGTTCGCTTGAACTGCTTGTTGCTACCTGTGGTTTGAATAGATTCGGCTCGAAGGACCAACATATTCCATGCTTGATAGATAGTGGACTGTATGGTTATATGATATATTCATGATAATGAAATAAAGGTTGATATTAGAATTTCAATTCGTATTGCAATCTTTCTTTGTTTATTGATTTTCAATGATGATTCAATAGTTCACTATTCAGTGAGGAGAACAGCGTTGCCGTCTCAACTGATTCTTCAGCTTGTTTGGATATTTTAACATTCTTGGCTCTCAAGATTTCACTGATTTCAACAATGTAATGGATGAAATGAACAAGACAGCTTGAAGCTCACTTGTTTATTTAAAAACATTATTGTGAGATATTATTACATGGTTATCAGAGCGATGTCATCAAAATTTGAAGCTCATTGAAATGGCAAGTTCACCAAGATTGTTCAGTTAAATTGTATAAACATCGGTATAAACGTATAATTGAGGATTAGCCCAAATTTGTTTGCTGCTGATAGAACATACAATGTGATACAACCTACTTGATCAGTAATTACTACATCAATGAATATCGAATCATTTCGACAGTTCACAGTTGGATCTTGGATCGGTTCGAAAATTGAGAAACATCTACTTGATATTACCCTAAAATAAAACAGCTGGCAACACAAGAAAATGGATTTAACACGTCAGTACTGTATATACGAGTTTGGCGCCGAACTTTATGTTTGAACGTTCCATGATATTGCTGGACTACGTTTTTGGGCCAATTTCATTTTTGATGTACTGGTGTTCCAGTAAAGTCGTCCAACGGCGATATCTAAGAGACTATTTATCCTATAGCTCCAGACGAAAATTCATCAAATATAACTCTGGGAAGTATATGTATGAAATATTAGTGTTTTTCATTTTGGGCACTCACCTTTATCAAAAACGATGAAGCTGAAGGTGACAAGAGCAATGAAGATGGAACAGCCCACATCGAGAGAAAATCCAAAAGCTGAACCGGCCGATATGCTCATGAACCACGCGCCCGTGGAATAGTCTTGATAATTATCGAATTCCGCAATCAGAATGTCTTCCGCCCTGAAGGCCCTTATGGTACTCAGTCCTTGCAGGGTGGCACCCAAATGCGTAAAAACTGGACTTCTCACTAAAAAAATTCAAAATATTAGGGGCGTTTGAGAACAGCTTCTGTAAAACGATGACTTACTCATTCCTTCCAATCGTTTCAAGTTCTTGGAGGATTTTAGGTAAATGTGCCTTATGAACCAGAAGGTAATAGCAAGGATCAAAATCAAGATTAAGAGATATGGATTTACTGATGTCACTAGAACCAAAGACCCGATCATTTGAAGAATCATCTGCAAACACAATGTTCATCATTATAATTATACAAAAACAGGGAGGTAATATACCAGAAATTATTGTTTAATAAATTCGGATGAAGTCAACAGTCCATACTCATAGAACAAGACTTGATAAATCCAAAAAAGTTGGTGAACAATCGCTAACTCATAGTGGAACAATGTCATACACCTCATTAGGTAGGTGTATACTTGAATTGAGTGAACCGTTAATAATCAGAGAAAACTTTAATTGCTGTCCCTGCTCGGGCGCCAAAAAGTGTGAAACTTGTGCTACAGGTTTAATAAGTGTAATTTATATCAGGTTCAGTAATTTTGTTTCTGTGTGTATGGTTTTATTTGATATTACTCACTTGTCCTGCGTCCAACAGAGTTCTAGGCACCATTTCATCGACAAAACCTATATCTTTGGAGAACCTGTTGAGAATCCTGCCGCTGGGATTCGTATCGAAAAATCGCATGGTGGCTCCTATGATTCCTTGGAAAAGATATTCGTGCAACTTCATGGAACAAACAGTGGCCAAGGAATAGAAAGAAAATGATCTTAAAGAAAGAAAGGTTCTTTTACTTTAGCTCCTGCGTACCAATGTCAGATATCATGTGTGTTTTTGATATCAATTTATACATTTTACACTACTCTGACAATTGTCATACTAAATGAAAACCAAGTTAGTAGGCAAGAGGTATATGTGTGCGGCGCTAGTTTACTGAGCTCATTTGCTTCGAAGGAATATTTGTCAAAATAGACAATTTTGATTTGATTGTCTAATTTAATATCTGCACTTTATGAGAAATCACTGAAAGTATTGTATCGCCTCTTATTTGATATCCTAACAAATGATCTGTATGCGATAACAGACAAATGTTCATTGGATGAATTATATAAAATAGATTCTCATAAACTTTCATATAATATCTTAAACAATAATATGAAATCCAATTTTATTTTTATAAGAAACTCAGAAATTCATGGTCATCACACGAGACAATTGAAATTATTTCATCTTGATTCTGCTACTTCTATAATTGGCCAAAAAGAATTTACCCTCGCTGCTCTAGCTGAATGCAATAAATTACCACATAATATAAAGAATTGTAGACATATTTCAAAATTTGAAATTGAATTTTGAAAACACATGATTTTATTACGAAATGGATAAAATGGATGAATCTGTAGGTTAATATCGTGGAGGTAGTGAATTCATTATTCCAGATTTTTTGGGATTTTCTCTCCTCGTTTCTATAAAATAAAAATATGAATATTATTTCAATATACGTGTAGTAAGGACAAATCAGAAGATTTGCCCCAAAATGTCACTGCGTTTAAAGAATTTTCTTATCAGAGAGCCTAAAAGAAAAATTCACTAGTTTGTCAGTGACAAATTGTATTGAAAAAGGTTTGGAGAAGAGAAATGAAGGTATATAGAAAAAATATCAAATTTTCACTTAGCTTTGGACGTTTCGGGAACGAATCTGCTCCCGTTCTCAACATGAAAATGCAAAATATTTTTCTTTGGAAGTGTTGCTCTGCTTACCCAGCGATAGTGACAATTAAATTGGTATCAAGCTGTCAGTTTGTAAATTTTCAAACTTGAAGTAATATTAATTGTGTATTGTTGTTCTGTTCTTAATTTGTAAAAAAATTGTTAAACAAATTATATGTACCCCCTTCAAGGAGCTGTATCTTAACATGGGATACTCCAATAAAGTTACACTTATTTAGTTACACCCTACCCTGTATACCTTCATTTCTCTTCTCCAAACCTTTTTCAATACAAATTGTCACTGACAAGCTAGTGGAATTTTCTGTTATGCTCTCTGATAGGGAAATTCTTTAAACGCAGTGACTACACGTACAAATATTGAAATAATATTCATTTTTTTATTTTATAGAAACGAGGAGAGAAAATCTCAAAAAATCTGGAATATTAAATCAAATTGATACGTTGCCATCTACTCATTAGTCTCTGTGGATATTTTCATGACTTGATCGATTTAGCATTTTTAGATTTTTTAGATTTTTTTGTTGTTGTTGCTGTCACCTTATGTTATTTTATTATTGTTATTTGTAATCCTCATACCATAATTTTATTTCTGACTGGAAGCTTGTTTGTCAATAAACAATAATAAAATGAATAAGTTAGTTCAGAGCATAGGTCACTTTTCGCATTTTATTGATGAACAGATAACAATCATACCTCTCGCCTACTAACTAGGTGTTCATTCGAAATGCCAATGCTCTGGCAAAAGAAAAAAAAATTCATCGTACCTGGAAAGTTGAGCAGTCAGCAAAGTCATGATCAGCCCCCCGTAGATGTACAAACACACCTCGGTGGAAAAATCCGGATACCAATTGTCCGCCACCGTCGCATTCGAGCTCTTCAGCTCTCTGTACTCCTCGATATTGGTCCACAAACTGATGAACCAATCCACAGAGCTGGCAGCTACTTGTGCAAAACCGAACAGGAAGAGAACCAATGCAACGTTGCAAGCGCTGGCGCCAGATCGCATGTACTTCAGCAGAAGAGAACCGACCACTTTGCCCTTGGAGCTCTCTTCTTGCACGTCTTTCATTTTGATGTTTTCTTCTTCGTCGTCGTCGTCGTCTTCTTCCTCGATTTCGTCCGGGATCACGCCGTCTACGATGGTCCTGGCGCTGATTATGCTGGTCGTTGAGGATTTTCGACTCTGAAAAACGGACAGCAATCAGAACTGGATGAAGTGGACGTTTATATTTAGATCACCAGTGATTTGGACTAACACAACTGTGGGAGGATGAACTTCAATTTTGGTCCCTGCTCGGGCGCCAAATGGAAAACTCTGATCATTAAGTTAGTCCAAGAACACTTTCAGGAGAAACAACCGTTCACCTACTACCTCACTTCACAAGAGATACAATAATAATAATAACAATAATACCATTATTCATCCGAAGAATCGAGGACCACAAAAAATGTGATTAAGAAATCCAATATCCAATAAAATGGAAGATGAATAGTTGAATCAGAATTGATCGATATGCCGTGAGAAGAGATCCAATAATAATTCTTCAGTTCACTCGTGAATTTTCTGTAATGTAATTGAAGTGAGATATTGTTTTTTATCTCTGCAATATCAAAAACCGAACACCCTTTATACGATTCAAGTTTTTTTCATGTTCTGGTTCCCACGAAAAGGGATATCCTTTAATGTTCAGAGAACATCGTGAGAACCAAGGGAAATATGGTAGGAATTGGTGTTCTTCTTAAATTTCTGGAGGTTATAGGTTATATTCGTTGGATGAACGAGTCTTTGGAAAGAGATGTTCTGCAGGTCTCCAAAGTGACCAGAAAGGGGTGCGAAGCCTCAACTCGACGGGTTAATCTCGCGGGGATTGCCAAGGGAGGAACAATTGTTGATATTTCAGAAGAGCATCGTCCATGAAAATATCTATAAAATAGAGCTAGATCGCCAACTTTTCTACGGTGTTCCAGAGAAGTGAGTGAGTTTGTGAGCGAGGCATCACTCACGAGACGAATTGCTCTTTTTTGGACAGAATCCAACAGTTTCAGGGTATGTTTGGGTGCTGCACTCCAAATATGGAAACAGTATTCCAGGACAGGTCGGATCTGTGCCTTATAGATCATAAGCAGCTGACTGGAAGTGAAATAGCTCCTGGCCCGTGATCAAACTTACCCTTTTTGATATTTGCCTGGAATATTTGATGCTCTCCTTCCTGGTTATTTCCTCTTTCACTGATACAGGTTCGGGTTCGGTGGTTAGTAATTTGGCATACAGATTATCACTATTAGAAAGATCGTTGAAGCTTCCTTCTTTCTCAATACGACCCTGAAAATGAAAACAAAACTTTTGGCTCAAGCTGTTGTAGATTTTTACATATCGACAGAAATCAGTTAATTGGTATGGAAAAGAAAGAGAAAAGTCAAAATAGGAAGAATTGATAGTGATCTCCTACTCTTGATCAAAAACATTGTGGGTAGGTACTTCCAATCAAACTGAAAATGTCATCACATCACATTATTTTACTACTACTCAAACCGTACTTTTGACGCTTTTACATGCGTCTTGCTAGTTTTTAACATTTTCCAGATACATTATTTTATTAATTACAGCTTCTCGATGTCTCTGTTAACATTGTAATATGTTCAGCTATTCTTGATTTCACCTACTTCACAACACTTTGAATACACAGAATGTTCCTTCACTCTAGTTCTGAAGGATCTCCTAGTTTGACCTACTTATGTTCTGAAGCAGATGGCTTTAGTAGAGTCGAAGGTCATGTCAGTTGTTTATTTTACGCTTTCAGAGCTTACATTTCTGAAAACCTATACAGGGTGTTTCCTTACTAATTGGAAATATTTCAACCTTAGAATCCCGAACTCAAAATATGAAGATTCAACCCAAATCACCTAGATAAAATATGTCTCCTGTCTGAGTTACAGGGTGTTTCATTAAAAAAATTTGAAATGTTTTTTGCCCAGTTCTTCAAAACTATTTGACGTATCACTGTCATATTTGGAGGGAAGTGTAGGTACTATACACCCAACTGAATTATGTGAAATGAATTTTTCTGGCTATTACCAGAGGTGTACGACAAGGACAAGTAACTGGTTGATCCTTCCCAAATTCTACGCCACTGGCGGAATTGCAATTTCATCAGAATTTTTCGTTTCTTCAATGCCTTCTTCGTAAATATTGGACTCTTTTTCAGGATATTATAAAAAAATATGTTTCTTGGCGGTAACAAAGAACAACAACTTGAATAAATAGTTATTTATTATACAAAGGAAAAAAGTAGTGGATTTTAGCTCCAGGTTGTGTTGTCCAATTTTTTATTATTGACCGAAGGAATCTTGGAAGCGGTGAGAGAACAATTTTAAGGGGTGCTTTGTTTTCGAAATACAGGGTATCATAGTTTTCATTAAAAATCGTTTTTTCTGTGACGAGAAGAAAGTTTGATATCTCATCTCTGTTGACAAGTTATAAAATGTCACTTTTCATGAATCATTTTTATCCCCGATTTTCCCATAGTATGATGAATATAGTTATTTATTATACAAGGGAAAAAAGTAGTAGATTTTAGCCCCAGGTTGTGTTGTCTCCCGACGCGTAGCGGAGGGAGACAGAAAACCGTGAGCTAAAATCTAATATTTTTCCCGTGTATAATACTCTATTTTTTTCTGTGACAGAAGAAAGGACGGATTAATATTGAGAAGATATTACATTATTTTGAAATCTGAAAATTATCGACATGAAATTTTAAGCTTTCAACAGTAGGGACACCTGCGTTTTGAATGCATCTTTATCATTCTTTTAAAGTACTCAAATATCTGATGTCACTTCTGTCAGTCTTATTCTGTGATTTGGTTTCAAAAATTTGCGAATTTAGTGGTTGTTTAGTAATATACGTAACCGCGAAGTCGAATGGAAGATAAAAGAAATTGCAGTTCTTTCTCGGAGACGGTATTATTGACTCATTTTTCGGAACTATAGCACAACAAAAGCCATCAACACTGTATATACAGTGTCATTCATAAAGTCGGCATCATATGGGAAAAACTTTTATTATTGACTTATTTTGAAATTCGAGTTGGACGTTAAGTTTTGCTTCAAAGAAGATGAAAAATGGCCCACTTAATCGGGGTCACGTGACTTTCGCTACATGTCAAAAGTGACATTTTTTCAAATTAATCGCTGAAAGTAGGCTTATTTGTTCGAATATCGAAAAAGTTCACTTGAAAAAGTTGTTTCTATTCAAATTTAACATATGTCACTCGGATTTTATCTTTCTATAACATTTTTTAGATTTCGATATTTTTTGAAAATTTTCGAAATTTCTGTAATATTAGAAAAATTGTAAATTCGATAAAACTACTTCATACCAGTAGCTTCATTATGCTACTAACTTTCAATTACTAATCATCACTAATTATCGACAAAAATATGATTTTCTTCAAAATTCTCTTATGTTTGATGCAAACATAACATCAGAATTCTGTTATGTTTGAGTCAAGCATTTAGAAACGAAATTCATTTAAATTTATTTTTTCAGTACTGAAAAGATCAGTTAAAATGAATTTCGTTTCCAAAATGCTTGACGATATATCAACTTTGCATCAAACATAACAGAATTTGGAAGCGGGTATTATCATTTTCTGAAGAAAATCATATTTCTGTCCATAATCAGTGCTAATAAGTAATTGAAAATAAAAAGCATGAAAAAGCTACTGGTATGAAGTAGTTCCGTGGAATTAACAATTCTTCAAATATTACAGAAATTTGAAAAAATAAAAAAAAAAAAACCTAAAAGTTGCACTAGAAAGATCAAATTCGAGAAGCATGTGTAAAATTGAAATAGAAACAACTTTTTCAAGTAAACTTTTTCGTTATTCGAACAAATAAGACTACTTTCAGCGATTGATTTGAGTCACGTGACCCCGATTGAGTAGGCCATTTTTCATCTATTTTGGAGCAAAACTTAACGTCCAACTCGAATTCCAAAATAAGTCATTAATAAAAGTTTTTCCCATATGATGCCGACTTTATGAATGACACTGTATATGTGATATATATCCGGGAAAAAAGTACTCACTTTTTTTCCCACGAGAAGAAAGTAATTTATGAAAAGTGACATTTATAACCTGCCAACAGAGATGAAATGCCAAACTTGTTTCCCGTCAAAGAAAAAATACTTTCTGGGTTACGTTTCAAACAGTCCACAATAGGGTGAAATTGAAATGTTCCTGGAAGGTTTCATGTTCAGGGTGACTCACGTTATTCAAAATGATGATGTTGTCGGCGTTCTTCAAATAGTGCACCTGATGCGTGACCAGAATCCTCGTTTTCCCCGCCAAGAAGCCGTTGATGCACTCCTCGTACAGCGTCTTGGACACGTGGATGTCCACGGCGGACAGCGGATCGTCCAACAGATAGATGTCCATGTCCCTGTACACGGCCCTGGCCAGATTGATCCTGGCTTTCTGGCCGCCGCTGAGCGAGGCGCCCTTATCGCCCACGATGGTGTGGTCTCGGTTGGGGAATTGGGCGAAGTCTCTTTCCAATGCGCAGACGCGTATAACCTACAACATTTTCGAGAAAAATATTGAAGGAATTCTGGAAAACGCGGGTGCGCTGCGTTGTGCCCACATTTCGATATTCCCACATTTCGTTAGCCCCACAATTCGAAAGAGGCACTGTTGCCAAATACTATCCTATTCACCAGAATTCAATAAAACGGTTATTGTGGGCCTATCGACACATTGCGTTACACCTACATTTCGATCTTTTTCTTATGTTCTGGTTCCCACGAAAAGTTAAATCCTGTAATGTTCAGAGAACATCGTAAGAACCAAGGAAAATAAGGTAGGTGTTTTTCTTAAATTTCTGGAGGTTATATGCCTCGGGAAACCCCTCCCTTGGCAATGTGTTCCAGAGCCTCGCTGTTCGTTGGATAAACGAATCTTTGGAAAGAGATGTTCTGCAGGTCTCCAAAGTGACCACGAAGGAGTCCGAAGTCTCAACTCGACGGGTTAATCTCGCGGGGACTGCCTAGGGAGGAACAATTGTTGATATTTCAGAGGAGCATCGTCCATGAAAATATCTATAAAATAGAGCCAGATCGCCAACTTATCTACGGTGTTCCAGAGAAGTGAGTGAGTTTGTGAGCGAGGCATCACCCACGAGACGAATTGCCCTTTTTTGGACAGAATCCAACAGTTTCAGGGTATGTTTGGGTGCTGCACTCCAAATATGGGAACAGTATTCCAAGACAGGTCGTATCTGTGCCTTATAGATCATAAGCAGCTGACTGGAAGTGAAATAGCTCCTGGTCCGAAACAGAAAACCAAGTTTTTGGGATGCACTTTTAGCAATTGATCTCACGTGATTTTCCCAAGAAAAGTTATTGCTGATAGTAATACCAAGCATCGAAATGGATGTCTTCAAAGGTATGGTTACTCCTGACAAGCTCATGTTGGGCACAGTGGGATCGGCTTTTCTAGAGAAAAGGCATGCTTCTGTTTTGTTCGCATTGAAATCTATAATACCAAGTTATTGGATCCCCATTCGAGAATTGTTGCCAAGTCCATATTTATGTTGTCAACATTTCTCCCTCGTTCGTTTCTGATTTTCTGATTCGCCTGGCTGGTATTGGAGCCCTGGAAGAGAAGGCAGTACGGAGGGTACTATCATCCGTGAAGCTGTGTACTGGACATGAAGTTGATTCCAACACATCGTTGATATGGAGTAGAAATAGTGTTGGTGCTAGAATTGATCCTTGCGGAACACCAGCATTTATGATAAGTGAGTCAGATGAAACTCCGTCGACCAATACATGGAGAGACCTGTTTGAGAGAAAACTAGCTAGCAGAGAACATAGCTGGGGAGGCAAGCCATAAGATGGAAGCTTGGCGTTAGCCCCACATTTCATTATTCCCACTGTCTCGGAACATCCCCGAAGGATGGACGTTTGCCAGATGTGGGTGTAACACAATGTGCTTTAGGCCCACAATGTCTAGTACACGCGTCTAGCTATAGCATTTCCCTCTATGGCTTCCTGAATTCCGAATACATAATATGAAGAGGGAAAATATCCTTTTTGCATAAGAAAGGAGACTACGTTTTCTGAACATTCTAACCTTGCTCGGCCTAAATTAACCTTCTTACTAGGAAATATATTTTTCTGAATATTACTTGAGAGTGCCAAAGCGAGACTATCCTTTTTCAAAACAATCTAACCTAACTCGAACTAAATAAACCTTCCTAAAAAGTATATTCTTTGATAAATTGCTTGAGGGAACAAGGGATACCACTTTTTCTAAACAATCTAACCTAACTCAGCCTATGAAAACTTTAGGGTTTGTAAAATGAAAATCCAGAAGAAGCTTTTGGACCCGACGATTTCTGATTCGTATGCCTTCTTCATCCCCGTAACTTCAACCCCCTACCAGGGGGAAAATGAGTGTCAAAATATTTTTCAATAGATTATGAAATGTTTCAGTAGATCAGTAGATTAATATGTAAATCAGGAGATCTACTGATAATTCAGTAAAACTGACAACCCTGCAGCGGACGAATAGTGTTTGCGGAGAAAATAAAGTATTTGCCTTCGGAAATAAAAGTCGTTTTTTTTGTAATACTTTTCGAATTCAACTCAAACAAGAATGATATTTTCGGCATTCGACATTGCCTCTTCCACTATTTTATCTCTCATTTCGTTATTGATGAAAATTTTGACGCGAGGGTCGAATAGTATTCGATGAAATCTTCAAAATGAGACATCGCAACACCCTTCATTCTATTAAAAATCCAGGGACTGTGCTTCCTTCTGGTAGGGGGTTGAAGTTACGGGAATGAAAAAAGCAGACAATTCGTTCCTCCTCGAATTGAGCGTATTTCCAGCTTTTCATTTTGAAGCCCTGAAATCGGGGCGTTGAGCTTTCTTTGGACCACCGTGTATGAACATTTTATCCCCTTCTTTCGAATTGGGAATCCATTTCAAATGCGAACACTTACCTCTTTGTATCGTTTTTTGTCGAATTCCGCTCCGAAAACTATGTTCTGACGAATGGTAGAAGAGAAGACCCACGGCTCTTGGGAGGCGTAAGAGAACCTTCCAGAGATGTTCATGGTGCCATCAGAGATTTCCAGTTCACCTAAAAACGAGAACAATTATAATGAGAATGTTCTAGAATATTGGAAAATTCTCTTGATTATGGGTCCTCATAAGGTCCTTCGTCATCCCTGAAATTTATATACCCTATTTTTTTTGTTATTTTCATTTAATCTTTGTTTATTGAATCCCAATTTTTTACTGTTTTTGGAGCGCGGTAAAATTTTGTGAACAACCATCAATTAAAAATTTATGCATGATCCGATTGGTTTCTATGATACATCATTTGAAAGCTAAGAAGGTCTACTTTTCGATTGTGCAATTACTTTTTTAGGCGAAGTCGTCCATTTTTCAATAAAATTAGAAAAAGCGGGGACAAGGAAAAAACTCAATTTTTTTTTCGGTGTTTTTTTTTCTCCGTGCTCTCTATTTCTAACATTTTAACACCTTAACTAGTGTAACGGGGGAATTCCCACCTTTCTATCGATGTATATAAGTCATACCTTTGATATCCCGAAAAAAAAAACAGTATATCTAAATGTACACGCTATAATTTATTACTTTCGTTCCTCCGTCGTTCGCCGCGTGTGTGCTCTACGTGGCGCTCGGGTCGTCTGCTACAAACCATGCGGCCACGCAGGGTATGATAGCAGCAGAATTCCTCTTTCACATGAACTTTGAATCATGAGAAAATATGCATTTTTAACAAAGTTATTGAATAATTTGTCCCCCCGCCGATGTGTAAATACACGGACTGTGCTCTCCGGCATACAACACAGAAGCTCATTATTCGAGGTGCGCTTCGTGCCGTTTTTCTCGAAACCGGGCAAATTTTCGAGAAAAATGATAGGGACCATTTTTGTAGAAAATTAACTGAATTTCAATTTTTATCTGAACCGAAAATCTCTAACTGCCATATTTTAGGAGATATTGGCTGAAAACCTATTTTCCTGGTCTTTTGGTGCCATTTTCTCCGCCATCGCACGCGTTTTCCAGTCAAACTTTGTCTCATGTTTAATGAGGTACCAAAAGCTACTTCCATTCGGAAGATGAAAATAGTGCGTAATTAACGTTAACTTTGCCTTTTTTTCCTCCTTCATTTATTGGACTAAATTGTCCAAGAATGTTCTAAAATGCTTCAGAATATTTCAATAATGTTCCTTATTCATCCTGAACGTCCTAGAAGGTGTCACTATATCAAAACTCGTTTCTCTATAGAACTGGAAAGAACTGGAATTCATTGCCTGAGGAAGTATTTCCAAGGACATAATCTCCAGAAATTAAAAAAAAATTCAGATTCAACATTCCATTTCGTGCGCACCATGCGTTAAAAAAAAGAATGATATCGAATGCTGAAAATGTTGGTGAACATTATAGAGAACCTTTGATATGTTTGAAAATGTTCTAAAATGATCCAAAATATTAGAGAATCTTAAAAGAAGTTCTAGAATTTTCTATCCTGAATGTTCTTGAAGGTTTCAAATTTTTCTAGAATTTTGGAAGATGATGCAGAATATTATAAAATCTTCAAGTAGACTCGAAAATGTTCAGTACCTCTCTAGAATATTGAAAAATCTTCCAAAAGATTCTTTTCTCGAATCATGCATGGCCAAGAATGCTTCAGAATTCTCAAGAAAATTAGAAAATGTTCAATATTCTCCATGAATGTTCTAGATGATTTGAGAATGATATGGAATATTTGAAAATATTCCATGAAATTATAAAGAATCTTCTAGTATATTTGAAAATATTTTGGAATGATCCAGAATATTGAAGAATATTTCGAAAGGTTCTAGAATTTTCTTCGCTCGCACGTTAAAACATCTCGATCATTAATCGCCCTCATTAATACACTAGTTGGTCAAATAACTATTATATTCTTTGAGGTTTCATTATGTTCTGGTAAGTTGTAAATTGTTCCAAAATATTATAGAATCTTCTAGAACCTTCTAGAATGTTTCAAGGTGCCCGAGAATGTTCCAGACCCCCAAAAAGAATTATGATTTTTCCAAATCACATTCGATAGCAGCTGAAATGATCTTCGACTTGCCTAATAGCGTTTGCAGGAGCGAACTCTTGCCTGACCCGACCGGTCCAATCACCCCAATCAGCTTCCCTCTGTTCGCCTTCAAATCGATATTGTGCAGCACATCGTCGCTGCTCGCTTTGTTCCATTTGGCGCTCAAATTCTTCAATTTGACCGCCTCTTTGCCATCATTGCCGGAATCGAAGGCGTGCGATTCTCCGGCTCGGTCGTACTCGTATTCCTCGTTGGCCAAGAACATTTGGAGTCTGCGCAAAGAGATGAAGAGCTCCGCTACTTCGGTGACGCCTCGCACGAAGAGGGCGGTCAAGGTCATCGAGAGCATGTTGAAGTACGACATCAGGACGAACACCTGGATAAAGTGTATATACAGTGAGACCCACTTTTAATGGAAACACCCCTGTATCTTACGTAATCGTTGGGTAAGGATCCTGAAATTTGCTGGAGCGACAGATACACGAAAAATGCACTCTATGACCAAGTGGGGTCATCTTCATGGATATACACTGCTCGCCAGCAGCCATGAAAACACCCCAATTTCCGGAAAATGATATTAGGAATCAAAATAGGTCGAAAATCACTTCAGATTCGGAATCAGGGCGAGTTTTCCTGGAAAATTTTCAGCTCAGAAAAATTACGTACACAAATCTCACGTAATTTATTTATTTATTTATTCATTATTATACAACCAGCAGGCCCTAGAGCCCAATTACAGGTGTACATAATTACAAACTAACCCAGCGAGCACAAAACATCTCAGAGATGTTAAAAGTACGAGATTTCGAGACATTGAACCTCCACTGCGATGTTCTGTTTACACATGAATAGAACTATTATAGAACAGCCAATGTCCGCCGCAGGCGGCAATTATCTAGATGTCATTGATATGTCACAAAACTACCTTCTCCCTAGTTCTTTTTAAAGCCTTTTCATGGACACAACAAAACATTTTCAACGCGTCATGCGCACATTAAATCGCTGTAAAAAAAACATTTTCGAGGTACTTTTCTGAAGCCTTTTGTCAAAATGAACTAGGATTCCATTTCCCTTGAATGAAAAAATGCATTAAAAATAGATTGAACATAAAAATATTTTCTTGATATGAAATTACCTTCTTAATCGGTTTCTGAGTAGTGCTTACTACACACAGACATATAATTGGAAATAGGTTTCCCAATTTTTGAAATGTTCTCCACAATGCATAATTTTGCAACTGCGGAGAAGCTGTGAATTGATAAATTCGTACTTTTATAATTATATTGATTACACTGAGGCACCGAACAACACATCATGCATCTGATGGTCATTATTACAAACTAAATAAGTCTTCTAACACAATAAACTTCACCAAATTCCTTTCTGCTCGTTAGCAGCGTGATGTAAGCGTGACACGCTGCAAACGCGAATGCCAATTGCGAACAAGAAGAACAAAATCGAAAACGAATCAGAATTCATCGTATTGTGACGTAAGCATGAGACGTTGTGGTGGGGCAAACAAAGAAAGGGCTCAAAAGAACAAAAACAATACTTTCAATATCCTTCTAAGATCTCGCTTTGGGAAGTGCATATTACGCCTCAAAATGACATCCTCATGCCTACATTTCTAAAACATCCCAAAACATCTCAGGGATACCTCTCAGTAGGCAAACAAAGAAATGCCACAGAAGAACAAAAACAATACTTCAATATCCTTCAAAGACCTCTTTGGTCAGTGCATATTACGGATGTTTGTGCTCGCTGGGAAGGGATTAGAAGTGATTAGAAAAAAGTTATACAAAATATCAGTTAGGAACTGAGTTAAGAATAACACGTTTGAACTGTGCAAATGAGATATTGTTTACACTTCTAGACATTGTTGTTATAGGCGAGTGGAATTTGTGAATTGTGTTAGGTACAGGTAAGTAAAATGTTTTATAAGCACGTGAAGGAGCTCGAGGAACATTGAACATCATTTTGTGATAGGATAGTAAAGGAATCTATTTGATTGTGTATAATTTTGTGAATGAAGCATAAGTCTCTCATTTCACGATGTTTTTCAAGTGATATCAAATTGAACTCACTAAGGAGTAGGTCATAGTTATAGCCTCTAACAGGATAATTACCATGCCTTTTATGAAATGCAAATTTCAAAAATTTCCTCTGAACATTCTCAATAGCTGAAATATATTTACCATAAGACGGGTTCCAAACAACACTACAATTATTGAGGTAGGGTTCTGAAATTTGCAGGAGGAACGGAAAGTCCAAAGATAAAGTCAATACGAGGGTGCTTCCGTGGAAAGTGCGACAAAATTTAATTTTCCAAAACTGAAAATTTTCCAGGAAAAATATGTATAGTTAGTGAATTGGGCATCCTGATTCCGAATCTGAAGTGATTTTCGACTTATTTTGACTCCTAATATCATTTTCCGGAAATTGGGGTGGTTTCATGGCTGTTGGCGAGCAGTGTATATCACTGGAGATGACCCCACTTGGTCATACAGTGCATTTTTGGTATATCTCTCGCTCCAGCAATGATTACGTAAGATACAGGGGTGTTTCCATTAGAAGTGGATCACACTGTATGAGGTAATTTTAAGTTGCGTAGGAATATTAGGACAGTTGTCACCCCCAGACTAAATAATGATATATAGATAGACACCGCAATTCATTCATAAATCATTGTCAAGAAAATTAAATCAGATATTGGTAAAAAAATCCATCTATCACAATGGACTGATACAATACTATTCACTACCAAATAACTTGAAGCTGAATAATAGGATTGAAAAATTCAAAAAGGAATTCAAGAAACATCTACTCCTGTAATATTGACATCTTATCTCGTTTTCATAGTTTTCTCGTACTATACTAACTACTATAGTTTTCCATTGAGTACCTAACAGCTGAGTCAATTAAGAATCATTTTCAGTTGAACTTAAAAATGAAGATTTCTTCTTGAGTGTGAGTCTTATTTTACTGTCTTCTTTATTTTGTCAAATATATTCATATATTCACCATGTTCCTGCTATAAACAAATGTTGTTTCTTGGGAATAATATAGTTGATTGATTGATTGAAAAGTATACGCCAACAATCCCAGACGCCAAACACGGATAAATGAATGAAATCTCGAATGGTGGGGATAACTCTACGGTATCTTTTCTAGAGAATTGATATTATTTATAGATATATTTTATATACCTATCTAATAAATCGAGATTTCTATAAATGTGTGTATGTGCATTAATGAATAAACTCTCACGTATAATAATTTTAAAATATGTCATTTCGTAACGTCTGAGTGAGGTTATTTTATATATATTCAATATTATTAACAAGCTTTTCATCTACAAATGTAAGCCATCAAACAAGACCACCACTGGACCAAATTTCTACGTCCTGTGAACAATCAGGTACGGATATTTGGTTGGGTATTCTGTGTCACGGTCACTGAACAATATTCATTCACAAGATAGTCTGTTATGAATTTATAATATCGAATGAGTTACTGAAACACCAAAAACTAATCACACAACAGCCGACAAATGACAATTATTACAACGATTATTGCTAGTCTACTACGGACTTCGCAGTGCCGCCATGTCCATCTTTAAATGATTATTCATATTTTTTATTTTGTTATTTCCCGTACAATAACTTATTGGTTTATAATTAGTAGTAGTCAATTTATGACTATGTTGTTGGTGTGGGTGTTTTATTGTGTTATGAAGATTGTTCTATTTTTTGTTAAACCGAGTTGAATAAGATGTTTTGTTCATCCTCTTGAATCATCGATTTGGCTGCGGTTCCACATATGTCCTTAGAATGTGATGTTTTTTCCACAGAAGAAATGAGCGAAAAATCACTTTTCTAACTAGTTAGGTACTCTTGAATTTTCCCCATTTCCGAAATTGATCAATAAATGTTCCACCAGTGGTATATTTCCTCATGAAATAATACATGCTTGAATGAGATATACTTCGTTTTGGAGATACAGGGTGTTGAAATTGTTTTTTTTTCAAGTTTTTCGAAATTACTTTCGCTAATGATAGATAACTTCAAGCTAAACTTGGTACCCGGTTTTTTTTCAAGTGGAAATTTTTTTATATTCTTTGGGTGGAAGCACTTCGACAAAAAAAGCTCGCTTGTGTAATTGAAAATGTATAAAAAATCCCATAAGCCGCTATTATTTTGTCATCATGACAGCGAAAAAAGTTTGCCCCTACTTCTCCAGCAACAAAACGGAACCTAACATTTGAAAGCATGACAGCCAATATCGTAAACAAATCTTTGATGGCATTCAAGTAAATTTTTCTCAAACTTGAGCTGTCAGAAATGTCGCGATTTGAAGTCTTTACTTCACATTCATAATACAAGTTCATAGTTTTGTTGTCTTTGAGAAATCACATTCTACTTCACAAGTTTATAGTTTGTTGTCTTTAGGAAATTCAACTGAAGAAACGACAATTTTTTTATTTAATCTCCAGGCAACAACATTCTCATCGAAATGTTAAGTTTACTTCTACAAAAAAAAGTTCTTGTGAAACAAACAGATTTCCGATAATCTAGTTGTCGTTGGCGTTGTCTATACCTAGTTAATTTTCAACAAAAATTGAAGAAAAAAAAATCATACGATTCACTTACTTTGGCAGCCGTTATCTCCTGTCCAGACAAAGAAATCGTGATGAGCGTAGCGAAAAGAGCCAGCCTGGTGGTGAACATCCCCATCGCCATGAAGAAAGCCCTCGCATACGATCCTTTCTTGATGATCTTCGTTTCGGCCCTTCTGGCCAGCCCGACCAGCTTGTTGAAGGGTATCTCCCACGCGTACATTTTGATCACTTGGATGCCGCAAATGACTTCGTCCATCAGCCTAATTCGCTCGTCGGTTTTTAGGGCTGTTTGCTTCCTGAATTTGGCTGCCAGTTTCCCACCGTACGCTGGAATTTATAACGAAAACACTTTTAAGCTCGCGTTTTTCGAAGAAATTTCGTTATCCACCTTGTTTTAAAATATGTGTTTCCCCCCTCTGAAAAAAAAGGTACGCCCCTGTAATTGCATTTTTTTATACTGCTGAAGAATTTTAATAATTCGAACACTATTATGTTCTACGCGTTCTGAAAAAAAAAGGTACGCCCCTGGAATCGTAATTTTGATCGTCAATTAATGCCAGAAATGTTAGAAAGAAAATTCGGTACGCCTCTGTTATCACGATCTTGACTTTCTTCTTGATGATTTTCGTTAAGGCCCTTCTGGCTAGAACGACCAGTATTACGATCACTCGGATGCCGCCAATTTCTTCGTCCATCAGCCTGATTCGGTCGTCGATTTTTAGAATTGTTTGCCTAATGAATTTGGCCGACAGTTTTTCAATGTAATAAAACATTTTTAAGCTCGCGTTTTTTGAATAAATTTCGATATCCACCTTGTTTTGATGTTTTGATATGTGTTTCCCCCCTCTGAAAAAGAATAAGGTACGCCTTTGAAATCGCAATCTTGATCGTCAATTAATGTCAGAACTGTCAGAGAAAAAAATCGGTACGCCTTTAGTTCGCAATCTTGACTTTATTCTGGATGATTTTTGTTTTGGCCCTTCTGGCCAACCCGACGGACGATTTTACTAAATATACTGTACGCTAGCACAAACCACGCCCACCATAATATCTCATCTTCGAAGTACTTATAGGCAAAACTCAGAGACTATTTATCCTTAACGAACTAACCTATCCCTGATTGCAATATTTTTAAGGAAGGAAAACCGAATGGAGTGTAGAAACACATTGATTAATAATATATTTCAAAAGTTGAGTTCTTCAACAAAATTGAATAAAATGAGACTGTTTATCCTAAACGCACTAACCTATTTGACTTCAAATATTTTATGAAAAAGGAAAACCAGAATGAAGTAAAAAAACATTGGTGAAAAAAAAAGTTGCAAAAGAAAGTTCAAGTTCACAGCGATTCGAACCATGGACCTTCAGACTGAAAGTCGACAACGCTAACCAGTAGACCATTTGGTTATATGAATTTACTGCGTACAAGAGATTGACAACGAGAGAGCTTCAGTCGAATTCGTGTCAAAATCATAAAAAGTGTATTCTTGCGTTGGAGCACAGTATATTTAGTGCGATGTGCTGACTCCGAGTATATCGGTAATGTTTGGAGATATGACGTATTATGGTGGGCGTGGTTTGTGCTAGCGTGCAGTATATTTAGTAAAATCGCAACCCGACCAGCTTGTTGAAGGATATCTCCCAAGCGTAAATTTTGATTACTTGGATGCCGCAAATGACATCGTCCATCAGGCTGATTCGCTCGTCGGTTTTTCGCGTTTTTCGAAGAAATTTCGATATTTCGACTTCATTTTTATTTGCCCGCCCCGACGCAATTTTTTTGTCGTGTTTAAGTAATTCGGACACATCATTTTCGACACATTCAGAAAAAAGTGTGTAGGCTGGTCAGAAAAAAATCGGCACGCCTCTGCGATTTTGCAATCTTGTTTTTTTTTTCTTGAGATAGTGTTGATGAACTTCTAAATTCTAATCTAAAATTGTTGACCTTTTCATAAAAAATGGTACACAAATAATCTCATCACTAGTAAGTTTATTTGTGCATTGCTACGACCCCTCTGAAAAATGTTATGTTCCTCACCTTGCAACGGACTCATGACTATGATGACGGCTATTCCAGCTATCCCGGGCAGCCCTGCGTTTAGATATAGATAGTACATGACGATGGCTGCAGAAATCGGTCCTATCCAGAGTTGGTGGATCATCATCGAGGCCATATCGAATCTGTTGACGTCATTGGACAGGAGATTCACGACTTTGCCTGGTGGGGAATCGCCTAGAGCGGTTTTGCTCAATTTCACCGACTGAAAGATGAGACAACAATGCAAAAATAATTCGACAATCCATGAAAACTCTTTGATAGATACAGTGAGTTATTGAAAGTTGTATTAGAGCAACTATTTCAACTGGCGCAGTCGGTAGGATCGCTAATTTTCATGTTTTTATAGTGTCATGAACTGTTTTTCCCATATGAGGGTCCTACCCAGAGTTGGTGTATCATCATCGAGGTTATATCGAATCTTGACGTCATTGGACAGGAGATTCACGACTTTGCCTGGTGGGGAATCGCCTAGAGCGGTTTTGCTCAATTTCACCGACTGAAAGATAAGGCAACAATGCAAAAAGAATTCGACAATCCATGGAAACTGTTTGATAGATACAGTGAATTATTGATAGTTGTATTAGAGCAACTATTTCAACTGGCGCAGTCGGTAGGATCGCTAGTTTTCATTTTTTTATAGTGTCATGAACTGTTTTTCCTAGATGAGGGTCCTATCCAAAGTTGGTGGATCATTATCGAGGCCATATCGAATCTGTTGACGTCATTGGACAGGAGATTCACGACTTTGCCTGGTGGGGAATCGCCTAGAGCGGTTTTGCTCAATTTTACCGACTGAAAGATAAGACAACAATGCAAAAAGAATTCGACAATCCATGGAAACTGTTTGATAGATACAGTGAGTTATTGAAAGTTGTATTAGAGCAACTATTTCAACTGGCGCAGTCGGTAGGATCGCTAATTTTCATGGTATTATAGTGTCATCAACTGTTTTTCCCATATGAGGGTCCTACCCAGAGTTGGTGTATCATCATCGAGGGCTATATCGAATCTGTTGACGCCATTGGACAAGGGATTCACGACTTTGCCTGGTGGGGAATCGCCTAGAGCGGTTTTGCTCAATTTCACCGACTGAAAGATAAGACAACAATGCAAAAACAATTCGACAATTCATGGAAACTGTTTGATAGATACAGTGAATTATTGATAGTTGTATTAGAGCAACTATTTCAACTGGCGCAGTCGGTAGGATCGCCAATTTCCATGGTATTATAGTGTCATCAACTGTTTTTCCCATATGAGGGTCCTACCCAGAGTTGGTGTATCATCATCGAGGGCCATATCGAATCTGTTGACGTCATTGGACAGGAGATTCACGACTTTACCTGGTGGGGAATCGCCTAGAGCAGTTTTGCTCAATTTCACCGACTGAAAGATAAGACAACAATGCAAAAATTATTCGACAATCCATGGAAACTGTTTGATATACAATGAATTATTGATAGTTGTATTAGAGCAACTATTTAGACTGGCGCAGTCGGTAGGATCGCTAATTTTCATGTTTTCATAGTGTCATGAACTGTTTTTCCCAGATGAGGGTCCTACCCAGAGTTGGTGTATCATATCATCAAGGGCCATATCGAATCTGTTGACGTCATTGGACAGGAGATTCACGACTATGCCTGGTTGGGAATCGCCTAAAGCGGTATTGCTCAACTTCACCGACTGAAAGATAAGACAACAATGCAAAAAGAATTCGACAATCCATAGAAACAGGATACAGTGAATTATTGATAGTTGTATTAGAGCAACTATTTTAACTGGCGCAGTCGGTAGGATCGCTAATTTTCATGGTTTTATAGTGTCATCAGCTGTTTTTCCCATATGAGGGTCCTAGACCAGAGTTGGTATATCATCATCGAGGGCCATATCGAATCTGTTGACGTCATTGGACAAGAGATTCACGACTTTGCCTGGCGGGGAATCGCCTAGAGCGGTTTTGCTCAATTTTACCGACTGAAAGATAAGACAACAGTGCAAAAGAATTCGACAATCCATGGAAACTGTTTGATAGATACAGTGAATTATTGATAGTTGTATTAGAGCAACTATTTTAACTGGCGCAGTCGATAGGATCGCTAATTTTCATGTTTTATAGTGTCATGAACTGTTTATCCCAGATGAGGGTCCTATCCAAAGTTGGTGAATCATCATCGAGGCCATATCGAATCTGTTGACGTCATTGGACAGGAGATTCACGACTTTGCCTGGTGGGGAATCGCCTAGAGCGGTTTTGCTCAATTTCACCGACTGAAAGATAAGACAACAATGCAAAAACAATTCGACAATTCATGGAAACTGTTTGATAGATACAGTGAATTATTGATAGTTGTATAAGAGCAACTATTTCAACTGGCGCAGTCGGTAGGATCGCTAATTTTCATGGTATTATAGTGTCATCAACTGTTTTTCCCATATGAGGGTCCTACCCAGAGTTGGTGTATCATCATCGAGGGCCATATCGAATCTGTTGACGTCATTGGACAGGAGATTCACGACTTTGCCTGGTGGGGAATCGCCTAGAGCGGTTTTGCTCAATTTCACCGACTGAAAGATAAGACAACAATGCGAAAAGAATTCTACAATCCATGGAAACTGTTTGATAGATACAGTGAGTTATTGAAAGTTGTATTAGAGCAACTATTTTAACTGGCGCAGTCGTTAGGATCGCTAATTTTCATGGTTTTATAATGACATGAACTGTTTTTCCTAGATGAGGGTCCTATCCAAAGTTGGTCGATCATCATCGAGGCCATATGGAATCTGTTGACGTCATTGGACAGGAGATTCACGACTTTGTCTGGTGGGGAATCGCCTAGAGCAGTTTTGCTCAATTTCACCGACTGGAAGATGAGACAACAATGCAAAAAGAATTCGACAATCCATGGAAACTGTTTGATAGATACAGTGAATTATTGATAGTTGTATTAGAGCAACTATTTCAACTGGCGCAGTCGGTAGGATCGCTAATTTTTATGGTATTATAGTGTCATCAACTGTTTTTCCCATATGAGGGTCCTACCCAGAGTTGGTGTATCATCATCGAGGGCCATATCGAATCTGTTGACGTCATTGGACAAGAGATTCACGACTTTGCCTGGCGGGGAATCGCCTAGAGCGGTTTTGCTCAACTTCACCGACTAAAAAATAAGACAACAATGCAAAAAGAATTCGACAATCCATAGAAACAGGATACAGTGAATTATTGATAGTTGTATTAGAGCAACTATTTTAACTGGCGCAGTCGGTAGGATCGCTAATTTTCATGTTTTATAGTGTCATGAACTGTTTTTCCCAGATGAGGGTCCTACCCAGAGTTGGTGTATCATCATCGAGGGCCATATCGAATCTGTTGACGTCATTGGACAGGAGATTCACGACTTTGCCTGGTGGGGAATCGCCTAGAGCGGTTTTGCTCAATTTCACCGACTGAAAGATAGGAAAACAATGCAAAAAGAATTCGACAATCCATGGAAACTGTTTGATAAATACAGTGAATTATGGATGGTTGTATTAGAGCAACTATTTTAATTGGCGCAGTCGGTAGGATAGCTAATTTCCATGTTTTTATAGTATCTGGTACTGTTTTTTCTAGGTGAGGGTCCTACCTAGAGTTGGTGTATTATCATCGAGGCCATATCAGACTCACGACTTTGCCGGGTGGGAAATAGCTTAGAGCGGTTTTGCTCAATTTCACCGACTGAAAGATAAGACAACAATGGAAGTAGGATTGTACTGATATTCCACAATCCACTTGAACTTTTTGATAGAATTAGTGAATTGACGATTATATTAGGGAATTATTCTAACTGGCGCAGTCGATAGGATCGCTAGTTTTCATTTTTTCATAGTTTCATGAAGGCTTTTTCGCAGAAAGAGGTTCTATGCAGAGTTGGTGGCTCATTATCGAGCCCAAATCGAATCTGTAAACGTCGTTTGATAGGAGATTCACGACTTTGTCGGGTGGAGAATCGACTAGAGCGGTTTTGCTCAATTCCACCGACTGAAAGATAAAACAATAACGAACATAGGATTGTAATGATATTCGACATCCCACGGGAACTGTTTCATAGATACAGTCAATTGACGTTTAAAATAGGACAACTGCTCTACCTGGCGCAGTCGGTAGGAAGCGACAAATAATCATTATCCTAGTTCTTTTCGTCAACTTTGGTAGTTTCGAGGATATGTATACTCACTTTCCTGTACATCAAGGCACAAACGGCAGTCCTGACCCTCATCCCAGCGTGCATACAATTGATAAAGTACTGCGACATGATGACAGTGACCGTGATGTTGCATAGCACGATACCGCCAGCGTAGTACAGGGCATCTGTTTTGGTGGTATCGCTCTCTGGATTGTAATAGTTGAGCAGCATGCCCAGCAATAAGGGCTGCGTGGTGCGAACGAACAGATCGCCAAAGCCGACGAGTACCCCCATAAAGAGGTACTCCGTCCAAAAGGTGCGGATTACAGCTAGCAGGAGGGCTCTGGAGGTTTTCGGATCGTAGTTCGGTTTGGAGATTTCTTTCTCCCAGTTGCTGGAAATCGAATGTTATGACAATTTGAGTTGATCTTGGAATACTGTGAGTGACATTGTTTAATTTGATTGGGCACCAAGGCAGTAAGAAGCCGACCTTTAGTGTCAGTTTTCGAAATAGCTGTAGAGGGTAACAACAATGGTGTTGCCTAGCAATCAGCTTTCGGTTGGTAGGTCGATTTAGAGATTTCTCCCATTGGCTGGAAATCAAATTCTAATGTCAGCTTGGGTTAAGGTGGGAATACTATGAGTGACATTGTTCAATTTGATATAGCATCTAGGCAGTAAATGCCCAAGCTCTCGTGTCAATTTTTGAAACTGCTGCAGAGGATAACAATAGCGGTGTAACCTAGCAAAGAGTTTTCGGTTAGTAGTTGTTTGGAAAATTCTTTCTTCTAGTTACTGGAAATTAATAATTGTTAATGACAGCCTGGCTTGATGTTAGAACACTGTGAGTGACTTTTTTAATTTGATATGGCACCAAGGCAGTAAGTGGCCGACATTTAGTGTCAATTTTTGAAACAGCTGTAGAGGGTAACAACAATCGTGTTGCCTAGCAATCAGCTTTCAGTGAGTAGTTCGGTTTGGAGATTTCTTTCTTCTAGTTACTGGAAATTGATATTTGTTAATGACAGCTTGGCTTGATGTTGGAATACTGTGAGTGACTTGTTTAATTTGATATGTTACCAAGGCAGTAAGTGGCCAAGCTTTAGTGTTAATTTTATAATCTGGTGTAGAGGTTAAAAATAAATCACTTCTGTCTTGAATTATAACCGTATTTTTATTTTATATACCTTACAACATATACTTTGTAAGGTTTTCTTCGTTTATTCAATACCAATAAGTATACTTTCAATTTATATGATGTCAACATTTTGATTAAACGTTATTATTATTATTATTATTATTATTATAATTATTATAGAGTTGCCTAGCAATAAGTTTTTAATTGGTAGTTTGATTTGGATAATTCAATGAGCCTAGCATTATCGAGATTAGTGGAAAATTATACAGGAAAAATATTCACCTACCGTTCTAGGGCATCTCCTAGTAATCGACTTCTGTCTTTGCGCAAAGGGTTATATAAATCATCTACCTCTAATGTCTTTCGCATCCCCTTCCGGAATATGGGGATAGTGTAACTGAAAAAAAAGAGAAGAATAATAACAGAAATGAGAAAATCATATTCCAGATGTCATAAAATTCAAGAAATCTAAATGTAACAAGTCAATCAGTTGTAAAACAAAACTAATGAGCAACAAACATAACTCATCGTCGGAGATTCTGATTCTACGGTCAGAATTGCAAAATTCAAGATATTGGAACCAATATGGCGGACTAGTTTTGTAATTATATTCCTATCCTATTCAAAATTGGTATATCTGGTGGTTTTCGGGGTCTATTGTTAGAATTAGAATTGTTAGAATTTGAGAATTCAATGTAAAAACTTCACGAACGATAAGATTTCCACAAAATTCTCAAACACACGACATGTTTCGCTAACACAGTAGCTTGACATGTCGTGTGTTTGAGAATTTTGTGGAAATCTTATCGTTTGTGAAGTTTTTACATTTATCAAGGATTTCCATCAAGTAACGGCCGAGTCAATTCAAAATTGAGAATTCAAGATGGCGGATGCAATATGACGAAAGAATTTTGTAATTATGATCCGATTTTATTCAAAATTTGTATCTGGGGGTTTTCGCGGTCGGAGATTATGATTCTTCCGTCAAAATGGGGAAATTCAAGATGGCGGAATCAATATGATGGACGAATTTTTTTGACGAAGGAATCATAATCCCCGACCCCAAAATCCCCCAGATACCAATTTCGAATAGAATCGGATCATAATTAGAAAACTCGCCATATTGGATACGCCATCTTGTATTTTCAAATTATGAGGAAAGAAGCATAATCTCCGACCCCAAAAACCACCAGATACCAATTTTGAATAGGATAGAAATATAATTACAAAACTCATCAGTCATATTGGATCCGCCATCTTGAATATCTTAATTTTTTCTTTCATAAGAACCTTCTCCTGACAATAACAAACACAACAAAAAAAGAGTTAGTGAAATCGGTCCAGACGTTCATGCGTGATGGCATCGCCAAGGGAAATAAGGATTAATTTTTATACTATACAGGGTGAATATGGAAGTGAGTTTTTTTTATTTAAGAGGGTATATATCCCGCTAAAATAAGTTGTTTGGCCAACAATTGTTCATATAAAAAATGTAAGAACCGGAGGTACAGGTATTTTAAGGTTTTGTATTTTATCAATCCGAGATTTATAAGAGAAAATATGATGAAAAAATCACTTTAAAACAGAAATTGATGGGTTGAGAATGTGAAAAGAGGTTTTTGATAAATTTTTCTGATGAAATAATGCAACTGTATGGTATCTAAAGCTGGACTTATAATGTTTTTTTTGCGTTTTTTTGAAAAAATGTAAACAAGATGTTTTATAGTTAGTCTTCTTTAAACCTTCAAATACCTGTACCTCCATTATCTTAAATATTTCATGTGAGCAATTTTTTGCCAAACAACTCATTTTGGTGAGATATATAATATCCTGTTGAAAAAAAAACTCACTTTCAGATTCACCCTGTATAGAGATGCTTGTAACGAAAATATAATTGGACCCGAATAGACAGGTCATGAAAAAATTATTGGACCGCAAAGGGTTACTTTTGGCTACTTTTTGGTGGTGAGTCAATTTCTTGATTAGACCAATGAATTCAGTGGAAAGATGACATCAAAAATCCAGACTGTTTCCTTGTGAATAAATGAATTACTATTTAACCTTTCATATAATTTATCTACGACAAAATATTATCAAATACACTTGCATGTATCGATAACAAACTAATCATGATTACAAACAATTATGACTACCGTAGAATGAGGATACTTGGAACTGCGGGGTAAATTGGAATAAAAACTTCATATTTTCAAATTACCCCCTGAAATCTACAGCTGATTGCATTTTCAACTACGAAATAGCCACAATGGTCATAGTGGAATGAAATGTTGAATAAATACATAAAGTCATTCCCACACAATGTTTATAAAATGAACAACGATGGTAGGTTTCGGGAGAAAAATAACAACTCTCCTGGCTAATGCAACGCAGAACATTGAATTACATCCTCCCGAAATCTATGCATCGACTCGTATAAACGAATACTAATACAAGTGATTCTTTCCTGAATGACTATTGATTTCGATTTAGCCAGGCCACGCTGGACACCTACAGACCGGTTTCGAGCTCTTTGACTCTCATCAGTGCAGGGCAGTCTCCAGCCCGCAGTCCTAAATAACTATTTCGCCATATTGGATTCAGAATGACGTCACATTATTTTTCGAGTTACTCTCAACGAGCCGTTTCATTTGATATCCATATTGTGAAAGTAGATTATAAATAACTATTTCGCCATCTTGGATGGTCTGCCATATTGGATTTAGAATGACGTCACATTATTTTCCGAGTTGCTCTCAACGAGCCCTTTCATTTGATACCCATATTGTAGAAGTGCATTAAAAATAACTTTTCCGCCATCTTGGATGGTCCGCCATATTCAATTCAGAATGACATCACATCATTTTTCGAGTAACTCTCCACGAGCCCTTTCATTTGATACCCATATTGTAGAAGTGCGTTAAAAATAACTATTTCGCCATCTTGGATGGTCCGCCACATTGGATTCAGAATGACGTCACATTATTTCTCGAGTTACTCTCAACGAGCCGTTCCATTTGATACCCATATTGTAAAAGTACATTAAAAATAACTATTCCGCCATCTTGTATGGTCCGCCATATTGAATTCAGAATGACGTCACATTTTTTTTTCGAGCTACTCCCAACGAGCCCTTTCATTTGATACCCATAAGTGCATTAAAAATAACTATTCCGCCATCTTGGATGGTCCGCCATATTGGACTTATCGTGCATTGTCATCCAAATTAAACGTGTATGCAAAATTTTAGCTCAATCGGTTGAATATATCTACTTCAAAATTGATTTCAAAGATTCCACCCGAACTAACATACATACATCCATACATTGCAAATTAAATAAAAGCTTTTAATTAGGTTATAAAATAAGGATGCTTACCTGAAAAATAGTACTGACAGGAAATTAGCTTTATCCCTAGGATTGGGATTATCTACATGTTTAGTCACATCCATTTTGAATTTGGTTGATGCAGACCAAGTACCGAGTCAATGTATCGAATGATCACAATCTAATATCTGTGATCATTCTCTTTTGACCACGTTGACACTGAAATAAAAAAATGTGGGATTTCCTTGGACAAATATTATTTGAGGTCTAGTACAGTGAATAGCGGTACCGGAAGATTATTATATTCGACATAGTTGAGTAGGTACCTACCATCTGTATACAGGGTGAGAATTGTACTGCGTTGAGAGGTAATATCTCGGGGGAAAGTACAAGGTGACTAGTATTCTAACTACCACAACAATATCAGTTATTTTTTAATAGCAACATTTTTTTATTGGTGAAAACATGCAAATAGTTTTTCAAGTACACTATAAACTTTCCCAAAATATATTTTGACCTTTGCAAATGTTTTTCGTTGACATCTACTTTCATTACATTTATTATCAAAATTGGTGGGACTTGATTCAGTTGAAACATATCTACACTGGGTGTTACTTTCTTTCAGACCATTTACTGTTTTGAAGGCGTTTGCATTCATTGTAATAATTGTAATTGTTTGTTGAAAATGATTTTTTCGTGTGTTATTGCATGTTTCATATGTGAATAACAAATTGTAATTGTCAATCGTGATTGTTTATATCTTACTCAATAGCTATCTCAATTAATATTGGTCTCACAGAAACATGGACAAAAATGAATTACTTTTTATGGTCATTCAGAATCGAGTAATAGAAAATACAAAAAAGCATCGCAAAACAAAAATAAATTACATAAACTGGTATATCGATAGATCTCATTTGAAGTGAAGTGAAGTTAAAAAATAAAAATCGAATTTTTCAGAATTTTTGAAAATTTTCAAAAGTAGCACTTCAAAAATTGGTATCCGGGAACATTTTATCACTGTGTCCATTAAAGGGCGTTTACCAATGCACTTATGGTTCAGAATGGCCATAACTTTTTTCTCAGTGTAGTTTTTTTCACTTTTTTCGTTGAGGAAATCTTTTTCCGAACATTTTCAAAAAAAAACGTACTCCTGTGAAAATCCGCTAAAATCAGCCGATTTCGAGATATTTATTATTTTGAATAAAACATGTTTGCTGTTATCTTCGTGAATGTTATTTGGTCAGTGAATCAGCAGTGCAGAACTGGATTTTTCATAATACTTTCTTGGGGTGTTATTGACGATTTTTATGTTTCAACCTCACCACCTTGCTGTAAATCGGCATATCTAACCCTGTATATACTGCATTGATGTGGTTATCTTTGTCAGTTTTCGAAAAATATTGATTCTAAGGCAGCTGTAGAACGCCAGATATTACAGCATTGTCGTCTGGCATTCAACACTTGCCTCAGATCTATACCAAGAAATCTATATTCTTCAAAAACTGTCGAAAGATAACCTCAATAAAGTATAAATATATGAAATCAGAAGAAAGAGCTCTACCATATAGAAAAATAAAATACCAGTTTATGTAGAATTTTGAGGTTTGCGATGCTTTTTTGCATTATCTAGTAATTTATTCTAAATGCTCACAAAAAATACTCCATTTTTGCCCGTTTGAACGTTTCTGTAAGACCAATATTAACTGAGATAGCTATTGAGTGAAATATACCTTTTCCTACGACCACCTATGAAAACAGCACAAAACACATTGATTTGTTATTGAGAAAGTGACTCGTTTCACTATGACAACATATAACAGTTAGAAAGTTCGAAAGTAAAACTCACATGGGTGGAAATATTCGAAAATCGCACAGTAACAGGGTCTATAGATTATGATGTACCAATGAATGATTATTATGCTGAATTATGGTAAGTTAAGTTATGGTCAAGTTAATGGAAAGTTAGTGTCGATTTAACATGAGTTATTGTCGTTAATGTTGACATTGTTGACGTAATGTTAAGTTGATGAAGAGTTGAAATCAAGTTAATTTCAATTGAAAGTTGAATTAATGTCAATGTATTGGCAATTTAGTGATTAATGTGAAGTTAATGTCAATATGATATTGAGTTGATGTTAATTTGATTTTAAGGTAATGTCAAGTTAATTTTGAGTTAATGTTGATTTAATGTTGAGTTAATGTTGAATAATAATTATTGAGTTAATGTTGTTGTTAAGTCAATGTTAGGTTAATTTTAAGTTAATGTTGAGTAAATTTCAAGTTAATGTTAAGAAACTGTTGAATTTATGTTAAGTTGATGTTAAGTTAATGTTGAGTCAATGTTTAGTTAATGTTAAACTAATGATGTCATTTAAATATTGAAGTAAAATTAAATAATAATGATATCCTCTTCATGTGATCGAATATGATTAGAAACATGATCCCTACTCTGGTCTTATAAACACTCATGACATGTAATATAAATATTTGTGGTCGTAGGAAAAATAGTGTACAAAACTCGTTGGAAAGTGCATTTCAATATGTCACTTCCCACACTATATGGTTATGTAATATACTATTAACACATCTTTCAGAAAAACAAACTCAGGATTAAACTTTACCATTTGCAGAATGGTCAGAACTTTTAATCTTCTTAATCTTGAGACTTTCATTTTTTAATTTTAAGAAACACGTGAAATCCTTGTTCTGCTTTTGTTGACCAGATAAAAATTCACACGCACTTTCGTCTACAGATAACGTTTCAATCGTATCGTTCATACATTGTATTTTGTATCAGTTATAATGTCTACTATATAAGTACGTTATTATTAGCTCACTATTTGATTACCTAATGAGAGGATACTCGTTGGATTTTGTCTGTTTGCATCCCTACTTTGTAATGAATGAATAAATAAATAATCAATCACCCTGTACTGGCCATTACATGGATTTTTCCAAATATCTTGAACAAGAGAAAAAATTTATTTACACAGGGTGGATTCCTTTATAAGCCTATGGCTTGTAACCCCTCATTGAAAAGCCGGTTGATAGAGGAATCCAGTGTACTAATCAAATTTTAGATTGTAGTACTTTCGAGGGTTGCAAAAAAACTAATCACAATTTCAAAGTTCAATAATTTTCCACTTATTTTCATCAAAATTTCGATTTCTTTAGCGATACAGTTGAATAAAACATTTTTAACTACGGCCACTATAGAAAGTAGGCAAGAACACATGCACGAGATACAGCCTCAGTAAGTAGCTCTTTACACACAGTAAGCACATCGCACAGTTTTCGTTTATTCCACCAGTCATGATCGCGTAATCGCCGTCAACAGCGAATGACATAACTGTCAAGAATTATAATTCAGACTGTTTGTCCAAACTTTTTTGATGTACCTCCTACTATATATCCAGTACACAGCTTCGCGGATGATAGTACCCTCCATCCCACATTCTGTTCCAGGGCTCCAATACCAGCCAGGCAAATCAGAAACGAACGAGGAAGAAATGTTGACATCATAAATATGGATTTGGCAACAATTCTCGAATGGGGATTCAATAACTTGGTAGATTTGAATGCAAACAAAACACAAGCATGCCTCTTCTCTAGAAAAGCCCATCTCACTGTGCCCAACATAAGCTTTTCAGGAGTAGCCATACCTCTGAAGACATCCATTTCGATGCTTGGTATTACTATCAGCAATAACCTTTCTTGGGAAAATCACGTGAGATCAATTATTGCTGAAAGTGCATCCCAAAAACTTTGTTTTCTGGTTCGGGCCAGGAGCTATTTCACTTCCAGTCAGCTGCTTATGATCTATAAGGCACAGATCCGACCTGTCCTGGAATACTGTTCCAATATTTGGAGTGCGGCACCCAAACATACCCTGAAACTGTTGGATTCTGTCCAAAAAAGGGCAATTCGTCTCGTGGGTGATGCCTCGCTCACAAAGTCATTCACTTCTCTGAAACACCGTAGAAAAGTTGGCGAACTGGCTCTATTTTATAGATATTTTCATGGAAGAAACTCTTTTGAAATATCAACAGTTGTTCCTCCCTTGGCAGTCCCCGCGAGATTAACCGGTCGAGTTGAGGCTTCGCACCACTTCGTGGTCACTTTGGAGACCTGCAGAACATCTCTTTCCAAAAACTCGTTCATCCAACGAACAGCGAAGCTCTGGAACACATTGCCAAGGGAGGTGTTCCCCGAGGAAGATAACCTCCAGAAATTTAAGAACACCAATTCCTACCTTATTTCCCTTGGTTCTCACGATGTTCTCTGAACATTACAGGATATCCCTTTTCGTGGGAACCAGAACATAAAAAAAATTCGTGCGTTATATGCTTCTTACAACACATATTACGTAATATACTATTACCAGTTTGCAACAACACTTTGTTTTTAATTGTAAATACGGCATACAAACTAAATGTCTGTTTGCGGCTGTTGATAAACAGTCATAAAATAGCAAATATCAGTTGTGGCAAATCACATTTTGGTATTATGCAACCCCTCAAATGTACTAAATGTCCAGTACGCTGGATTCCTCTCTACACCAACTTTCCAAATAGGGGTAAACAGGCCATATATAGGGTGGAATTTGAAAAAAACGTGTTGAGGTTGGTTTCAGTTACCTACTTGCAAAAAATAGCTAGCGAATTTATTCCAGTTAAATTCTTCACCCTGTACACAAAACAGTAGTTTTTGATTAATGAATTCAGCGGACAACTCACCCTGTATAATATGAACATAATTATAGAGAGAAACTTACCTGTCGTCAATGTCAAAATCACTGAAACAATTGAATGAAATTTTGAATATCAGCTACCTACTATTTTATAAGATCTTATTATTTGATTATTGCATTGGAATTTTAACTATCTTATCAATTAATTCTTAGACAAGTGTGCGAATATCTGTAATGTTAGTATAGTATCTCAATTTCGTCGTTGATTACACTGATTACTTGATGACATCGAATATGTCTCAAGGACCACACCGTACAATTTTTCTTCTTCTTCGGGACTCACCAAGTTGAGTCTACGAATATGAAAAATATTTTTGCTCTAATAGGTTTGCAGATGATGGTTCGAAAATATTTTCATAACCTAAATATAGGCACCTGAAAATTCGAATATACAGGGTGTTTCTCAAGTACGTGTAGAAAATTCAGAAGCATGTTGCTGTCGTCAAAATAATGAGAAAAAGTGCGTATGAATATATGTCCGAAAGTTATTCGTTTCTGAGATACGTCAAAGTTGAATTTTCATTTTTGTTTTTTGTTAATAAATTTCAGAATACCTGTGATATTCGAATAAAGTTTGGTATCTAGGGGTATTTTTCAATGACAACAACAAATTTTATGTTAGTTTTTCTCTTTCATGGGGGTGGGGCGCCACCTACATGTCTTTTGAGTCTTTTGAAAAGTCATCACTTTTTTGTGCGTACCTGTATCACGTTATAGTAGAAAAATAGATTTCTAGAACACTTCTGTGTAAAAAATATATTCCTGGTAGAGGTCGCTGCGAGCAACTGTTTTCGATATAAAGAAAAGAAACATCGATAAATCGAAACTAGCTGAACATATTATCCTTACTGAAGACGGACAACATATGGCAGAGTAGAATAATATTTAAATCATTGGAAAAGAAGATAACAACCAGAACAGAAAAATCAAGGAATCTGCTTGCATTCTTCTGAACGGAGACAATAGCATTGCTTCTTGTTCAGTTGATATAGACAGAACATGGTATTCAACTATTCACTACTAAAATCTGAACATGATAATGGTAAATTCGAGATTAATTAATGAAAACATCTACAGGATTTGATTGCCAACGTCACCAATTGTCATTGAAAACTGAAAAGCTTCAAGACATAATCTTAAAGACATATTATACGACTTCGCTATTGAAATAATCTCTTCTCATGTTGAAAACGGGAGCAGAATCGGTCCCGAAACGTCCAAAGAAAAGTGAAAATTTGATATTTTTGCTATATATACCTTTATTCCTCTTCTCCAAAATTTTTCAATACAAATTGTCACTGACAAGCTAGTGAATTTTTCTTTTAGGCTCTCTGATAGGAAAATTCTTTAAACGCAGTGACATTTTGGGGCAAATCATCTGATTTGTCCTTACTACACGTATATTGAAATAATATTCATATTTTTATTTTATAATAGAATCGAGGAGAGAAAATCCCAAAAATTTTGGAATGATGAACTGTTTTCGAGTTATAGGAATTCGAAATAATCGATGCATTTGAATTACTTATTTTCATGGGGCTCGTAAGATTTTGCGCCATTTTCTTGGAGTCCTAGTAGTCAACGGTCTGCCTATCACTCATGGACGTTTATACGTCCATGCTATCACTGGAGCTTTTTTAAAGGATCCAGACTCCATAAGACGCTGAAAAACTTCGGCTTCGGCTTCGCTAAACGCTCCGCCTCGCAAATGCAAAATTCGCTTGTTAAACAAAGTGTCACTTTTGGTCCTGATAAAACAATCTACTATTTTTTATTATACTGTGGACTTTCTCAGTTTTCGTTAGGTTTGCTGAGATTTTCATATTATAATCATCACATCGTTGTTTGTCGAAGTTTTGAGACATTTACGTAATCTCTTAGTTTTATGGGTTTCTTGGCTTTCCATTTTCTCCATGTGATTTGAAGAAGATTATACTACTCACAAGAAGTATTAAAGCCAATTCTTATAGAATTTGTTACATAAGAAGAGGTAGGTAAGTCCTATTTTGTTTATAATACATCACGTTTTGCTATTTTCGTTTTGTTTTGACAGTGAGGAAAATTTCAAATAAGTACTTTTGATGTCTGTTGAAAATACTATGCCAGAGACTACAAAACCCAAATACAAGGTGCACTTTCTGATATGAACTGAACTAGCAGAATTTTTCAGATACGGTTCTGGTTTTTTAAATTCTGGATACGTCATTTGATTGATAAGGAATAGCATAGTGAAAAAATGAGATAAGTTGAAGTACTTAGCACATTTACTGAATGATAAATGCTCATTTGATACTTCTTTTTTAGGAATCCCGCTTATACAGTGTGTCCCGCTTTTCATGAATACATCCTGATATCTCAGTTATTAATGATGCTATGCTCTTGAAATTTTAGTGGTGATTGTATTTTAGAACAATGAAGTATGTAGCAGAGTGAACAGTTTCATTCACCATTGGCGTGCAATGTTGAAGGGTACAAAAAAGGCCATTATTCGGAAAAAGGATATTTGGGCTTATTTTGAATAACTGTTTTTATCAGATTCAGAATCAGCATCCCCAAAAACCCCACAATTCATTTTTTCAAAATCTCAAGAAAAATTCAAAATCCCGCTTCTCATGATTTTCTCAAAACTGTGATGGTAATTGTATGTCAATTTTTTAACATACAATCACCATCAAAATTTCAAGAAAATCGCATCGTTGATACCTGAAATTTAAGGGTGTTGTCATGAAAAGCGGGATTTTGATATATTTTATTCAAGCATTTGGGATCTTGAAAATATTGGGATTGGAATCGGGGGTTTTTGGAGATGCTGATTATGAATCTAATAAAAAAAGATATTTAAAATGAGTCCTAATATCCTTTACCAAATAAAGGCATTTTTTGTACCCCTCAACATCGCACGCCAATGGTGAATGAAACTGTTCATTCTACTAAATACTTCCTTATTCTAACATTATTCATGAAAAGCGGGACACTCTGTATATTATCCACACTGAATGAAGAATACAAAATTGGCGTATAGAGTGAATGAATTGATATACAGGGTGTTATTTGAGTATGTGGCCAAACTTCATATGGGTTGATTCTTCAAGTGATTTGAAGTGAAAAACTTATAATGGGCTTATATCACAAAAAAATTTTATTTCATAATTCGATAGAACTCACCTAAACTAGCTCTCTTGCTGTGAGCTCCCTACGTTTTATAAAAAATTATTGAAAACCACGATTTTTCGGACCTCTGAAAACGAGGCGATGATGTGACGTCAAAACCCTAAAACTGGAACAAGACTATTCCAGACAGAGATGAATGATACATGATTTCTGACAGAGTGAATTAGCGCGAGATCACAGTTGAAAGAATTGATATATCAGTTGCCTCAGTCTCCGTCGGGCGTTTGGTATTTTCTTCTAACTATGGCGAGATGAGGTTTCTACGTCATAAGAGGGTCCGTTTTCAGAGGGTACTATTATTTATGTCCAAAAATAAAACATTCCAGTTAATTTTTCGATCCAATTATGTCGTCAATTATTATTTATGTACAAAAGGATCATTATAAACATGGTTTGAGTTGAAAGTTCTACTAAGGTGTACACGCCCATTCCATCACTACACCATGCAGATGAACTCGTCAGGCTCACCCAGCACATCCCTTCGTTGTCAACCTTGAAAAAACTCTACCAAACCAAAACTCGTTCGTCAATAGAACGGCGAAGCTTTGGATTTATTTGCCAATAGAGGTATTCCCAAGAACTTGAAACCTCCAAAAGTAAAAAAATCCAAAATCCAAAAACGTTATAGCAATTTCCTTTCGTGTGCTCAAGAGATGAAAAATATACAGGGTGTATCTAAATAACATCGAAAAAATTCAAGAGGTGATTCCTTGTGATATTCTAGCAAATAAAGTTCATATGAACATGAGTTCTAACTTGCTCCGTTTTTGAGATACAGGATGTTGAAAAGTTGGAAGGATAAATTGTTTTTATTTATAACCACTCTGTATAAGCTTACATGGTTCCAAAATTCAGTATGGTTGGAGACTGACTAAGCCACAAATTTTCGAAATGATTCTAATTGGGGTTATTGAGTAATCTCAATGGAAGTCTTGAAAACACCTACATTAAAATTTGGAGTCAAATCGAATTTTTATTGTTTCCTCAAAAATTAAGCTAGATACAAAAATCGCACAGAGGATAAAAAAGTTCGATAGTTCAATCTAGTACAAATATGAAACTCAGAAAAACTATTAACAAAACCACAATGTTTTATTGAAATTCATGAAAAGACAATAGTTCAATGGATTAAAAAACGATTTTTCATGGAAATATTAATACCCTGTATCTCGAAAACGAAGCAAGTTAGGACACATGTTCATATGAACTTCATTACCTGAAATATCACAAGGCATAAACCCTTGAATTTTTTCGGTGTTATTTAGATACACTCTGTATATACAGAGGTGTGCACAAAAAACGGCTAGAGCTGTAACTTCTGAATCATTCGAGATCGAAATTTGAAATTTGGTGGGTAGCAACTATACCATATTGTTCATTTATTGACGAAATAAAAATTATTCCATCACTTCCGGTCTAACCGGAAGTGACCCCAACTTTTGATTTTCATATGGAACCCCCTGTATATTTTCCCATTATTGGATTCAGGGTATCATTTTACATACACCAGTAGTTTTTCCGTATCAAAATGTCAAGAGGAATTTTTTTAATTCGTTTTTATCTTTAAACATTGCCCCTCGCATTGCCCATTAATTGGTAATAGTAATCAAGATCTAGGTAGCCTTGTAAGTCAATTTCAATGTGACAGTAACATCCAATAATAAGTTTCAATACGGGTGATGATATTTTCTATTTTATAAACATGAATAATAATGAGTTAACAACCGATATGTTACAAGTTTATTTTGAATGTTTGAAAAATTCGTACGATGCTGCTCGTGTTTATAGAAACAGATATCCGAATAGAAATCATCCTAGCCATCAGAAATTTGGCAGATTGGAAGCTAATCTACGTCAATTTGGTAGTTTCAAAAAAACAAAGAAACAACAGCGAGAGTTTGATGCAGATTCGGAATTGAATGTTTTACTCAGTGTACAAGAAACGCACAGGATATGTACAATTAAGATTGCAAATGATTTTGGTACGTCACGATGAACAGTTCTTTCTATTTTGAAAAAACATTAGTACACGCCATACGTTCCCCGCAAAATTCACGCCTTGAAGCACGATAATGACAAGAGAACGTAGGACACATTTCTGCAATATTTTTTTGAATAGGTTTAATCAAGATCTTGCATTTTATAGAAGAATATTGTGGTCAGATGAATGCACATTCGGGCGAAATCACAGATATGTTGGTCACAAGAAAATCCCCATTGTAATGTAGAAACCAACTTCCAAACAAGATTTAGCTTGAATGTATGGTGCGGAATTCTTGATGATATGTTGGTAGGCCCGTTTTTCATCGACGGTTCTTTAGACCAGTATAAGTATTTTGAATTTCTTACTGGTTGTATTGAGAATTTTCTGGACCAACTTCCCCTCGCCAATCGTTATGAAGTCATTTTCCAACAAGATGGAATACCGCCACACAATACGCGTTTGAATGTGACTTATTTGAATACACACTTTGGAGAAAGGTGGATAGGAACAAATGGACCGATACGGTGGCCAGCTCGCAGTCCAGATTTGACAGTCATGGATTTCTTCCTTTGGGGTTACTTGAAGGATCAAGTTTATCTATTTCAGCCAGAGAATATAGAAATTCTTTGGCATCGAATATTAGACGCTTACAGCAATATACCCCAAGCATTTTTACACAACGCAACTTTTAATGTAGCTAGAAGGTGTCAGCAATGTATTGCACAAAATGGGGGCCAATTTGAGCATTTGTTGTAATTAATTTTTTATCGTCCCTCTTGCTATGCTACTGAAAATAATAAAGATTGATGTGGAGTTCATTTTGTTGTTCTTTCTGTTTCACACAAAATGATCCGGAAAAACTACTGGTGTAGGTATGTAAAATGATACCCTGAATCTAAAAATGGAAAAATATACAGGGGTTCCTTTTGAAAATCAAAAGTTGGGGTCACTTCCGGTTAGACCGGAAGTGATGGAATAATTTTTTTTCGTCAATAAATGAACAATATGGTATAGTTGCTACCCACCAAATTTCAAATTTCGATCTCGAATGATTCAAAAGTTACAGCTCTAGCCGTTTTTTGTGCACACCTCTGTATAGGTCTCGAAATATACAGTTTTCAAGATACAGGGTGTCGAAGATTAGAAAAAAAATTCAAAACCATATCTACCGAGATTTTCATAGTAACAATGACAACAACGATGTGATACTTCCCGGCCTAGTCCGGGAAGTACGTACGTACGTACGTGATATTCAAAAAAAGGTATACTGTGCAAAAACGACCACTCCCTGGACGGTTGCCGAAAAAATAATTTCTTATTCATAAACCGCATCTGATGAGTCTTTTTGAGTAGTACCTACATTTCGAATCTAAAAAAATCTAATTGTTGATGGGAGGGTGGTGACATTCAAAAAAGGACACACTGTGTAAAAACGACCATTCTGGAAAATCAGATAATATCATCAGTTGTAGTTACGTCTAGGTACCACAATAATAGTCAAACTAGGACGAAAACAAGTAATTGACAATATTAGGTCGAAAAGTAGGTCTGACAAGTTAAGTTCAATGTTTCTATCTAGGTTGATCCATTTTGCAATAGAAGTATAAATAAGACGAATTCAATGAATAACACTTATTTCATTACACGAGTGCATTCTGTGAATGCACATCTAGTTTTGTTTTCCAATAGAGAGTGCTTGCTCAGATCCATTCAAATATTTATTTTCCAAGATGAAGTGGTGTAGTAGAAGTGTCCACATTATATTTTGCGTTTGCACTATTTTGCATATTGTTTTATCGGGACCGATTTGGAAACCAGAAACGGTAAGGCTTAGCTTATACAGGGTATGTCGAGAATAACTCGGGAAAAATCCATGAAAATATGCATGCATATATTTTAGGATACGCTCTCTTCATCTAAAATATTTTCAGCAATGCAGTGTTGCCGCTTCTATCAAAAAGTAGCAACAACTTAGTTATTTCGAATAGGATACCCTGTATTTCATTGCATTTTTGGACTCCCTGGAGAGCTGATTTCATCGATACATCACACTTGGGGTCTATCGAAAATGATTACAGAGATATAGGGTGATCAGAATTCTGAATCATGAACCGCCTTGTATCTGTTCCAATTAAATATCAGTGAATAGTGAATCAAAAGTTGAGATAGGGACATGTGAGCCGTTTTGACCGATAATGAATAGATTCGACACAAAAAATTCTAAAATTGAAAGATCTCGATTTTGAACACCCTATATCTCTGTAATCATTGTCGATAGACCCCAAGTGTGATACAAGAATGAAATCACCTTCTCATGGAGAATCTAAAAATGAGGTAAAATACAGAGTGTAATTTGAAATATCAATGTTGCTACTACTTTCTAGTAGAAGCGGCAACACTGCATTGCATTCAAATGTAGAGAGCGTATTCTAAAATATAAACATGCACATTTGTATGTTTGGAATGAGAAAATTCCAGAAATAATGTAGATGATAGATAAATTGTAAATACAAAGTCGTATTTTTGTTTAATAATTGTGGATTTCAACACTTTGTAGCGGTTATTTTTAGAAAAATCTCTAGCCACATTTGTGAATAATTTGTTGAACCTTCCTTAATGCAATAGCTATCTAACTGGGTATAGATGATAATAAAAGTGCTTGATACGGGTTTGTTATTTTTATCAAGACTCCTTCATCCATAGAACATCAGCTAGGCTCTGGAATTCATTGCCTGAGGAAATATTCCCAACTACATATAATCTCCAGATGTTAAAAAAAATTCCAATACCTACCTCCTGTCCCTATCCTCCCTAGGAACGCACGATGTTCTTTGAACATTATAGGGATTCCCTTTCGTGCGCTCCAAGCGATAAAAAAAAACTTCTACTATTAGCATTCACTTTTTACAAATCCTGCTCAGAATGATACCTCTATCATGGATACATCCTTGGCAGCGTCATCTTATTTCCATCTCTGTTATTCTAGTTGTCAAATTATTCTGTATGTACAGGGTGGCCAACTAAGACTCCAGAGTTCGATTTCTCTGTTGTCTTGAGAGATACAGAAAAAAGTCATGTATCAAAATTGAAGTAATAGTCGAGCTTCACATTTCAAAATTTCTTTGAAATACACAGGGTGTTCCGTAAGGTCACAGCACATCAAAGCTATGTTTTTTTCATTGGAACACCCTATATTTCATTTCATTTTCGAATTCTCCCTGAAGATCTGATTTCAACGACCTACCATACTTAGGGTCTAGCAGTGAAAGTTACTGACATATGGGGTGTGCAAAATCGAGATTTCCCAAGTTCAGAATTTTTTTCTGTCGAAACTGTTCATTATTCGTCAAAACGGTTTACATGTCCCTATCTCAACTTTTCACCCACTATCAATTGGTGTTCAATTGAAATTGATACAAGGTGGCCAAAAAATCTTAATTTATAATTTGTTCCAATCAAATGTCAATTGAACACCAATTGATAGTGAGTGAAAAGTTGAGATAGGGGCATGTAAACCGTTTTGACGAATAATGAACAGTTTCGACAGAAAAAACTCCTGAACTTGGAAAATCCCGATTTTGCACACCCTATATGTCAGTAACTTTCACTGCTAGACCCTAAGTATGATACGTCGTTGAAATCAGATTTTCAGGGAGAATTCAAAAATGAAATAAAATATAGGGTGTTCCAATGAAAAAAACATAGCTTTGATACGCTATAAATGTGAGCTCGGTTATCACTTTAATTTGAATGCGAAAATTTTTTTTTGTATCTCAAGACAACAGACGTATCGAACTCTGGATTCTTAGTTGGCCACCCTGTACAGAGCAGCTTCGGTTATCATTTGTATGAGTTCTTCCGGGTATTTACTGGTGTTTCATTAAATAGCGCTCCCATATAATACACATAATGATCAAGGGGGCTTAGGTCAGGGCTTCGCGCTGGCCAATCTATTAGACCTGACCTTCTAATCCAACGGTTCATAAAACGTTAATCTAAGAACGATCAGCCGATAATGGACTGAACAACCGTTTTATTGAAATATCATCCGTCCTCTGATGGCGAGAGAAACATCGTCAAGAAGCTCCTGTAGATCATGCCGTAGATAATTTTTATACATTTCCCTGTTTGAATTGTCTGGGAAAAAATGTGGTTTTACAATGAGTCCCATTAACACATCAACAGAAAACTTCCGTTGGAAACTAGTTTCCCTTGTTAAACGAGGGTTTCCTTCTGCCCAATGATGAAGGTTATGAACATCTGTTATGCTTTTTGAATGCCTCGAGCAAATAAATGAAAATAAAAACTGCAGAAAATAAATACTGATAGGCAATTTTAAGTGTGTTTCACACTATTCCTTTGAAATAATAAATCCGTATCGAGCACTTTTAGTTTCATTTGTACCCAGTTAGCTAGTGCATTAAGGAAGTTTTAACACATTTAGGACAGATGTGGCTCAGACATTTTTCTAAAAATAACCGATAGATTGTGGTTAAAATTCACAATTCACAAACAAAAATACGACTTTGTATCTACAATAATTCATCCATGATCTAAATTATTTCTGTAATTTTGTCATTCCACACATAAGTCCATAGTGTTGATCATTTCATTTTCATTTTCATTTATACAATTTTCCAGTCGACAATTACAAAATTGTATAGAAATAGTCAAAGGAGTACATATAAGTAGAATAAATACAAAATGAACAAAATAGACAAAAAGGGAACTAACACGTAACACATAAGTGTGATTAAAGAGATAGCATACATACACGCATGTAGCTTATTATTAAAATTTTTGGGAAAGATACTCTTCCACCGAACATTTTGTTTGTAATAGTTGTTTCAAGAATACTTTGAAAGAAGTTAATGTCCTTCATTGTTTGATTTCGGCATCAGGTAGAGCGTTATAAAATCTGAATGCCATGATATTAGGCGACTGTCGAGTTATATTCATCTTACTAAAAGGGATGTAAAAATCATCTTTACGTCTAGTATTAACTCCATGGCGAGAACTATTAGTATTAAAATTGTCTTTGTTATTAAACACATACAGACATGATTCTAAAATAAAAAGGGAAGGTACCGTGAGTATTTTGAGGTCTATGAAAATGTCACGACACGAAGTTCTGTTGGACACACCCACCAAGGAACGGATAACGCGTTTCTGAGAAATGAAAACATCTTGTGATGAGCTAGATAGACCCCAGAAGCATAAATATCATAACGGAGACGGCTGTCAATTTGTCAAAAATAAAGATTTAGTAGTTGTTCTCTGTTCAGAATATTTTTCAAGTTTCTGAATTGATAGGAGTAGGAATACATTTTAGATTTCAATATTTCGCAGTTTTTGTGCCAGTCTAAGCATTCATCGATGTAGAGCCCCAAAAATTTCACATTAGCTGAATTCGTGGAAATTGTATTTGATGAATCTTCGGGTTGTAGTGATCTCATCACATATTTTTTGACGATTATGGAATCTGATTGCATTGGTTTTATCGACATTCAGAAAAAGTCTATTTGCTCTAGTCCAGTCACTCACTAGTTGCAACGCTTCATTGGATTTGGTAGCTAGTGTTTCATTGCATTTATCGGATATGATAATCGAAGTATCATCTGCATATATTGTGAGTGAGCCATTCATCCAGATCGTTAATATATAATATAAAGAGTACAGGTCCCAATACCGAGCCCTGTGGCACACCGATATTAACTTCTGAGCGGTAGGAAGCTGTGCTATTTATAACAACATACTGCTATCTTAATGACAAATAACTCATTATCCATTGATATGAATTCCCTCTTATACCGTATTTTTGTAGTATATCGAGCAAAATCTCGTGATTGACACAGTCGAATGCCGTGCTGATATCACAGAATATTCCAACAGGGCACTCGCCTGCTTCATGTAATCTAGTTGAAAGTTTGAAAAAACGTGGAACTGATTTTCGGGAAACCAACTTTCAAACCCTTGAAGTCTACGTTTTGGAGAAAAACAAAAAAATTTAATATCTCAAAAACTCTCAAATTTTGCACAATGCATATTTTAATTTACTACTACCACCTTCCTCATCACATCTCCAAAGAAATGTAACGAATTACCAGTAACCCTGTATATCATTCCCTATTTAGTAAAAAAAATAATCACTCTATTGCAAGGTACAAAAAACATGATTCTCGAATACATTTTTTTAATGAGTGTATTTTCGCTAAATATACAGTTACTTTATTTGTATATCAAATAAAAAAATCTCTGTTATCATATACCTACCTACTTAATACTTAAGGATATTGTAGTTTCTCATTCAAATGTTGAAACAATTATTATTCTATGTCAATGTTTTATCATCAGTCCTTGACGTGACAGCAAAAAATAACAGATTAGATAAATAATAACCGTGAGAATTGAAATCGAGCGATTAGAAAAAGAAGATCATCAAGAATCACTGTTTGAAACGGAAGTCATTAGTGTCCATGAATTTTTGGGTGCTTCCTCCAATTCCCATTCTTGTGCTGGTCACACTTTTTCAATGTCATTTCCCAGTATTTCCCTAGGCTTCATGGAGCTATTTTGAATTGACTCGACCGTTACTTGATGGAAATCCATAGCAAATGTAAATGGTACAGGGTGATTCACCATAAATGTCCCCCCTTCTAGCTCAGTTATTTTTGAACCGATCGCAAAATTTAAGGGATCATTTGAAATGATTTTTCAATAAGTTTTTTTCCGCTTCATCAGAAAATACAGGGTGTTCGGAACGAACGATCTACAGGGTACTAGTTGATTTTTTGAAATGGGACACCCTGTATTTCATTTCATTCTTATATTCTCCTTGAAGAGCTGATTTCATCAATTCATCACACTTGGGGTCTAGCGGGAATAATTACGGAGGTATAGGGTGTTCAAAATCGAGATTTTTCAACTTTGTGTCCAAACTATTCAACTTTTGATTTACTATACCGGGTGGCTACGGAAGTATTGCCTGCGGAATATCTCAGTTATTGTATGAAGTAGGTTTGTGAAATTTGAAGCGTCGATATAATGGCATAAGAGCTAGAATTTGAGCATATTGACATGTCGAAGTTAACTTCCGGTCTGACCGGAAGTAACATCAACTTTCTTATTTTGAATGGAAACTCTATTTTTTTCTCTTTTCGCTTTATTCAGCATTCCCTTTCTAATGACATATCACAAGTTGGTATCTAACCAGAAACTAGATCAGAAAAAAATTATTATTGAAATTCACCGAGTAGGCCGTGGAAGCAGAATGAAAGCCAAAAAATGACTTTCTATTATATCATTAGGAAGGAATGGTTATGCTGAATAGTACAGGCAAGAAAAAGTTGTATGTTCCTATTCAAGTTATGGACCTACAGAGTATTGTTTTTTTCCCAATATTTTTTTTGGCGGCTTTTTATAACGCCGACGAATGAAAATAAAATATCACAGTAGTAGCAACTGTTATCAAGTGACGTATGGTTTCCATAGCCAACTTTTCAATTTTTGGCTTTCATTTTGCTTCCACGGCCTACTCAGTGAATTTCAATAATAATTTTTTCCTGATCTAGTTTCTGGTTAGATACCAACTTGTGATATGTCATTAGAAAGGGAATTGAATGCTGAATAAAGCGAAAAGAAAAAAAAATAGGGTTTCCATCCAAAATAAGAAAGTTGATGTTACTTCCGGTCAGACCGGAAGTTAACTTCGACATGTCAATATGCTAAAAGATTTTTTATTTTTGGGAATTTTTTGTGTCAAAACTATTCATTTTTGGTCGAAACGGCCTACATGTCCATGTCTTGACTTTCGATTTACTATTCACTCGTATTTAATTGAAACAAATACAGGGTGGTGTGGAATTCCGACTGAAACTGAGAATTCTACACCACCCTGTATTTGTTTAAATCAAATACGAGTAAATAGTAAATCAAAAGTTGAGATATGGAAATGTGAGCCGTTTTGACCAATAATGAATAGTTTTGACACAAAAAATTCCCAAAAATGAAAAATCTCGATTTTCCACACCCTATATCTCGGAAATCATTCCCGCTAGACCCCAAGTGTGCTCGGTCGTTGAATTCAGCTCTTCAAGGAGAATATGAAAATGCAATGAAATACAGGGTGTTCCATTTGAAAAAATTGATGTTCGATTTTGTGAGCCTTCCTTGCGCCCCTCGTATAAAATATAGTCATTCCTGAAGTTAGCACTCATAATGCGATATGATGTGAAATTATAATATTTTGAAAATTCCTATTGGTTCAGAAGATATTTAACTGTCCCACTGGTCTAGGGACAAGTGTAACTTGTAAGGATTGTTGAATACAAATTAATTCAAATCAATCAATATAATCGAATTACATAATATTTCATTTCAAGACACAAGTTTTTTTTTTATTCATCCATGTTTTTTTTTCATTCTTTCATATTCATATTTCCTTTTATTATTATTAATCAAAAGCAACTCCAATTTATGAAATTTTCTTGCCAAATCTCCCACGCAGCCGAATCAATTTAAAATAATGGCTGCTAGAGAAATAATAAGTGAAAATTCCTCAAGAGTTTCATAGGTCAATTTTTTTTACTCACTCTGAACTTTGATAGTGCTCATGTAAATTTTTTTGCAGGCTATTCAGACCATGTCTCAAGTCCCACAATGGCACTGTATGCGATATAGGAAATTCGAGCTAGTAAGAAGATGCAGGAGTTATAAGAACAACGCAAGACGTTCTTGACACAATCATCTTTGTTATTATTGTTATTTATTTATGTTGTTAAGGTTCGTGTAATGTGATCTCAAAATAGCCTTATTTACACATATATATTAGATAAGAATGGAAAGAAGAATTTTGTATCCTGAAAAACGTATTGAAGTTTTTGTAAATGTTCAAAATTGAATGTATTTAGTTCAACTATTAAAGTAGGTTCTAAGTAGGTATAATATTGAAAAGAATGTGGTTTTATTACGACTATTCCACTCTTGATCTCGAGAACCAATCAGAATCGACCATTTTCACGGTTTCTTCTGTATTCTTGCGATATTTTCTGTTTATTAAATTTTATCCGACTTGCTCTACCAATACAGAAGCCGAATTGACCCACACGTGACCAACAAACCTCGTTTATCAGCGATAAAATTTTGACATCGTGTCTGGTCAAGATTGTTTTGGATTCAAATCTGAGACAATAACCTAAGTTCCTACTTTATTTTATTCACTTATAATTCGTGTTAGTGAGACATTTTGTACGAAAGGCGAGACAATTTTATTCTGGCTGGACGTTTCATGTGTAATTTAGAAAGTTTACATATTTGTTGACGGTCTGACAACAATACTAGAATTCAAGTTTTTAAAGTAATCTTCAATTATTCAAGTTATTGTGACTGATATAATTACCACATGATGTGGCGCAACTGATAGGGTTGTTGCGCGAGGATACAAAGGTATATCTTTTTTTAAATTATTTCATGTCACATAAATTCAATTTTTTTTTTAAATTGGATAGCAATTGTATACACTCTTTTGAGAGCGACCATCTCCAAGATAATTAAAAAAATACTGTTTATCAAAATTGTACATTCCACTTTGTGAATAACTATGAGTAGGTAGTTAATTTCAAAAAAATTAAATTCTGTATTTCATTACTATCATTATGATCTTCTTCGCAGTTTGAGTTGGAATATACTCAAATTGTGTTTCCTATTTCTTATATCTATTGTCTCATTCAATCATGAAATAGTCATACGAATACAACTCGTGATACTATTTTTCCTGGAAATATTCGTCGATTGACATACTCCAGCTTGCTGCTCTAATTTCGCTCATGACATTGATCCAAAACTACTCGCCTACAGCTCGTAGTTTTGATAACAATCTCATTCACGAAATTACTAGGCAACAAGCTGTCGTAACAATCACCGAATATTTCCGGCAAAATATTATCACTTGTGGTATTATATATGATAAAATAAAAGATTATTATTTTCGAATTAAAATTTATTTTCATACAATTTGATTTGAGAAAATTTACACTATTAGTGAAATAGGAATCAGTATAAAATTGTATAAAATAATGAAAACTACACCTTTCTCTGCTATTCTTCAGTTGATAATCTGACAGATCAATAATTTAAATTCGAATAATTCTCAAAACAATCAAATCATAATATCATACATACTTACAGGGTCATTCAGAAGGAAACTTCTAGTTTTAAAATCATCCATTGCAAAAAATAAAAAACAATATACATCTAATGTTATGTGTGATGTTTTTGATTCACCGGGTAATGAAGTAATCTGTGTATTTGAAAAAAAAAATTGGTTGACCATAATATGATTTGGAGAAATCAATCTTTTTCCATAAATAGGGAAGACATCAACTACACAAATGTAGAAAAGTTTGGAACATTGAGGAGAACCTAGGAAATCAAGGAAAACTTTCTTCCATATGTGTGTGTATACAGGATGTTATCGAAATTAATACATTACATTACATTTAAACCCTAAGTAGTAAGTACGCTTGAGGTGTACAGGGTGACTGGAATTCAAGCCTCATTCATAAACCGTAAGAGATACAGGGAGGCTCGAGAAAATTATGGCAAAGTTGCGCCAATTTATGCCTAACAAAATGTCGTTTCGATATTTGGAAAATTCCGAATACTTTCGACGAAACACAAGAAACAACGAAATTTCCTAGAACCCTTTCATCAAGTTATTTGAAGAAATCAATCGAAAAGAATGATACTTTATCATGGCCACTTTTTCTTTCCCTACAAGTTGGCGTTTTCAAATTTGAAATCCGACGTTTCATCTTCCAGAAGCCATTATCAATTTATCAATTTTAAATACGGACCTGGATTTTTTATTCAAGTTTTTCACACCTTTGGATCACAAATTTTTAATTTCGAAGGTTCCGTTCACAAAAATTGAAAGTTTCGTGTTGAATATTAAAAAAAATACAGAAATTAATGATATTGAAGTTGACAAATGTTTTATTACGATCCATATCAGTTTACCTGGAAATATAAATAATAGTAACTAATTCAAAGAAATATTCTCTATACATAACAATTTTAATTCTGATCACAAAGTTTTATTCCATTTCGCCAAAATAGGTATATTATTGTGATAACATCAAGCATCAGTATATCTCCTTTGCAGTCTTTGAAGAGTGTTTGTCTGTCATTTTATTCGGGTTATATTCGACAACTCTTTATCAATTGAGACGATTTTCAAAGTTACTGTGTAGTGCAGTGTGTGGAAAACGATTTACTTGAGTTTTCAAAATTGTGAAACTCAACTTAGGTTTTATTGATTTTCGGTTGACCTAGATACATCTTCCTGTAGAACTTACAATGATGAAACTTCGTATATCTAAGTATTCTATGAATTTATTAAACTATTATACAATATAAATCAGGGTTGGCATGAATTAATTCATATGAATTGAATCAGTGATTTAATTCGTGAATTAATTCCATTGACTTTTTTCGAAAAAGTCATGAATTCATTCAAATTTTTAAAAATGAGACAATTTGCACTATTACCTTTGATTTTAACTAGTTCACACTGAAAAATTCGATCGTATTTTGGCAAGACTTTGTTATTTCAAGCATGACAGAGATTTTTACTAACAGATATATACAGTATCACGTATCATCCATAAAGTCCATAACATATGAGAACAGGTTTATTATCACAGCATCGAATTTTTTTCTCTCGGCGATCCATTATGCATATCCGATAACTTGAAAATCGATTTCGACACATGTCACGTGATCACTGGTATGGTGATAAATGAAAATAATACTATAAAGCGACGAAAAGTGGGGTGAGAAAACAAAATATCCATAAACATTTCTTATTAAGTTGCTATTCCACATTCATTCATCACTTTTAATTCAAAGCATAGTTTTTTTGTTTCTTTTTTCTATTTCGCTTTGGGTAAATGAAATTTGTTTGTTTTTTTTTTTCAAATGAATTAATTCGAAAAAGTCTGACTTAATTCAAAAAGTCGGGCTTTTTTATAAAAGTCATGACTCATTCCAACCTTGATATAAATATAAAAAATTCGATAAACGGCCAACATTATTTATTCCTCATATTTCTTGTGGAACATTCGCGAATGCCGTTTTTTCCTTCATCACCCTGTCCACCATTTTCAGCATAGGTTTGATGATGTGGAAGCCATCATTAGAACTCTCCTTGAAAGACAATCTGAGACTCTTTCGCGAGATGATGGTCTGGTTTGGTGACGATTCGAATGATGAGACGTCCTGTAGAACCGTTTCACTACCGAGCCTTTCATTATTTTCTTGATTGTTCACAGCAGTACTTTCATCTTTATTCTATGTAGTCCAATGAATAAAGGGAAAAAAATAACATTAATTACGCACTATTTTCATCTTCCGGTTGGAAGTAGCTTTTGGTACCTCATTAAACATGAGACAAAGTTTGACTGGAAAACGCGTGCGATGGCGGAGAAAATGGCCCCAAAAGACCAGAAAAATAGGTTTTCAGCCAATATCTCCTAAAATATGGCAGTTAGAGATTTTCGGTTCAGATAAAAATTGAAGTTCAGTTGATTTTCTACAAAAATGGTCCTTATCATTTTTCTCGAAAATTTGCCCGGTTTCGAGAAAAACGGCTCGAAGCGCACCTCGAATAATGAGCTTCTGTGTTTTATGCCGGAGAGCACAGTCCGTGTATTTACACATCGGCGGGGGGACAAATTATTCAATAACTTTGTTAAAAATGCATATTTTCTCATGATTCAAAGTTCATGTGAAAGAGGAATTCTGCTGCTATCATACCCTGTGAATTGAGTCACGCTTGACTCTTTTGGCCATATCGGAACATGGGTCAAACTTTCTGCTCCCGGTCAATTTTGACCTCGCCAGGAATTTGTTCCTATTTTTTTTGTATTGCACTAATTTACTCAAAATTCTCTCGATTATGGGTCCTCATAAGGTCCTTTGTCATCCCTGAAATTTGTATACCCTAATTTTTTTTAATTTTCATTTAATCTTTGTTTATTGAATCCCAATTTTTGCTGTTTTTGGAGCGCGGGGAAATTTTGTGAACAACCATCAATTAAAAATTTATACATGATCCGATAGTTTTCTATGATACATCATTTGAAAGCTAAGAAGGTCTACTTTTCGATTGTGCAATCACTTTTTTAGACGAAGTCGTCCATTTTTCAATAAAATTAGAAAAAGCAGGGTCGAGGAAAAAACGCACTTTTTTTTCGGTGGTTTTTTTCTCCGTGCTATATATTTCTAACATTTTAACACCTTAACTAGTGTAACGGGGGAATTCCCACCTTTCCATCGATGTATATAATTCATACCTTTGATATCCCCGGAAAAAACCAGTATATCTAAATGTACACGCTATAATTTATTACTTTCGTTCCTCCGTCGTTCGCCGCGTGTGTGCTCTACGTGGCGCTCGGGTCGTCTGCTACAAACCATGCGGCCACGCAGAGTATGATAGCAGCAGAATTCCTCTTTCACGTGAACTTTGAATCATGAGAAAATATGCATTTTTAACAAAGTTATTGAATAATTTGTCCCCCCGCCGATGTGTAAATACACGGACTGTGCTCTCCGGCATACAACACAGAAGCTCATTATTCGAGGTGCGCTTCGTGCCGTTTTTCTCGAAACCGGACAAATTTTCGAGAAAAATGATAAGGACCATTTTTGTAGAAAATTAACTGAACTTCAATTTTTATCTAAACCGAAAATATCTAACTGCCATATTTTAGGAGATATTGGCTGAAAACCTATTTTTCTGGTCTTTTGGGGCCATTTTCTCCGCCATCGCACGCGTTTTCCAGTCAAACTTTGTCTCATGTTTAATGAGGTACCAAAAGCTACTTCCAACCGGAAGATGAAAATAGTGCGTAATTAACGTTAACTTTGCCTTCTTTTTTCCTCCTTCATTTATTGGACTAATGTGTTTCTTCATTGAATGAACATCGGACCGGTTATATCTACTCCTTAGATTTCATTACAGGGTGAATCGAAGAAGCGAGAATTTTGAAAATTTCCATAGAGTAAATAACACCCTATATGAGACATTGCCTTCAAATTATGTATGAAGGTATTTCAGCTATGGCTGAATCGAATATTCTAGTCACTGTTTAGAAAAAAAAGCCTAATAGTCCTGTTTGAAATTTTGACCCCTTCAACAAACAAAAGTAGGCCTTGAAAATCTGAATATTTCAAATTTGTTCACATTTTCGAATGAAGCTCGTTGAGTACTTACTATATTGTGGAATCACACACACTGTATGTATCTATTTCGATAACATTCTGTTTATAAACTTCAGTAGATTATATTTGAACTAATAAATTCGACTACTTTTTTGTCATTACATGAAAGCAATTGCATTGCTAGGATTTCATATAAAATTATGATAGAAGTGACCACAAATGCCCTGTTCAAACACAAACGAACAGTCAAAATTAACAACAGTTACCAATGCCGCATATATTTTTTTTTGTTAATAATACACCGTTTAGTCGAAATGCATTTGGTTTTTCTAAGAGTTAAAGAAAAATAAAAACAAAAACAGATTAAAAATATCAACAAAACAACACGAGCCTCGAATACGGGGACTACACAAGAATTAAAATATGATAAACATTGTAGATTAACAACAAATATTCGTATGATGGATCGAAGTTTGTAGGGCACAATGAAATTGTTGGAAAAACTGTAATCAATTTGAAAAACCACTGGAACAATACACCATACAAGTCATTTTGAATAACTGGAATAGTACGGTACAATTTTTAAATTGAATACTTGGATTTTCAATCTATATAAATAATCATCATTTTAATGAGAAGAAAAACTAAATGTAGATAATTTACCAAGATTCTAAGACGAAGTTTCAATTTTCATCGCCATCTCTCAGTTGAAGATGAATGGTACTTATAAAAATGATCACACTTACTGTAGAAGATCAAATTGATTTGGTCAGCAACAAGTTATTTGTTTGAAAATTAATCATAAAAAACCTGTACCGGGTGTACCACTAAGAAAGGACGCCGGCTGTATCCCGGAAACTATTTGCCGCACAGGTTTCGGAAAAAAATATTGATGATAAAAGTGGCCAAGAAAAATCTCTGGAAATTATTTTCAAGTTTCCAGGACAGCCCCTAGAGGGCATAATTGCATTGGCCAACTTAAAAAACGGGTTTTTATGTAAATTTGATATATCCAGACATGTCAAAAACACTTTTTTCATGTTCTCGAGTTGATTTCCAATCATTTCGATCAAAAAAAATTGCGCTAGCTCTTCAAACAATAGAGGGAGGGAAGGATGAATAGTACTTTGAAAAAACTCTCATTATTACAGTTTGTTGTAACGGAATTCAACGATCTTGGTCTCATTATGAAGGGTTTTTTTGGTTCTTCCAGATGAATCACGACTCAAGTCGATTTAAATCCTGTGGTGGCCGCTAGATGGCATCGTTTGAAAAAATCAGACAATTTTTATTTTTTTCCAAAATTTCAAATGGAACCATATATTCATTCTACTCTAATATGAAAGTAGAGCAAACGAGAAGGAAAATGGTGGAAACCGCGAATTGATACCTCTTGAGGAACCGGTGAAATACTCGAAATAATATTATGAAAATATTCACCACAGGAATCTAACTTCAATGATCGTAATCAGAAATATCCTGTAACTATGAAATTATGATTTCAATAATTCATTTATTTTGTTGAAAAGGAATATTCTCAGATAAATTATGAACATACAAAAATGGATATATATTTATATAAAGCAATAAATTGAGAATTCGCATTATCTATGTGATGAGAATATTTACTCTTTTTCAGTTAATTCAATAGAAAACAACTACTTTCCTGGCTATATGCCACGACGAACATTGAATTATATCTATTGAACACACACGATAAGAGTTTGAAAATAAAATATAAAAATTTCTGAAATTGAGAATTTGCATTCTCCTTCATTTATTTTGGTTTCACAAACTGCTGTTATATCTCACAATAGTGAAGGAGACTCTTAGTAATGACATAGCTAATTTGAATGAAAGAAACGTCGAAATATAATTGAAGTTCCATCGAAAGTTTTCACTGTTCATTGTGGATTGCTTATTTGTCAAAATGCCGATAACGAATGAGGAGGCATTTGACATGCTAACAGTTTAAATTTTAATATTATTCCGAGTATTTCTCCGGTTCTTCAAGAGGTATCAACTCGCGGTTTTCACCATTTTTCTTCTCGTTTACTCAACTTTCATATCATAGCAGGAAAAATATATGGTTCTATTTGAAATTCTCGAAAAACAAATGGCGAATCAGCTGATTTTTCAAACGATGCCATCTAGCGGCCACCACGGGATTTAAATCGACTTGATTCGTGATTTATCGGGGAGATCTGAAAAAACCCTTCATAATGAGACCAAGATCGCTTAATTCCGTTACACCAAACTGTAGTAATAAGAGTTTTTCCAGAGTACTATTCATCCTTCCCTCCCTCTTTCATTTAAAGAGCTAACGCATTTTTTTTTGATCGAAATGATTGGAAATCAACTCGAGAACATGGAAAAAGTGTTTCTGATATGTCTTGATATATCAAATTTTCATAAAAACCCGTTTTTTAAGTTGGCCAATGCAATTATGCCCTCTAGCGGCTGTCCTGGAAAGTTGATAATAATTTCCAGAGATTTTTCTTGGCCACTTTTATCTTAAATATTTTTTTCCGAAGCCTGTGCGGAAAATAGTTTCCGAGATACAGCCGGCGTCCTTTCTTAGTGGTACACCCGGTACACATTAAAGACTGTTTCTAATCAAGTGGCATTCCTAATAACCCCGTATAAAGATCCTGTACTCAATAAATAATACTTTTCATTAATTCTACGGCGATATGAAACAAAGTGGCGCAGTCGGTAGGATCGCACGTTATCACAGAACACAAATTATCATAGACAGAAACCACCCCTTTCCATCACTAATTTCACGACAGATTCGCATATCACATGATGTAATTGAATTGAAAATTTACTCACGGAAAATGGTGCTTCACTATGAAATTCAGCGTCTTCAGGTTCTACTATCAAAATGGTTTATTGAACAGCATTTCAAATCGTAGAACATTATTCGATATTCTTTCTCTTCTTTCTTTCAAAATTTCAGTTCCCCTCATTTGATCAGGCATGACTGGAAAAATGAAAAATCCAATTGAAATGTCATCATTTTCTAGTCATTCTGTAGGATGACTTTCAGCAGGAGAAATAATTTGCAATCCTTCATGAAAAGAAAAACTATCGCACAACGACTATAAGGAAGACATTGTATACAACATTTTCATCATGGCCACTGGAAAATTCGACCCACCACGAGGTCCCTCCGACTTACATCCTAATATACAACACACTATAAGGTCCATGAGGGTGAATCGAACATTCGAGGAAAGGGGCAAGGGGGGGATATAAGCTGGTCAGCGCTGGATATCAACAACGCAAAATTTCGTACGACTGTCTCACGACTATGGCAATGAGCGTCATGTTTTTGGGTTTGTAGTATTTTGTTCCTGATTTTCTTTTTGAGCTAGGTGGATCATATGATTTTCAGACAAAAAATAAGCGAACCGAAGGCAATTTTGGTGAGATTCCATTTTTCCACCAGCCTTAAGATTTGTCGAGCAAGTTTCTACCAAAACTCAAATGTTAAAAAATCCTTAACTGACATTCTTTCTCCTGCTATGCACAAGTGTTGTTAATCATGAAATTTGATCTGTTGTGAAATGGTAGGATTACTAACGTTTTGAAGTAGCATGAAGCATGTTGAAGAAACACGTTCAAGTTTTAGTTAGCTATGATTCGCCTCTAAGTTACAATATAAAAAATAAAATAGATAAAAATAAAACAAGATTCTAAAATTCTTCGAGAATAAATATAATTTTTAAGTTAAAAAGTGTAATCTCTTGATGAATTGGTGATGAAGGTTTTTTAAAGATGAAAACGATCTGCTCAATAGTAATTACAATAACATGGGGAAAAGTTGATCATTAGAGTATCCAAACATTTTTTCTTGGGGATCTATTATGCATGACCTACACCTTAAAATCGATTTTGACAGATGTCACGTGATCACTGGTATGGCGGTAAATTGATAAAAATGGCTATGAAGAGGCAAAAAGTGGTGGTTAGATGGCATGATATCGATTCAATTTTATACATATACAAACTGAACAAAAAAACGAGAAAAAAATTAAGTACACCACTTCAAAACAATTTAAATGATTGAAATCCGCGCGATTGTGCCTTTCACACGAAAATTTGAACAGAGGTGACATCAGAATGGCTACAGTGTGGAACTTTTGGTGGAAAAGGGGTCTAACCTCAAATTTTATTCTGATCCCTAAATTTATTTTATTGGTACCACTCGAAAGTATACGTCGAGCTTACTCAAAAGACTTGAAATATTTGCATTAATTTCAATGCTACCCTGTATATTTGTAGCAAATTACAGACAAATCCGTTTACGAATGCAGAAGTTACAGAAGCAATTATTCGAGAAAATTGAATAAAGCAATTTTTTTCGAATATTCAATTCAATTGCGAAGTGAGACGTTAATTCACAATTATCAGTGAAACTTGATGACCTTTAGAAGAATCCGATATATTCTTAAGGTTTTCAATTTGTTCAAACATCCTACATATTTTTTTCCGAATATTTTCGATGGAACATCCTTGTGCGGCAAAATTTTAGGATTTTTGACTTTGACATTGACCTCACGTTTTAATAACTGGTGAAACTGAAACTATATACTCTGCAAACTATATACTTCTTCGAGGAAGTTTTTTCGTTATATTGTCATCTAAACTTTTTGTCAGTATTTTATTTTCAATTTATCGCCAAACCAGTGATCACGTGACATTTGTCGAAATCGATTTCTAGGTTATGTTATTGGACATGCATAATGGATTGCGTACAAGAACTGTCAGATGACCGACCCTGGAGATGAAACATTGAAACACAACCTCACTTTTCTTATTTGTTTACAAATGATTGAAATAGTTTTCCACAATTATTTTGGCATACGAATCGTGTTTTTCGGCTATTCATCAATTCGCTCATGCCATCACATTGTGCTGTTGTACAATGCACAAAAAATGCAGCGGGAGACGAAGGAATCCGGTTGGTATATTATGATTCAACATATAGTTTTCATTTAGAAATTTGGTAATTTCTCTGATTTCTCATCGGAATTCCTTCTGCAATAGGAGCTAATAGAAATACTCGTGAAATTTCTAAAAGAATGCAAGAAGATTGGATTCATGCAATCAAACGGGAGGACTAGTCTGACATGCTGACGAAATATAATAATAATAATAATATTTATTTGCATTAAACAAAAAAAAAACATTTTCACTACAACTTTAAATACAATGATGCAAAATGGAGCTGAAAACAATTTGGAAAAGTTCTAGTTCAGCCCCAGAGTAAGAAAAACAATTATAATCTGAACTGTTCGTCAAGTTGAGAACGGATTAAAAGATAAAATTAAAAAGCACTGCTTTGATGCTCGTGAGAAGTTATATATATATATGTAGCCAAAAGACTTTCTCTGACTTTCTTTAAGAATGTCAATGACTTAATTTGCTTGAGTAGAGGTTGTAATTCATTAAACATTTTGTAAATATTGTAAGAGAAGCTTCTTTGAAATAAGGTGATTCTATAAGGTGGAAGAGTGATGCGACCCCTATGCCGTAAATTCAGATTGTGAACATCAGTTTTATATGTTATTTTATCATACAGATATGGAGGACTCTGTTTATGAATTAAAGAGTGTGACAGAACTAGGAAGTGAAGTTTCCGCCGATCTTGCATTTTCAACCACTTCGAGGGTTTCAACATGTGCGATACTGGATCATACTTGCGGATGCCATAGATGAATCTGAGACAGGATTTCTGTACATTCTCCACACGATTTATGTCACTTTTGTACAGACAAGGTCCATATAATACATCGCAAAAGTTGAAATAACTTAGAACCAGCGTATCACTTAACATCCTTTTGGTTGTAGTTGATAGCAAGTGTCTATGAGGATAAAGCATTTTCAGAGAACAATATGCTTTTTGAATACAATAACTAATATGCTTTTTGAAACGAAGATCTACATCCAGATACGAACCCAAATTTTTTACATTTTCAACAAAGGACAATTCTTCACCTTGAACTTGTATTTTCATAACAGATTTGATGTATTGTTTGTTTTTACCAAAAATCATGACATTTGATTTCATTGCATTGATTTTTAAGGAATGCAGTGTCGATAGCTTCGTGATCGTGTGTTTTGTAGACATTTTCAATCTATTGGCAATATTAGCTTCTATTGCAGAAGTGGCAGAAGGAATTTTGATAAGAAATGACAAAATTTCATAATGAAAACTATGTGAGATTACTATTTACCTGAAAAATCATATTCCTTCATCTCTCGCTGCATTATTTGTGTATTGTACAACAGCATAATGAAAAGGCATGCTTGATTTAATGAATAGCACAAAAAACACGATTCGTATGCCAAATATTGTGAAAAACTATTTTAATCCTTTGATTCCTCTGTAGAAAAATAAAAAGAATGAGGTTGTGTTTCAATATTTTGTCTCCAGGGTCGATCATCGTGCACGCGACCTCTAGATCCACGAGAAGAAAAATTCCATACTCTAATAATAAAATTTCCCCCCTTATGTTACGGATTTCATGGATGACACTGTATACACATAATCACAAAATCAATTATTCCTTTCAATAAATTTCCTTCCAAGTACCAATAGATTTCAAGATACGAAAGTATAAAAAAAATTATGTTCTCATTTGCTCGCAAAAAATCTACGCTCGAAATTTTCACAATATAGTTGCAACACCCTGTATATTGTACAAGCTAATCGCGTACGAAACGTTGCGTCACGATAACCAAGTCAACGACCAACCTTGTGTATACAAGGAGAACACAAGAAACGGAATGTTCACCATCGAGTCCAGTCTCTGATGCAGAGAAACTATGAAACTACAGTTCTCAACACAAGAAATGGACCACTCATAATTCAGCCCTCTTCTGAAATCCTGAATTTTCCAGAAAAATCGAACAACAAGCCTTACCAGTCATTTCTAGAAAATATAAAAATCCACTTTTTATGTTGAAAACGGTAGCAGATTCGGTCCCGAAACGTCCAAAGATAAGTGAAAATTTGATATTTTTTCTATATACCTTTATTTTTCTTCTCCAAACTTTTTTCAATACAAATTGTCACTGACAAGCTAGTGAATTTTTCTTTCAGGCTCTCTGATAGGAAAAATCTTTAAACGCTGTGACGTTTTCGGGCAAATCATCTGATTTGTCCTTACTACACGTATATTGAAATAATATTGATATTTTAGTTCATAGAGACAAGGAGAGAAAATCCCAGATAATTTTCTTATTCTTCTTCTCTTTGGGTTTATTGGATTTCTGTCTCCTTTCGGAAACAATTTCTCCAGATCAGGTAATTAATTTTTTCAAGAATAAATACTTGGTTATGTAATAATATTTTCACTCGTCTCGCCACATAAGACAGCAATAATTGTCTATCATAATGGCCTGAAGCCGAGTCATCAGTGTTCATAAGATTCAATCGTATGTACTCCTCTTATTCAGCAAATCCGTTGCTGTTCCGGCCTGTTTACCGGCGTAGAAATAATGGAGCACGTTTGACGTCAAGTATGGCCCCTTTATCCGATGAATCCGTCATCATGCGGCCTCTATACCGGCGTAGAGATAAAAGAGCCTGATATTTCTCACACATACTTATTAAACTTCACATTAAATATTGGATTTCAATCCAGATCAGGTAATTAGAAAATTATGGACTTCACACACATTAACCTGACTTTTGGCCTGGATACGCCATGTTTCTCCTACCGTGGCCAAATGTCGAATCCTCAAATAATCTGGAATAATGAATGTACCATATATCCTTGATTAACCTACAGGCAGTATTTGAGATACATTTTTTCTAGAAATGACTGGAAAGGCTCATAGGCCAGTCGGCAGATTGGAAAGTGGCGTTGAGTGGAAAAAGGTCTCGGAAGTTGGGATGTTGTTCAGGGATGGTTATTTGATGTTTTCTCGAATTTTGGACCTCAAAGACTGTGTGCGAAAAGGGGACCCAGATAGCACAAGACGTCTTTAAGATGTCTGAATTATATCCTATCTTAGTCTGTACGTCTTACGGTCTTACTCCCTGAATAAGACGTCTACAAGATGTCATCATTCAGACGTTTTAAAGATATCTGATTCTCACGTCCTGAATACGTCTTAAAGACATCGTAATAATACAAATAAGCAATAATGATATTTGGTATATTATAATAAGTATTAATCATAATGATTTTTATTGTGTCATATCTGAACGTTCTCCACTCTCAGAATTCCTGAATTCCACACTTAGTTATGGTTCTATTCTCATCGAGATTCTCATAATATGCGTTAAATTTTTAATAAAAAATATAGGTATGATCATATTGATTCAGGCTAATAGAATATTTTCAATTTCATAATTTTTAGATTGTTCAGAGTAAGTTATTTTATAAATCGGGTGGGATGATTTGAAAATACCGCCATGTCAATCGAAAGAGAGATCGTAGCGCCAGAGCCAGAACGGCGAATGCCAGTACTATTTGATTGTTTACATTTTACATTGTTTGGTTTTGGTGATGGTGTTTATTGAGAGGTGTATTTATGCTAATTTCGTTTTGAGTTCTCAATCATTCTCAGCTTTGATATTTGTGTATTTTTTAAATCCGTGTTTTCCAGTGGTTCATTGTGTTTTGATTGAGGACAATAATAACTCTGATGTTTTAACAGTAGAACACCTACCTACCTCTAGTTAGAATGTTGAACCTAAAACCTATACCAACATAATGATAAGCTGTAAGTTTTTATCATTATTGAACAAGAATTCTTATGATTTGGCCATTTAGCCTTGGCATTTCAATCTGTCTACACTTTTTCAGTGATTCAGTGTCTCCAAAATGAAGCTGAGCTCATAAATGCGGGCTACCTGGTTTTGGCTGGTCAAATGGATGCAAATGAATGCATTGAAGTATAATAAGTATTATGCCTTATTATGTTTACAGTCCACTGTGTGTCAGGTAAGAAGAACTCTCCCTAATAATGATATTGGTAAACTCCTGAAACTCAACTCTATATCATTGTTTTCAGGAAGAATGTGGGATCTTCCAGAGATATAAATATGCTTGGTTGACACAAAAAGCAATCAACAAAGGGACTAATACAATCAGTATTCCTGTAGATGAGATGCCCTGTTTTAAGAAAAAAATGAAGAGACCAGTTATATGAAACATAATGAATATTCTCAATTTTCCTATCACAAACAGGGTGGACGAGCAACTTCTTTTCTGGAAATGTCAAACCTGTCCTTGGTAGTTGTACTTTTCAAATAAATGTCACAAAGATCACAACTATTTATTTGTGTTGTATGTACCTACATGTTTGCTTCATAACTGGCACTTTGACTTGAAAAACAAGGAATGAAAACAGTTATTGAATTATACTTTTGACATCCAAATACTTCAAATTCCACTTTAATTAATCTCCAGAGGAACCTTGAAATCCATTCAGAAATGAGGTCTTTCTCATGTCTTTTCTATGCCTTTATAAGACTCAGAAGAGACATTATAAAGATATCTTAAAGACGTCGTGATTTTTAACATCCGGCCTATAGAGGACGTCTTTCAGACGTCTCTAAGGCGTTGTGAACGTCTGAGAACGATGTCTTTACGATGTCTTAAAGATGTCTTTGTGCTATCTGGGGAGGGGGGAGGCGAACTACAAAATGTTGGACCTGTCTCCGGTTTTTTCTCATCAACTTTTTTCCTTTCGTCTTACGTCAAAAATAATCTCATTCTTTATTGTAGAGCGTTAAATTTCTTACAATTTCGAACATTTGTGTAGGTTAATTCATTATCGAGATATGACGCTTTGAAATGAAGGTCATTTCTGCGAATTCGCTAAATAATGACAAATATTGCAGAATTATGCCTTAAAATAAAAAATGAACTCTTAAAACAAACTGACCAGATAAAATATCTTGGTATTTGGTTTGATGACAGGTTGAAGTGGGACAAACATATTGATGTTTTGACAAAGAAAATATCTCCAATTATTGGTGCATTGAGAAGATGTCCCAAACTTGATATTAAAATTGCAAACATGATTCTCTACTCTACTATACTGAGTCGTATCAACTATTTAATAAATGTTTAGGGATCTTCTTGAAAAAATAATTTCAATAAAATATCAATATTATATAGAAAATCGTTAAAAGTACTGTATCGTCTCCACTCTTAAAATTTCATACAATATCATGAATGCAAAATTGAAGTCGAATATTATTTTGATACGGAATTCTGAAATGCATAACATGTAAACAATATAACTTGTTTCATCTTGACGCCATTAGCTCCATAGTCGGACAAAAAAGATTCACTCATTCAGTCTTAACTGAATTCAATAAACTTCCTGGCAATATCAAAAATTGCAGAAATATAGGTACATTCAAATATGAAGTAAAGAAACTGATTATATCTGAGCGAACTGGATAAAATTGATCATGTTTTTTCTACAAATATTATTCTTTGTTTGCCAATTTATAGTTGTAAATATATTTTGAATGATGAAATGTTTACCTATAGGTATATAATTATGTACTTCCTTATACCAGAGCCTATTCTGTCAGGAAGTTATTTGTTCAATAAATAAATAAAAATGAATAAATAAAATTACCGTATAGACTAATAAAATCGAATTATTGCATAGATGTCGGGAGGATGTAAAACAATGTTCTGCGTGGCATATAGCCCAGAAAGTAGTTGTTTTTCTCTCGTTATCTACCATTTTCGTTCATTTTATGAACTATTGTGGTAATGACTTTGAGTTTCTCTCTTTGTGAATATCTTTATTCCTGAATACAATGTATTCCTTGTGAATAACGAGAGGGACGTTCTTTTATTCACCGGTGGTTCCGTCAATCCACCAACTGTGTTCATATATTCTTTGGTGGATTCCAGTTTGACGTAACCGTAACCACAAGTTCATTTTTTTATTGTTGTTGTGTCGACCAAAATTGCACACCATTCCACCGATGTACAGAGATGGTGAATGAGTTTTGATGGCTTTCGAAATGACAGCGATAGCATAACCTCAAAATATTGAAAACAAAATGTTGGATTTGAAAGCTGATTGTCATTTGCCTAAGAAAAAATATGGATGAATTAATCGAAATCAGTTTAGAATATGAAAATGAAACAATAGCTGCATTATTGACACCAACAGAAATTTAAGAAATTTCGAGTTAGGTAGTTTTTTCATTCCCATCATGAATTTCAAGAAATTAGTGCAAACATTCAGGAAACTTCAGTAGGTACCAACAGAAAATTCTTATTAATGACTCTATCCATATCATCATACTTTAATGTAATGTTTTGTATATAGCTTGTTGAGAATCTATCTCGTCTTACTCCCCAACATAAACACAATAATTCATCCTCGGAGCTATCAGAAGAACTGTTAGAACTTTTGGATCTGGAGACATAGACTCCAATAACACTTCAATACATAATTTTCAATTTTACATTAGTCATGTCATGACAAATAACTGCGTGTTTTTTTCAACACTGATGACTCCAACAATGGGGAAGTTTCCTGTATTGAGGTTTTTATCTCACTGTGAAGTTTGTAAAAAACTAATATATAAGTATTCTTTCTTATTTTTTGTAAGATCAAATTCCACTTAAGAAAAAAATAAATCATTATCAATATGTCTAGATTTCCAGAAATTGTTCTTTGAATGCATAATAACTATATCATAACAGCAATGGGATATTAATGGGTTCTTCAAACCTACTATGTGAAGTATTTTGAATAATTCCCATGAATCTCTCATTGGCTCAATGCCAATAATCCCATTAGTGCCATCAGCTTGTGTACTGTTTACTGATAAGAGTGATGTTATTAAATTTCTTGACATTAATTGTCAATATTCCATCGAAAACGCTAATAACGCCGGCTGTAGATGATCTTTTGGCAGTTATTTTGCTCTATTCAGATGGAAAAAGCCGACCAGTAGTGGAAGGAGAAGCAGTTCTCTGTGCTAATCATGTGATTTTGTGTGAGGCAGAGAGAACAAAAGGCACATTTTTGCACTTCGTCTACAAACTTCGGCGATGAAATCTTACCCACATGAAGTAAAATTGAAGTTGGGGTCCAGAGGAACTCCTGTAGAACAATGGATTTGTATTTGTTCCTGCAAAGCAGGACAATCTGGGTATTGTAAACATGTTGTAGCTGTTCTTTTATATGTCAATTAGTCATAATTAGTTTGAATTGTTTGAACTATCTCCAATTCTTTACCCGTTCACTGTTCACTAAACTAATAAAATTGTAATAATGTAAAAAAATTAACCAACTCAACCATCATCACTACATGCAATGTAGTCTATGCACTTTATCCATGGACAACAGTTTGTTTTCCCCCAGTTTGAAGTTCGTATTATGTAACCTAGATGTCGCCCACTTCGTGAATCTCTAGAATATTCTTCACCATCAGCGATTTTCAGATTAGATTCAAAATGTACGTCACAGTTCGCCGCCCCGAAAATTAGAAATTGCTTTAATTTGAAAATGAAAACGACTTGGACTTTATCCGTCGCCATATTGTACAGCGTGGACATAAAACTGAGAGTTCCGATCTTGATTTATGAAAATTCATCTGAGGGAAACTTTCCGTGCATCAGAGGGTGACGTCATTTCCAACAATGATAAGAATGTGGTGTAAAAAAGAACATACCATTAATATTGTTGATTACTTTTTTTTAACGAATGGAGATAGAATATCGATCCGAGTCGTAACTAATGACAATACCAACTTTGTGTTAATATGATGAGTTTTCATCAGAGAAGAAAATTAGCTTTGGTGAATTGCGGTTCAGTGGGGTAAGGGGGAAGCGTTGGCGGGGAGGATGGTGGTGTTCAAGGTTAGTGATTTTAACCAACAACCATAATTAAAACAACATTTCATCATATTTCGGAGGACATATCAGACAAAATAAGATAGAAATCTCCAATAATTTGTAATTTTTCGAAGCGCCATATCTTGATTATGGAATAACCTACACAAATGTTCAAGCATCAAAATTACAAAAAAGTACGAGATCATTTTTGACGGAAGTAAAAAAAGTTATTGAGGAAAATCCGGAGAAAGGTCGAACATTTTGCAGTTTGCCTCCCTCTCCCTTGAGAAAATGTTAATTAACCATCCCTGTACAAACCCCCGAAATTTCATCATATTCCAACCTTTCCTCATTTGTAAATACCTGTCTACTAGACTGGACTGTACATACAAAAAAAGAGCCGAACGATTCGTGGTCCGTCCCACGCGTTTCGAACCGCACATTCGCCGCACTCTCATTCGGCCGTCAGACGGCCAGAGTGCCCACACCTACCCTACACGGATATCTCGTAGTTCGTGTCGTAGACGCTGGCGCGGTCGGGCGGGCTCGGCTGCGGGTGGGGCGGCCCCGCTCGCCCCGCCCCCTGCTGCTTGGGGCAGTCCGACGGCTGGGCGGCCGCGTCGGTCATCTCGAGGGCGCGCACGAACGACATGGGGCGGCGGACGGTGGGCGTGCTGCCGCCCAAGGGTTTGCGGTGCACCTGCAAACCGGCCCAAAGTGAATTTGACAGCAAAAATAATAATAATAATAAGCATTTATCACGCTATTCGGAAACAGCGATATATATTGGATCTTTCTTTCATTTTATTCAGACCAGGGAAGGGTCCCTCTTATCCTGATATCTATTATGGAACAAAATAAAAACGGTATTGAAGTTTTATGCGAACAGCCCTTCTGCCCCAAATAAGTTTCAGAAATACATTCTAAGAATTGAAAGAGATCGAACGGAAAAAATAAATATCAAAAACTTGAGAATAGTAAATTTGGTCATAATGTCGATATTTTCTCTAGTTTATGGACAATCTCGGTCTTTTGAACTTTGATTGATCACCTGGGTCATAATCAACTGCATTTCGAAGAAGCTGATTCTCATGAACTTCAGCTTTTTCGAAAGTCTTGATGTTTCGTTCTTTAATGACTGACACGATTGAAGGGAGTTTCAGATCCCTGGCGATCTGGTTATTCCGAACATACCAAGGAGATCCTGTCACCATTCTCGCGACTTTGTTTTGTAATGTTTGTAATCTGGTGATATGAGATTTAGCTGTGTGGCCCCAGACTACTGAGGCATACAGTAAAATTGGCCTGATAGCCATGATATAAATATTCAATTTTTGTTTCAAACCCAATTTACTTCGCCTGTTTAGAAATGGATACAGGGCTCCAATGGCTCGTTTAGCTTTAGAAACTTGCTGTTCAATGTGCTGGGCCCAGGTGAGCTTTTTGTCAATGCACACACCTAGGTATTTAACTTGTGAAGACCACTCTAACTCATGACCATCCAGGACTATTCTGGTTCTGGGAGGCCTCCGCTCCCTTCCGAGTGCGACCAATTGTGTTTTTGTAGGATTCAATTTGATCTTCCATCTTAGGAAGTACTCCTGAAGAGAATTCAGTGCGCTTTGGAGGTTCATAGCTGCTTGCTCGAAATTTGTCGAATATGCAAGAACTGCCGTATCATCAGCAAAAAGCGACATCTTGCACATCACTGGTCTTGGCAAATCGCTAGTATATAAACTGTACAACAGCGGAGATAAAACTGCACCCTGAGGAACACCAGCTTCAATGGGCTTGATACCAGATCGTTGATCATCAAGTCTTACTTGAAAAGTTCGATTTTTCAGAAATGAACACATCAACTGAATCAAATCGTCAGGAAAGCCCACATCGATCATTTTGTATAAGATACCATCATGCCACACCTTGTCAAATGCTTTCGCTATGTCAAGGAGAGCAAGATGGGTCTTTTGTCTATCATTTCTCAACGATATTGTGTTCTCAATGAGTCTCAAGACTTGTAGTTCAGTTGAGTGGCCAGTTCTGAAACCGAACTGCTCATCTGGTATAAGCTCGTTGTCGTCGATAAATTCCTGTAATCTCTGTTTAATCACTCGCTCAGTTATCTTAGATGGAGAGCACAGGAGACTGATAGGACGATAGCTCTGCGGAGAAACAGCGATAATGGCTTATTTCAGCACTATTGCAGAAAGAGGCCTCATAGCAAGTTTGTGGCCGAAATATTCGATGCTCAAATCAACTTTTAGGGTGAAAGAAAACATTGATATAAGTAAATACAATAAATTGATTATGTTCATCAAGAGACAAAAGAGTGGGATATGTTCCGAAAAAGTCCAAAGTCCTGGAAAATGAACACATACATAAATTTATCGCTAGTGCTCCCAACAACATATTCCTAATGACGAAGGTAAATATAAATGAAAAGTTAATGAAACTACTTAATTTCATTAGAAATAGAGAATTCAGTATACTGTTCAATATTAGAAATACGTGTACGTCATTTACGCGAGCGAGATAGCTCAGTAGTATTATGAGAGGTCGAGGGTTCAATTCCTCGCGGCAGCATACTTTTTTTTATATTCTTTGTCAACTTTCTTTTTTTTTTAATTACGTTATAAAATATCACAAGATGAATTGTTGTTTACAAAAAATATCTATCATTTCATTATGTAGGTGGCATTGATTTTCGGAGTGGCTGGCGCATTGAGAAAGGACTGTTTTAATTACAAACGAATTACGACAATACGACGACAATAACTGCAACTAAAACGCATACAAACAGGATATTCACCGTGGTAGACAATGAACAACACACACTTCTAAATTTGATAAAACGCTATATTTCATTGAGACCAGCTCATGTACCTCACACACGTTTCTTCCTCTTCTACAGAAACGATAAATGTTCAGTACAATCAGTTGGCATGAATACATTTGCCAAATTGCCGTCAGTCATAGCGAAATTTCTAAAATTAGAACAACCACAACTATACAGGGTGTCCCACTAAGGTCGGCGAGGTACGATATTACGGAAGCCATTAACTTTACAGCTTCGGGAAAAAAATCTATTGATGAAATTGGCAACAAAGAGAAATTGATTTAAAATATTTTCAAGTTTCTCAAATGACCGGTAGGGGGCGAAGTTACCATGATAAAACAAGAAATTCAAATTATCTCAGGAAATCGCTCGGTGAGGTACTTTTTTGATAAGGGAAATGAAAAGATCATTAATTTTGGGTCAGGTTGGTATATGGACTTTTTTTCGTATTCTCTGCAAGTTGTTTACCATCTCGTACAGGTCGGGTATTTTTCCATCATGCTGGAAGACAGCTAGAGTCCAACCAATCCCCAAAAAAGGGAACAAGAACCTGCCCAACAACTACAGGCCCATTGCCCTGTTATCAGTAATCTCCAAAGTGATGGAGAAAGCCATCAATATTGAGCTTATCAAATATCTGGAGAGCTCAGGAATCATCAATGATAGACAATACGGCTTTCGCCACCGAAGATCTACTGGAGATCTACTTGCCTACGTCACCCATTTATGGCAATCTTCAATAGAAAAACACGGGGAATCTCTAGCTGTCGCGTTGGACATTTCGAAAGCATTCGACCGTGTTTGGCACGAAGGACTCCTCCACAAACTACCATCATACGGCTTACCACCTCAGCTATGCCATCTCTTATCGAGTTTTCTTTCAGGCAGATCGCTTCACGTGGTGGTGGACGGTGTATCGTCTGATACCTTTGGCATCAATTCCGGCGTTCCACAAGGATCAATTTTGGCACCAACATTATTCCTGCTTCATATCAATGATCTGTTGGGAGTAACAACTTGCCCCATCCACAGCTTTGCAGATGATAGTACCCTCCATACAGCTTTCTCTTCCAGAATTCCCATTTCTTCCCAGGAAACTAAGACCTCACGGCGCAGGCAGGTCAATGCTGTCAATGAAGATCTTGCTGAAATCACAGCCTGGGGAACTAACAACCTAGTTGAATTCAACGCCACCAAAACTCAAGCCTGCATTTTCTCTAGAAAGGCGGAACTCAGTATGCCCGATATTGTAATGTCTGGCTCCACCATCCCCACCAAGCCCACCATATCTATGCTCGGTATTTCCATCAGCAACACTCTTTCATGGGATAATCATGTCAGATCCATCGCAAAAGCTGCTTCACAAAAACTCGGATTCTTGTTCCGTGCGAAAAGCTACTTTACACCTCAACAGCTTCTCATGATCTACAAAGCGCAGATACGGCCTGTTCTAGAATACTGTTCCCACATATGGGGTTCAGCACCAAAACATACACTGATGCTCTTAGATTCCATCCAGAGAAGAGCCATTCGCCTGGTGGGTGATGCCACACTCACTCACTCTTTGACATCATTGGAACATCGTAGAAAGGTCGGCGACCTTTCACTTTTCTATCGATACTTCCACGGGAAATGTTCTTCGGAAATCTCTGCTATCATCCCTTCACTAGCAATACCAATCAGACGAACTAGACAAGCCCAGTCAGCACATCCTTTCGTTGTCAACCTCGAAAGATGTCGAACAGCACTTTATCAAGACTCCTTCATCCATAGAACGGCTAGGCTCTGGAATTCATTGCCTGTGGAAGTATTCCCAACAACATATAATCTCCAAAAGTTCAAAAAAAATTCCAATACCTACCTCCTGTCCCTATCCTCCCAAGGAACGCACGATGTTCTTTGAACATTATAGGGATTCCCTTTCGTGCGCTCCAAGCGATAAAAAAAAAAAAAAATCTTGAATAATAATGGTGGGGGAAGCTTGTGAACAAAATATTTTTTGAATTGCTGTATCTTCCATACCCGTCATCCAAATTCAATCAACTTGGGCTCGTTTGAAAGATAATTTCACTCTTATTTCAAAACTGACTTTGTTTATGGTCGCTAGTTCACACCGCGTCTTATAGAGGGCACAGTTTACTCACTATTACTTTTTTTCGATTAATCTCGAAAAATTCAAATCTCCTTGAGATTTTAACGTAAATCAAGTTACCAACAATCAAAGCCATATTATGATAGAAATAAGTAACTAAGAAATATCGAATCAATGTCAAATAAATTGCAATTGAAAAGAATTTCACAGGTATAGATATTGTTGTTTTATCACATACAAATGAGATTGTGAATATCAAAGATAATTGTGGAATTTGCCGAATTATAGTGACTGGCATCTATACCATGAATAAATCAAAAGTAAAAAAAACTTTTTAATAAAGAGCTCTTATTTAAACGCTCTAAAAAGAAGAAAATGAAAATTTTCTTAATAATTTCAACTATCAACTTATAACCTCATTATACACAATTTATATGATCATAAAAGTTTGTCGCGCGATTCACTTGTGTGAATGAACTAGTACTTATTTAATCATGTAAAACCTGCTGAGATGAAATTTTTAAAATTACAATTTAATCAAATATTGATCATCGCGACAAGCTTTTGTGATCATATAAATTGTGTATAATGAGGTTATAAGTTAATAGTTAAAATTATTAAGAAAAATGTTATTTTCATCTTTTTAGAGCGTTTAAATAAAAGCTTTCTATTAAAGAGTTTTTTTTTACTTTTAATTTATTTTTCAATTTTTAGTTATCTCTAGCTAAATTTTTCGATTTACTCTCAACGAGCCTTCTTATTTGATACCCATATTGTAGAAGTATATTGAAAATGACCATTCCGCCATCTTGGATGGTCCGCCATAATGGATTTACAATGAAGTCACATCATTTTTCGAGTTACTCTCAACGAGACTTTTCAGTTGATGCCCATATTGTAGAAGTATATTGAAAATAGCTATTCCACCATCTTGGATGGTCCGCCATATTGGATTTAGAATAACGTCACATTATTTTTCGAATTACTCTCAACGAGCCCTTTTATTTGATACCCATATTGTAGAAGTAGATTAAAAATGACCATTCCGCCATCTTGGATGGTCCGCCATATTCGATATAGAATGACGTCACATCATTTTTCGAGTTACTCTCAACGAGCCTTTTCATTTGATACCCATATTGTAAGAGTATAACAAAAATAGCTCTTCCGCCATCTTGGATAGTCCACCATATTGGATTTAGAATAACGTGACACACCTTATCGTGCATCGTCATCCAAACTGAACGTGTATACAAAATTTCAGCTCAATCGGTTAAAGATTTCTACTTCAAAATTGAGTTCAAAGATTCCACCCGAACATACATACCCTGCCCACTATGCAGAATTCTGATCACTAGGGATGTTGTACTCGAGAGAAAAAGGTTGGCGTTATTATTGGAGTGAATGGAGAATTCATCAATTATTATTTTTCTCAGATATAAGCAGCATAATACGAAGGATAGGAAAAGAATAGTAGCATGCGCCAGCAAAGGTGATGATTGGTTTCCTTAGCCGAGTACCACAAGTTGAAGGTTCGGGTGTTGGAGAACAACGACCTGTTTATCTTTAACAGAATATTGACCAGGACAAAGATAGAATTGTTAAACTGATATTATCTATACTGTCTCATTAAAAGGACACCAAAATATGTGGATTTTGATTTTATTCCCTGTCTTTAGGTAAATATTTTTGAATCGGCAACAGTGCTTGCCCACGCATCACACGTTGAGGTCTGCAAATCACGCGTAAAATATTCAACTTGGCAACATCTATAGGAGGCTAGACTCCTTCACAATTCGCAATCCTAGCGCGCAATGCAAATGCCCGAATACGCCCGAATAGCACGTGTTTGTCGTGGTCGTGTCTCGTTGCGAATTGCGGACAATCGCGAGTGCATTGTTCATGTTTATGTTAGGTTAATGGTTAGGGGTTCTATGAATTTCTGAAAAATGAGTGTTTTAAACGATTGCGATTTAGTGGAATACTTTTTGGTGAACCCATTCAGTGCTTTGTCTTATGAAGATAAATTTATTGTGAAAAACAAACGTCCGACACCGGAATTAAAAAATCTGATTGTAACAGGTAACAAACAAAATCGTTCGTTCAATTCTGATAATTATAAAAAATATATCTGGTTGACGGGATCTGAGGTAAGGAATAAGCTATTTTGTTCGTACTGCCTATTATTTTCAACCGATAAGTCATCATGTTGGGGGCGATTAGTATATATAATGATTTGAAAAATTTGCCTCGCGGATTGGATAGACACTGCAAATCACAGGAACACATCTCTTCAAGTATTAAGTTCAGGTTAACTGGTGAACAGAATGTCATTAAAGGTATATTGATTTGGGTGAGTCGTAGAGAGTTTTTTTTTCACAATAAATCTCATATCATTCAGCCTCCTCTGTCATGGAAGTCACGAGCCGCCAATAATTATCACTCACCTGCGGACTCTGCGGTGGGAAGACCGGCACCCCGCCCCGCCCCGCCGGATGATACGCCCTCGTCGCCACGCCCCCGTACGTCTGCTGCGTGGGACTCGTCGGATTCGACCGATAGAAATCCGCGGCGGCCGCCGATTGGCCAGCGCGTCCCGTCGGCGAGCAGGCGTCCTTCCACATGTACACGCCCCTTTGGGGGGAGTTGGCCAGCTCGCGGATGTTGTCGACGGTGTTGTTGGAGCGGGGGGGCGGGTGGGCGGAGAGCGGGGCGGGCTCTTGCCGGACCAGCTCGCCCTCGGAGAGGAAGCGGCGCTGAGGGCTGCCGTAGGTACTATGATGGTGGGGCCAGCCTTGGGAGAAACGCATCTTTATTATACTTCTTTGAAAAGTGTTTCGTGACCGCACATCTTACTTTGTAGATTATTAGTTTTAGATTTAGTTCAATACTTATGTATACATACACAAAACATACATATTTTGATAATCTCCTTTTCGTTAATTTCTATATGGTTCATTTCTCACTTTTGTCCGCGATCAATGCTGTGATTTTTAATTCTTGTTTTGCAAGAAAAAAGGAGAAGATGAAGGCGAACATTCCAAACATTCCACCACACATTCGATGTTCTGAGACCGCATGGCCAGTGGCACCAGGAAAAGAAATTCCACAGAATAGTCAATAAAACGGTTATTCTGTCCCTGGTGACACTAACAATGTCAATAAAACGCAACTAAAGTATATTTTCTAAATGATTCATTCACATTCACTTGTTCTTGTTGATAAAAACGTGAGACGAGCACACTATAGGCCTGTTCGTGTGTTTGCTCTACCTGTCTCCCGACACAACCATCTTGGCACATCCAAGGACAAATATGATTTGTGATATGTCAAATGTGTCAAATGGTGCAAAATATTTCGATTTTTTGAATAGAGGATTCGGTTAGCGCGTAGAAGTCGTCGAAGTAATATTTTTCAATTGAGTATATTTTATAATTTTATATTTGGAATGGAGGATATAAAAAGGAGGTGTGATTTAATAATAGGTATGTGTGATGCATCAAGAGCACTATTTGAAGAACAACATCGATATATTCTGAATAATTGCGATAAAATTATAGACACAACGAACGAAAGAAAGACTATTCATTTTGAAACAAAGCAAATCATTAATACTAATAAAAAACAGACGAGCAAGTGCGTCTATTTTTCACTAAGAAGAAGAGAACCAAAGATGCTTTAATATTCAAAGAACCAAATAATCTTGAGCCAAAACATATAATCGGTAGTCTTTCAAATAAAACTGATTTTTAGGATCTCTTCATAACCTAAGTCCGTGCGTTTTCATTCAGAAAAATGGATTGGTACTCATTCTACAGTCCCTTGGCCGGCGCGGTCGCCTGATTTGACACAGCTGGATTTTTTCTTAGGGGATATATCAAAAACTTTGTATACGCAAATAACTTCGATGATGAAGAAGAACTAAGTGACAGTGTCATGAAGCATTCAATAGAATAGCCCCAGAAATGCTTAGTAATGTCTTAGAAGCAACTGCGACAAGAGGATATCTTTATTCAGAAAATAATGGTTATCATTTTAAACATTTGTTATGAATGGTTCTGTGGGTATTGTCAAAGTTAAGTTGTTGAAGTAATTCGTGTAAGAATTCATCAACAGTTTTAAGCGCTGCATTGAATGATGTAGTGAAATATTTTTTATCCACTTCTCAGTATTGAATAACTAATCCATCTCAATGTTTGACACTAAATGATCAGTAATAAGTGGAACTGATGGCACTTTTCCATTGGAAGTTCGAAAAAACATTGATGATGGATAGAAATAGGTCGAAACACATTTGAATCACCTTGTTCCATACATGGTCGAATTCAGAATAAAAAAACCTTTCAGAATCTGTGAAAAAATTATCAAGGCCGTATTTAAAAAACAAAAGTTGATGATGGTTCTACGGATACGAGACGTTGCACACCAAAATCGGTTCCACCACGTTAAACTTCATCAAAAGTTGCTATGAAAAAGTATTTTCAGTTTTTCTGTATCTCTAATAATAACGGAGAAAATAAATAAAATGGATATTCCAAAAATTCACTTTTTTAGATATAACTCAAAAACTAGAAATAATTTTAAAAATGTTCGAAGGCTCTTGATATAAGCCTCCGAATGCGCAACTTTTTCCCCATTTAAACGACTTCGTATCTCCTACCGTTTCCGAGATTTCCATGCTGTTCAGCCTTATCTTGGACAGACTGTATACACCTACATATACGACCTCCACATTGAGGTCCTTCAGCCTTATTATCATTCAATATTTCGAGATGAAATAATTTTCTAATCAATTTATCGTACCCTTCTACCCACTCGAAGAGACGCTATGCACTCTCATACAAAAATCAAAGACAGAGAAAGATATATGGATGTACTCTTCCCAGGACTTGTGGAGGAAGGAATATGCGAGGATCCTTCATCTAAGCAAGAAACATTTTCTTGTCCTTGTCTGGCTAAACATATGATTTGCTTCAAAATCGTTTGTGGTTATGTTTGATTGTCACTGCTTGTCTAGTGTCCGTACTCTAATATTCCAAAAACGTCAAAACAGCAGTGTCAAGTACATTTAGGAACTCTAATTTCTATGACTTTCTCTGTTTACATTATGCCATGAACAGAGACAATTATAGGAACGAAATTAACTTCAGCAAGTTCAGCAGCACAAACGAACAGGGGCCGTATTCTCGACGAGTGAACTTTTGATGCGTATGCGCACTTCGAGAGTTTCGTACGCTTTGGTATTCTTGACCAGTGAAATAGGAGGCGTGTACGTTTTCAAAGCGAGCGTTTACAGCGAGCGCTTTATTTCACTCGTTTTGTATCTTTTCGTTCGTTTTGTTGACTTGTAACGTGTGTCATTGAATATTATTTGTATTGGAGAACCATTATGGACTCTAATGAATCTTTTTTGAGTTTCATATCATCTGAATAAATAGTAAATAACATCAAAACATAATGGAAGGGAAATTTGTACAGTTGATGTTGATTGACGTGATGGAAGATGCAGAACAAATAGATTGGCGAAGATACAGTAGCGTGGAAATCACTCTGATGATTTGGGTTACAATCAATTTATCAAAATGTTTCGCCTCCAAAGCATAGGTTCAATACCTAATGAATATCACCTCTGATTTCATTACATGACCTGCACATCGTACTCAAGATTTGGATATCTCCACAAGAGTTAGTACCCAACTATCACAGAGGTGATACACATTATACTGACTGTGTTAGTTTCCTTAAGGTTTTTTGAAATGAAAATGTAACCAAATACACATGAGCTGCAATTTCAATGATGTGTCCCAGTCTTATGTTTCTAGCATATACGTATTAATAAACAATACGGATCATAACGGGTGCCAGGATGAAGCCAAAAATATGAAACAAATGAATATCCATAGGGATTTGGTGGCATGATACGCATGCGCCATGCGCTATTATAGTAGTCATCAAAGACATGCGGTTCGGTGGACAATGACGTTTACTTGCCTTTCAATCTAAGCAGTATGTGTCTGATCGTTTCAAAACTTTTCCTTATGGATAGTCATTTGTCTTCAAAAATCGGCTTCATGTTTCGCTATGCAAACAGATAGAGATTATCCGTATTGATTATTAATACGTATATGGTTTCTAGACGTGTGAACAAAATCGTTGAGGTTCTGGAACAAAGTTGAAATTTTCTGAAGATTCATTAAATTTCCTGCCAATATTTACCAGTTGAAGAACAGAGTATATTCAGCTAAAGAACAGAGTATATTCAAAGTAATTGGCTTTTATTCAAGTGATTTTTCAAAAATTTTTCTATACAGATTCAACAGAAAATATGATTTTCCAGGGGTAATAAGCTGTTTGACTGCACTCACATATACCTATTCTTCCTCCAAAAGTGCATGGTTATGAACATCTTGAAAATATCTATTTAAATAGAGAAAAACTATAATTTAATAAATGTACAATTAATTTGTGACTACAATTCGAGAATTGTTAATGTGAATTCGGTTTCCTGGTAATACAAATGATGCTTTTATATGAAATAGTTCAAATGTCCAAACAATGCTGAGGAGATTACATGATGCTGGATAATTGTTTATTATACATTATCATTTATTATTATTTATTGCTGTATATTTATGTTTTTCTAATCTAATGAATCTCTATTTACTGGACTATTATGTTTAAATAATAACTGATGTGAATGAAGAATGGTATATCATGTTTATATATCATATTATTTTTGATCATATTATTCATTTCCACTTCATCTGTGAATAATTTTTAGATTGATTTGATTCATTCAACACAGCATATGCATTATAAAAAATATCTAAACAATTTTATTCTTCGCGCGGAATTTTTCACATATTCACAGAACGTGAATCAACGGACCATTTCATGACTTTCGTGAAATATTACAGTGGTGCCGGATGCTCTGATCGCATCACGATCGCACGTTTTCAAGCGTATACGTTTTGCGAAGTACTCGCACATGAACCATTCGTTTTGATGCGTATACGACAAAAAGCTCACTTGTCGAGAATACGGCCCCAGACCTTATGAATGACTCACCGGTGGACATGGGCACGCCCTGACCTTCCCCCATCATCGCCCCGCCTCCGCCCGCCCCTCCCCCTCTCTGATGCCCGCCCTGGTCCGGCTGGCGCTGCTGCGGGTAGTGCTGCTGGTGGTGGTGGTGGGGGGGCGGCTGGAAGTCGTAGTAGTGGGCGGCCGGCGATGGATTGGCGGCGTACACCACGCCGACGAAGTCTGAGGGCCTGCGCGGCTGCGTCGGAGTACTCGGGTTAGATCTGCGAAAACGGCCGGAAGCGGGCTACTTTCACATACTCTAGCGGTTGTATGATACGAGCGGCAGCCTATCAAGCAGCTGGCATATTTTTTTTTTGCAAATCTCGTGCATTTTTTTTATTGAGGTTTTTATCTCACTGTGAAGGTTGTAAAAAATCAATATACAGTGTGTCCCAAATTCGATCCTCACCATTGGGATCTCAGTAACTATGAGAGATAGAGAAACGGTTCAATTGGCAAAGTTGTAGCAAATTTAATGTTGAATATGAATCTATTGAGAAATCCGGACTAGTTTTAGTTAGGGTCCCTTGATGGAAATTGACGTTAAAGTCATATAACAGGGTACGGACAGATCATAGCTGCATTCTTTTTTAATGATCTAGAGATTTTAGTTTTGTCTACTGGCATCCCTGACATTGCTGTCACGTCACAATCATGGGCGCTACAGAAAATCATTCTAAATTTTAATAATAGGTATGTACAGGGTATTTACTTGTTGAGGAAGATCATATTATCATGATGAACGAGTTTTGTAATTATGATCCGATTCTATTCAAAATTGGTATCTGGGAGTATTCGGGGTAGGAGATAATGATTTTATCGTAAAAATTGGGAAATTCAAGATGACGGATCCAATATGGCGAAAGACATTAGTTTATATAATTATTACTCTACCACAAATAAAAAATATGTAGGATGCAAGAGTGACAATAGCGTGCCTATAAGTTATACTGCGCATGCCTACTTCTTCGTTACTTTCATCAGTAAATTATTCGAAAATGACTTTTTATTCAGGGGAGACGGAAAAATGAGGTAATATATATTCTTTTCTGTATTTTTCTGAATATTTTACGTATTTCTTTTTTATCAGCCTACTTTCCGTCCTAGACAAAGTTTTATACATAGTATGATATTAGTAACTCCATAAATTCTTCGAGTTGGATTTCCGAAAATATATTCAGCACACATGACATGAGTACCTACAGCAGTTTAGATACCCACATCGAGGTTTCCACCATTTCTCAATCATAAGGCTCTGCTCATTCAGCTCATAGATAAACTACTCAGCTTGAAATCAGAATTCATTCAGTCAATTTAGTCAACCCTGGTATACAGTCTAAGAACAGTCTCATTTGGTGAAATACATTATAAGCTTTCAGTACAATTTTTATGTTCCCTACCTCGCAAAGATTATGCTGGAGTAGTAAACTCTAAAACTAGAGGATTGTTCATCTATATCTTGGTATAGTTGAATCAGGAATTCCATATGGAAATTACGTATGATACGCCAGTGACCTCAAACTAACCTAAAAAACAACGAATGTCAAAAATCTAGTGTTTATCCCCAGAATTGAATAAGGATGGAACTATATAACTGTTTCACAAACGCTTTAGAGTGAGAGGACACGAGGATCTGTCCGTACCCTGTTAAGATGACTTTAACGTCAATTTCCATCAAGGGACCCTAGTTTTAGTTAGAGTCCCTGTATATACCTTAGACAAGAGTCCGGACACAGCTATACTTCTGTCCTTTTCTGTTTTCAAAAAATTCATTGATGATTGAATAAAGGAATAAGACATATATATCGAGCTCTGTCTTTTCAATTCCCCTAGTATCAATGATTGTCAGAAACAATTTTGAGGGTTAGATTATTTGTCAAACCGTTCATAGCCGTAGGTAGAAGTGAGAAATAAGGCTTTTTCAACAAGAATAACTATTAGATTATCAAATAATGAACAACAGGGTGTTCAAATTTCGAATCGATAATTTTCATAATCAATTCCTGAGATGTCTATTGCAAATTTTTGTCATCAGATATTTCTTCACTTCATTAGATATAAGAATCTCTATCAAAATGGGCCTAAAATCCATTTTTTTTGTACTGTTTTCACAAGTAAATTTGGATATTTACCTCACATATTGCCGATTTCTTGAAATTAATTCTCCATTCTGGACGTTTCATTGCATTCTTCCATGACATTATCTTTGAAGGATCATTCGGAAAATTGAATAATTTGAATCCCTTTTCTAATGAATTATCGCAATAATGTATGCAGCAGGACATTGAAATAATTTAAAATGCTAAATTTTGGCGGTCATAAAATTTCAAAGTAACAGTGACAGAGATTCGAAATAATCAAAAAAGCGGGCGGAACGACTATGGTGTTTCGTCACATTGTCAGGTGGGCAAACCAAATGAAACAAAATATTAAAAACCCATATACGTATTAATAATCAATACGGATAATCTATATCTGTTTCCATAGCGAAACATGAAGCCGATTTTTGAAGACAAATGACTATCCATAAGGAGAAGTTTTGAAACGATCAGACACATACTGCTGTGATTGAATGGCTAGTAAACGTCATTGTCCACCGAAACGCATGTCTTTGATGACTGCTATAATAGCGCATGACGCATGCGTATCATGCCACCAAATCCTTATGGATATTCATTTGTTTCATATTTTTGGCTTCATCCTGGCACCCGTTATGATCCGTATTGTTTATTAATACGTATATGTAAAAACCCCAACGGCTGTCAGTTTTGTGTCCGGACTCTTGTCTAAGTTATATACAGGGACTCTAGTTTTAGTCATTCTTGAGGTATTTGAGAAAAACTGAAATCTTGTATTTTTGTTTTGTTCGAATATCTCGGAAACTATTGATTTCATGAAACAATGATTTTAACATTCTCATAGCACTTTTTGGTGTTCTTTTCAATGGTTTTGTCAGTTTTCCATCGAAATGTCAAATTGAGATTTCATTTTTTCCCAAATACCTCAAAAATGACTGAAGCTAGCCTGGATTTTTGATAGATTCTGATTCAACATCAAATTTGCTACAACTTTGCTGATTTAACCGTTTCTCTATCTCTCATAGTAACTGAGATCCCAATGAAAGTGAGATGCTTTACTGCGTTTTATAGGACAAACGTTTTTCTTTTCATTTTACATCTCACTCTGATACGCTGCAAACACATACCAACAAATTCAATATCCAACCAATTACTTTTCTTGTGTTGGGCAGTTCTTAACCTAAAGTGTCTCAACGTCTTTGACATTTTACGTTTTTTTGTCCAGACACTCGGAAAGAAACCATTCAAGTTTTTTATCTCTTCATCTCTTTTCTTCTTTTAGGAAATACATTAAATTGAATCTGCTCTTCAATTTTTTTTGTTCACAAACAAACGAACGGAAAATTATATTCTAAGCGTGCGTTGAAAATATTTCACAATCTACGCAAGCACACGAACCTAATCAAATATTCGCTGACCTAATAAAAGTCTAGCAAACTGAAAATTCTCCTTCCTATATTCAACTGATCGTTATTTATGGACTTGCTTTAAATACCATGACCAACAAAGCAATCATTACTCAGATTCATTTTCAAACTCCAGCTGGTACAGAATCAATAGACATTTCATTTGTTAACCAAGACATTTTTAGTTGGTCAGTTTCATAAAGTTTCAATGAACAATTACCAATCAACTCTGCTAACTCATCAAAAAAGGCTTACGAAGTCATAATTATTATGAAAGTAATTGAATATTCAATTGTCTGTTCAATGCATTATGGAGTAGTCTAGTAGTGGATTAATCGTTTGTGTGGTGAATAACTTTTGATCAACATACTGTTTAAATTCGCCCAATTGAAAAATTCAGGAGAATATAGGAAACCAATCTTCTTCAGGACTATGAATACCTACACCAGAACCTAAGCAGAAGCTCGCAAAATAATGAGCAGCAATTCTTACACTGAATAAACAGGAATAAAATGCCAAAGCCGGCAAACCAAAACTCACTAAAGACATGTCTTTCTTATGACTGAAGATTAAATTCAACTTACTTTGAGGTCATGTAAAATTATGATTATTAATATTGTTTGTTGAATTGCCTCTGCCGTCGATAGAAATCCAAAACTTCACATACGACGCAGGAAGACAAGTCATTGTTGGGTTAATTCATTGTGCAAGTAGTTTACTTGAATAAGCTACTGTGTTAGGGAAACATATCGTGTTTTCAAGAATTTTGTGGAGATATTATAGTCTGTGGAGGTTCAACATATCACAATATGACGATGTGAATAAGAAAGACACATCACTTTTGTAAAAATACAAAATAATGATAAGTAGTGACAAATTCTGTGATATAATTAAGTTATTTTAAATACTACACTGTAACCAATGTCCAGTTGTGTGCATAACCAAGTCGTACAAGGTTTGTAAGGTGTAAACCTGCCTATGATGATGCAGGTTTTATTAAAAAGTAGTACTCGTACACATTCCCGCGTTACTGACAAAAATAGTTTCTAAATTTTACCATTGAACACTGATTATTCAACAACAAAAGTGGTCCTTCGAGCCGGATTTGAAACAGCGACGTCTCTCTAAACATAGAAGACGTCGAAAGTGAAATAGCTATCGTATGCTGTAAAGAAGCAGATGAAAGACTTCATGAACTCGTGAAAAGTTTCATGAAAATTGACAATTTTGGAGTGGTTCCAACATATCGAGATGAAAGAAGATCGAAGGAAGATGAAAGGGCAATTTCTGAAGAAGGGCAACATGTTGTCAAACTGCCTTGGAAGTATGAAGATATGCAATTTCCAGAGTCAAAACAAATGGCTATGCAGAGACTTCTATGTTCAGAGAGACGTCTTGACAGCGATGTAAATTTCGCGAAAGCATACTGTGCTGAAATTGATGAAATATTCCAAAAAAAATACGCAGTTCCTGTGCAGCCTCATGAGCTCCAAGAATGGAAGAGAATTTGGTTTGTACCCCATTTTCCTGTGAGAAATCCGAGCAAACCAAATAAAGTACGAGTTGTTTTCGACGCCGCTGCAAGAAGTAATGGATATTCTCTAAATGACTTCTTACTCACTGGTCCTGACCTACTTGCTTCGCTCTTTGGTATTCTACTGAAATTTCGAATTCGAAAAATTGTCTTTGTTAGAGACATCGGTGAAATGTTGAAGAAAAATAAAGATTGCCATGATGATATGCATATTTTTAGTAGTTGTTTGTTTATTTCTAAAAGTCAAAGTTCTGATATTTTCTATATTTTACCATTGAACACTGATTATTCAACAACAAGCCTGACTCACAATAGCCTATAACTGCTGTACGATTTGATTATGCACACAACTGTACCTGCCAAGAAAAAATGTACTCTGTTCATTCCATATTTTTCTTTTTTTACATGACATGTTTTTTTAGAGTAAAAACCTCTATGAAGATGTAATTTTCCGTGGTTCGATAAAGAATTCTATCTAAACATTCAGAACCGACCAGAGTGGAAAAATGTTACCTTCTAACTGGACTAGACAATGCCAGAGGCGTCGGCACTCCTAGCGCTTTGATCCTTTGCTGCATAGTAGGCGACGGTCTTTGAGGGGGGCCCAAGCTATCGGGGGTAGTGCTCCTAGCACGAAAAAGAACAATTCTATTTCATACATTTTTTTAAAACAAAAATACGATTTTGTCTTCAGTCGCTCACCCTGTCATACAAGTATAATTCTGAATTTGAAAGGAGATTGGAGTATAGCCATTCTTTCATTTTTTTCAAAACCTCATTTATGTTGTTTTCTAAAATTACAGGGATTTTGTTTTCAAATAAAAGTACTGTGTTATCTGCATATGGCATAGTTTCCTATTACATTTATTTTTGAAATGTTTTGAATGTATAAAAGATACAGAATTGGGCCCAACACTGATCCTTGTGGAACTCCTTTGTTTATATATTGTATTTTAGATTAACAATTATCGATTTTCGTACTGATAGTCCTTTTTTCTATATATGTTTTCAAGAGATTTGATTAAGATTTTTCAGGAGAATATTGTGGTCAACTGTATCAAATGCTTTTTTTAGGTCCGTAAAAATAGCTACTACATAATTTTCTTTGTCAAGTCTATCTTGTATAGAATTGATTACTTGTAAAACTGCTGACTGTGTACCACTTTTCTCTTGAAAACCAAATTGATTCAAGTCAAACCCATATTTTTCATTGATGAAGTCAACAATTCTCTTTTTTATATCTTTCTCAAGTATTTTGGAAAAAATACTCAACAAAGCTATTGGTCTGTAATTTACTTTCTGAATTACAATTGATATTTTCTAAAATTCAATTGACTAATCTGAATTACAAATGATGCTTTCTGAATTTCAATCAACTATTCTGAATTACAAATGACGTAGTCTGAATTACAATTGACCCATTCTGAATTACAAATGATACATTCTGAATTAGAAATGACGCTTTCTGAATTACAAATGACGCATTCTGAATATCAACTGATTATTTCATTCACACCCGGCTCGACCTATGCAATGTCATGATTGAAGTCACATAATATGCGATATCAGCGGCTATTTAGGTAAACAAACAATATGAGCGGCTATTCTGTTCGCCAGCATAAGAGTGCTATGGTTGTCAAACTTTGACATACCTATCAGTCACTCAAAAATTGAAATGTCTCGTTTTGGGTCAACTTCCACTACGGAAATCCGTAATTATGTAAGCGAATCGATATCAGAAAATAACAAGGAGAGGAAAGAGTCTGTCTGGAACAATTCATGTTTTATTGCTAGCAGAAAAACTATGAATTTTGTGCGACTACCCCATTTCTCGTGATTGCCCAAATCCTGGAAGATTGGGTGAGGAGAATGGTGAGGAATATTTGGAATACACAGTTGAAATTAATATGGAAATTTATACAGGGTGGGCCACCAGTAACGCCTCGGTCTCTAGAAGGCTAACCACTTATCTTCTTGGAATTCTTCCTCTCTAGGAAGTTGCATGTCAACATAGGCTACCAATTAAAATTATTTCGGAACATACAGGGTGTCCCCAAAAAACATAAAACACTGAAGTTAAACTTTTTTCTATCGAACACCCTATATATTATTTCATTTTGAGATTCTCCCTGATGAGCTTATTTCAACGACCCATCATACTTGGGGTCTAGCACTTATAATTACTGAAATATAGGGTGTGAAAAATCGTGATTTTCCAAGTTCAAGAATTTTTTGTGTCGAAACTATTCATAATTGGTCAAAACGGCTTACATGTCCCTATCTCAACTTTTGATTAACTATCTACTGATATTTAATTGGGACATATACCGGGTGATCAAGTTTCTGAATTCTGCACCACCCTGTATTTGTTTCAACTAAATGTCAGTAGATAGTTGATCAAAAGTTGAGATAGGGACATGTGAGCCGTTTTGACCAATTATGGATGGTTTAGACACAAAAAATTCTTGAACTTGAAAAATCTCGATTTCTCACACCCTATATCTCAGTAATTATAACTGCTAGACCCCAAGTATGATGAATTGTTGAAATCAGCTCACCAGGGAGAATCTCAAAATGAAATAATATATAGGGTGTTCGATAGAAAAAAGTTTAACTTCAGTGTTTCATGGTTTTTGGGGACACCCTGTATGTTTCGAAATAATTTTAAATGGTAGCCTATGTTGACATGCAACTTCCTAGAAAGGAAGAATTCCAAGAAGATAAGTGGTTAGCCTTCTAGAGACCGAGGCGTTACTGGTGGCCCACCCTGTATTGAATTCAAAGGTGCCAGGGTTCCACATAATGCAAAAAAAAAGAAAAGTACAGAAGCTCTAAGCAAAGAATATTGATAGCGTTATCAATAGCCTAAATATTCTTTCTTTGCTCTAACTTCAGATGAATTGATGGCAATTGTACGTAGATATGATGAGAATACCCCAGACGGCCTTCATAAGAATTTTTATTCAAATAGCATCTGCAGAATTGTGAAATTCAACTTGAATTAAATGTCGAAACTCATATGAACCAGTATTTTTACATTGTTCATGAAATAATCTTCCTGAATATCACTCGACCATGACAAATGGAGACTATTATTTTCTTCAATTCATCTCGAGTAACTTGTATTTTGGGACAATTCAATTCGACCATATGAACATAAATAATCATAATAACTCCATCGAGCTAATGCTCTCGGGAATTATTCAGATTATTATTAGATAGATAGATAGATAGATAGATTTATTGGTGTTACTATACATTAAAGTACTTACACAAGTCATAAAATGTCAATACACACTTATACATGTAGCTGGACAATATACAAATATATAAGACTATCGAAATCATGTACAACATGTTAAAATAATTTAAAAAAAGAAAACCTGGGTCTTGTTCACTTGATCATTTCTAGTTTGATAATACCAAATCATTGAAATTGTTTGTGAGATATTCTCCAATTGAGTAAAATGCTTTTGTTAAAAGATAATTTTTGAAGATTTTAGTAAAACAATTTAAATTCAAATTTACATTTTTGAGTTCATCTGGGAGTACATTTTGGGGCCGAAGTAACTAGTACCGTCTCTGGTCTTTTCAAGGCGATGATATTTAGGTAACAATTTACCTCTGTTACGTAGCCGTAGGAATCTCCAGTTGTACTATATGCATCAAATTTTTTTTTTACATAGACAACACATTCGAGGATATAGGCACAAGGAGCTGTGAGTATACCCAATTCTATGAATTTTGACTTACAACAGTCTCTGTAAGTCAGTCCTGAGATAACTCTCACACAGCGTCTCTGAACTCCGAAGACCTTAGATATGTGGCATGAGTGACCCCAGCTTAGAAGAGCATATGTCATATTCGAATGGAAGTAAGCGAAATAGGCTGTCATGAGAATATCCACAGATACGTTATTTTTCAAATTTCTAATCATATAGATAACGGAAGAGAGTTTCTTGGTCAATTTGTTCGCATGAGTTTCCCATGTCAAAAAAGGGTCAATATAAACGCCTAAGAATTTCACCGGATCTGCTGGGGTTGTTTCATAATGACGTAAGGTAAAAAGCAGCGATTGAGTTTTGTCGTCGTTTAAAGTCAGCTTGTTTGCTGTAAACCAGTTTTGAATTTCCTTATTCTGGGTTTTCACATTAGCTCTAAGAGTATCCAGGTTGTTTGATGAACTGATTGTTGTGGTATCGTCAGCAAAAAGTATGACTTTGCCATTGATAATATGATGGGATAGATCATTTACATATATTAGGAAGAGAGTAGGGCCCAAGATTGAGCCTTGTGGCACCCCATGTTTCATCCAGACTTTACTAGAGACATAACTGTTATGTGTGACATAACATACATATTGTTTATATGGTCTCATCAAACTGTCAAAATACAAGGTACTCTCGATAGAATTATGAAGAAAATAATAGTCGGCTATTTGTCATGGTCTCGGGATATTACCCACGACAATTCTGAATTACATTTGATATTTTCTGAATTTCAATTAACTAATCTGAATTACAAATGATATTGTCTGAATTGCATTTGACGCTTTCTGAATTACAATTGAAAAAAAAAAGGTGTAGTCTCCAAAAACACACGAGAAAAAAAACCGCTCGCTTGCCCACCTGTTCTGGTCGAGCCCCCTCGGCCTGGGATGCGGGCTGTGGCGGGGCGGCGCGTAATGCCCGCCCCTCGCCTGCGCCCTAGGCGGCGAGTCGCCGTCCGCCCCCATCGCCACCGAGGCGTTGGGCGGTAGGAAGAAGTTGCTCTTGGAGCCGTGCCGCTGCAGGGGCGGCGTAGGCTCGCAGTCCTGCGATTGGGAGGCCGAGGGCTCCATGTCGAGGTCGCAGCCTTCTCGGCCCGGAGACATCTGTGGCGAACAAAGAAAATTTAATAGAATAGAATAGAACTTTATTTACGGTTATCCATTGCATACATTATAATCACAAATATTATTACAAGATGGGAAAAAAAATATATATAAAATATATACCTATGTAAATATTCAACAAATACAAATAAACATATAACAAGAGAATATCCTAAATCAGTATGAATCTATCACAGTTATCACTCACAGTTGCTATATATCCTAGATCATTATGAATCTATATCACAGTAATCAAACACAGCTGCTTATAATGGGGGTACTATTAATGGTAATCAATGACTTCTTGAATAACTGAAACGAATTACTGAAAATGTCGAAATGTATACAATTATTATTGTATTCCCTTGGTATCCTTGAGAAATCAAGGTGAAGAATTGGGTTGTACGTGTAATATGTTGTATTTATCATATTTCGCTAATAAATAAATAGATAGAATCAATTACTTTTATTAACACTACTCCTGTCTACTACATCAGGTACAATCATAGAATGGCCGACCTCCGTCGTACGTCCCCCTACTGACACATGTCAGATGACATATGGCAGATGAATGACACAGGTTACATTTCTATATTGTTACCAACTTCCTAATACTAATTCCACTACCTAACAGTACGCACTATGTAGTCGAATTCACGCCACATACCTATTTTTATTTATTTATTTATTTATTTATTTATTTATTCATTGAACAAATAACTTCCAGACAGAATAGGCTCTGGTATAAGGAAGTACATAATTATACAGGCTGATCCACGGTGGATGGCCTATTAGAAGTATCTGGAGTAGGAAAAGACAGAACATTCTGAAAATTGGGATGCTTTGATAATTGAACATTCTCTATCCGTCTAATGTATTTTCATCGAAACAGTGTTGCCACTTCTATCAGAAACAACTAGCAACTTCGTTATTTTAAATAGAGCACCCTGTATTTTATTGCATTTTTAGATTCTCCCTGAAAAGCTGATTTCATCAATGTATCACACTTGGGGTCTAGCAGGAATAATTACATAGATATAGGGTGATCAAAATCGAGATTTTTCAATTTCAGGATTTTTTTGTGTCGAAAGTATTCGTTATTGATCAAAATGGCTTACATGTCCCTATCTTAACTTTCGATTCACTATCTACTGACATTTAATTGGAACATATACAGGGTGATCAGAATTCTGAATCTTGAAGCACCCTGTATTTTTTCCAATCAAATTCCAGTAGATAGTCTTCATGTCCCTATCTCAACTTTTGATTTACTATCTACTGACATTTATTTTAAACAAATACAGGGTGGTTCAAGATTCAGTATTCTGATCACCCTGTATCTGTTCCAATTAAATGTCAGTAGATAGTAAATCAAAAGTTAAGATAGGGACATGTAAGCCGTTTTGATCGATAATGAATAGTTTCGACACAAAAAAATACTAAAATTGAAAAATCTCGATTTTGAACACCCTATATCTCTGTAATCATTCCTGATAGACCCCAAGTGTGATACATTGATGAAATCAGCTCTTCAGAAAGAATCTAAAAATGCAATAAAATTCAGGGTGTTCCATTTGAAATAACAAAGTTGCTAGTTGTTGCTGATAGAAGTGGCAACACTGTATCGATGAAAATATTTTAGACGGATAGAGAATGTTCAATTATCGAAGAAACCCAATTTTCAGGATGTTCTGTCTTTTCGTTCTCCAGATACTTCTAATAGGCCATCCACCGTGGATCACCCTGTATACCTATAGTGGAGAGGATTAGACGACTGTCTAAGTTAAGGATGAAACTGAGAATTCCTTTGAGTATGCAGTCAAAGAAACACAAAGTGTACTCTTGTTTCTGTTCAAGCTTTCGAGTCTTCATTGGCTCTTCATCAGGAACTCTATAAAACATTATAATTGATATGAAAATCGAATCGTCATTCGATTGTTGAAACACTTACGGAAAATGAGCTTCAACAAAATCTCCTTTTCCGTAGAAGTGAGTGAGTTTGTGAGCGAGGCATCACCAACGAGACGAATTGCCCTTATAGATCATAAGCAGCTGACTGGAAGTGAAATAGCTCCTGGCCCGAAACAGAAAACCAAGTTTTTGGGATGCACTTTTAGCAATAATTGATCTCACGTGATTTTCCCAAGAAAGGTTATTGCTGATAGTAATACCAAGCATCGAAATGGATGTCTTCAAAGGTATGGTTACTCCTGACAAGCTTATGTTGGGCACAGTTTGGTTGACCGGTAAACACAGTGATCTCGCTCATACTCGAACCTCGTGAAAAGTTCTATACTGTGCTATAAACCTCGGGAACCAGCATCTCGACTGCAGGACAAGGTGGTTGTAACCCCCGGAGCAAATGGTATTCAACTCCAAAAGGAGATAGGCCAGGTAGGCCCATTTAGCCGTTTGTTTGACAAGAGCAATTTTACCTAATTCCAATCGTATGTTAAACATTGAAAATAGGACAATCAGTACCAAATCTGCTAATTCCGAGTCTCATAAACTGTCAATGAATAAGGGTGTTCCACAAGGATCTGTTTTAGGACCAATACTGTATCTGCGTTATATTCAAAATATCACGAAAGTTGGTTTAGCGAGTAATTATACCATATATGCAGACGATTCAGTGCTTTTATATGAAAACAAAAATCCTCTAATTTTAGAAACTGTGATAAATAACGATCTGAAATTTTTTGAAAAATGGCCCCACTCTAACCTTTTATCAATTTAAACTAGACAAACTGAATACATGATTTTTCAACAAAAAAATAAACCTAAAATTCAGCTCAATCTTCAAATAATGGATGAATTCTTGAAACAAACTGAACAGATGAAGTATTTAGGTATTTGGTTTGATGAAAAATTGAAGTGGGATAAATATATTGAGGTTCTGACAAAGAAAATATCTCCTATTATTGGTGCATTGAGAAAATGTCCCAAACTCAATATGAAAATTGCAAATATGGTACTCTATTCACATATACTAAGTCGAATCAACTGTTTAATAAATGTTTGGGGATCTTGGTCTGAAAATAATTTTAATAAAATATCAACATTATAAAGGAAATCATCAAAATATACCAAATGAACTGTATGCTTTAACAAAAACATATTCTTTAGAAGAACTGTGAAACTTTCATACAATATCATAAGTAAAAAATTGAAATTTAATATTATTTTGACAAGAAATTTTGAAGTTCATAGTCATCAAACTAGAAAATATAACTTGACCTGACTGAAATGACAATCAGAAATATTCTTCATTCTATCAGAAATAATTCATACGTAAGTCGAATCTTGTATGGTGTTCTCGGATGATCACGTCTTGATTACGTCACGAGTTTTCCGCGTTTTTCATATTACAAAATATCGTGAATTTCAATAATTATTTAAAAAATGTACAGAGCTCTGGGGGAAAACGGTAAGGGTTAGTACTTCAAAATAATGAAATAAAATTTTTCACTGAAATGCTCAATTTGATGGGAAGTAAAATGTTGAGATGTAGGTGACAAGAATAATTATTATACAGTGTGTCCCACTTACCATGCTCACCATGGGTATCTTCTTAACGGTGAGATATACGAGGTCGGTTAAATGACACCAAATGTGTAAAGATCAACTATAATGTGAAAAAATATTTTGATGAAATCTATTCGTTTTTGTTTTATACCCAAAAAACTGATTTTGATCATTTTCATGTCTCCCTCCGTAACTTCTTTATTTATGAAAATATTCAAATAGGAATTTCACATTCTAATGGCAGTTTTTCAAAGTGATTTCGAAAAAAATATGAAATTTATACCAACTCTTCTAGAATTTGAGATATCAGCACCAACTTTAGTTTTTCAAATGTAGGTCATAGCTCACTATGACTTAGTTACAAATAACTTCTTTTTCTCTTACAGATGATATGTCGCAGTAATAGTTTTGTGTTGATAACAACGGAGTTATCGTCATTTATACCAAAACAAAAAATTATTTGGAAGCCGCTATCTTGAATTTATGAATTTTAACAAAAAAACCATGATCTCCGACCTCAAAAACCCCCACTTACCAATTTTGAATGGAATCGGACCAAATCTTGTCCGCCATCTTGGAGCAGCCATGTTTTTTAATTTCAACAAAAATTCCAAAATGTATTGTCACCGAAATTCTGAACACCTGCCAAATTTCAAGTTGATCGGAGTTTTTGTTGAAATTAAGAAAAATGGCTGCTCCAAGATGGCGGACAAGATTTGGTTCGATTCCATTAAAAATTGGTAAGGAGATCATGATTTTCTTGTTAAAATCTATAAATTCAAGATGGCGACTTCCAAATAATTTTTTGTTTTTGTATAAATGACAATAACTCCGTTGTTATCAACACAAAACTATTACTGCGACATATCATCTGTAAGAGAAAAAAAAGTTATTTGTAACTAAGTCATAGTGAGCTACGACGTACATTTGAAAAACTAAAGTTGGTGCTGATATCTCAAATTCTAGAAGAGTTGGTATAAATTTCATATTTTTTTCGAAATCACTTTGAAAAACTGTCATGAGAATGTGAAATTCCTATTTGAATATTTTCATAAATAAAGAAGTTACGGAGGATACATGAAAATGATCAAAATCTGTTTTTTGCCTATAAAACAAAAACGAATAGATTTTGTCAAAATATTTTTCCACATTATAGTTGGCCTTGACAAACTCCACATTTGGTGTCATTTAACCGACCTCGTATCTCTCACTGATAACAAGATACCCATGGTGAGCATGGTAAGTGGGACACACTGTATATTCACTTGCTTTATTGTCATAGCCACCTACTAATTAGGTCCACAGCTTTTATAGTCAATAAATAGTGCTGAATGTTGAATTTTGGTGAAATTCAAACTAGTGTGTGAAGGACCAATATGTCAGCAACAAGGTGAATATGAAAATTTACGATGTGGAAAATTTTGCCACATATCTACAAGGCCTAATAATATGAAACGGTACTAACCTTGTTATATGCATTAGAATTTATATTCCTGACTCCATTGCTGTTGTCCATGTAAGTTTTCACTTGGCTGTCGTTCGTTATAGTCGCTATAGGTCCGTGAGGACAATGTTTTCGTTTGGCGTAGTATTTTTGGGGCTTAATGAGACTAAAAAATACAAGAAACTCAGGTGGGGACACGTCATACGATCACTAGAACCATTTAAACCATGAATTTTTTCGTCGACCTCTACAAAAAATTACACATCACGTAGTAATTTTCGAATAAAAATTGACTATTTTTGAAGGCAAGTACTTTTCGTCCGCAAACACTTTTCGTCTGCTGTTGTCAAGTTGATTGTTCGAGGTCGACGAAAAAATATAAGCACCTCATCGAAAAACTGTCTATTGTCTTGCCTAATTGCTAGCCTCGGCTATCAATTTGTAGGTTCAACTATAATAGACAGTCTTTCGTCCTTCGTACATAAATAACTATTTTTCTGTGACGGGAAAAAATTTGGACATTTCATGTCTGTTGACAGGTTAAAAAATGACTCTTTTGATGAAATTACTTTTTTCCCGGATATATAGATACACTGTTGATGGTTTTTGTTGTGCCAGTTTCGAAAAATAAGCCAATAGCACCGTCTCCGAGAAAGAACTAAAAGTCCTTTTTATCTTCCACTACACATCGCGGCTACGTAAATTAAACAACCACTAAAATCACAATTTATTAAAATCATATCACAGAATCGGCGAGTGGACTATTTTCTTCAATTTCTTAAATAGAATCATCACTCAAATACCTTTCAATTCCATATTTTTTAAGAATTTTTGGTCGATTTATAGGTGCTAAAACCATCAATAATGCCACGGTGATTTTCAAACGGCTAGAAATTAACCGCCAGTATAAACTGACGTCACGAAGCCTAGAATTTTCCTGACGGTTGAATTTTCCACCTCAGCAGGGGTGAGACCTGTTCTAGGTGGTTCCCAATATTGAATCGTCGGTTTTCCAGACACAGAAAAAACAGAGTATTATACACGGGAAAAATATTAGATCTCACAATCTGGAGCCATAATCTAAAACTTTTTTCCCTGGTATAATAAATAACAATTTTTTTATAGAGTGTAATACATTTGGTTTTATTATTGTTTTACCTAGGAAACTGTGGTCCGAACTGAGCGTAACAGCAATTGTCCCAACAACCCCTGGAGAAGGGGTTGTAGCCCCCTTTGAATTTGCCTGTCACTTGTTCGTTAGTGGTGCGTCCTCTCGAGACCAGAACCATGTGAAAACCAGTCAAACCGAATATCGGTATCGACAATAAAGCTACCAAGATTATCAACACGATACTATCGATGTGTTAAGGAAAGAGAAAAAATTAGATCACAAAAGTGGTTTCACCGTTTCGGAAAACAACAGATTTATTTTTATTTTCCAAACATGCTCAGTTTGAATACTGTCTGTAGGTTATTTTATAATTCCAAATAATCAAGCAAAATGAATGTTGTTTCTTTGTAAAATCCTTTATACTCATATGATTTGCCAAAAATCGACACCATTTTAAGATATTTCTTTATTTTTGTTACCTTACTTATGGCCCAATGATATATTCATGATAGTTCACTAGATTTACAAATTATACAATAAAATCCCATTTAATACAATTCAAGTTGTTTGTTCGAAACATATGCTAGAATTGCAAAAATCTAACTAACGAAAATTCTTTCACGAGAGACTAATTGCAAAGATTACCTAATAAGAAAACAAATGATTCCAAATGAAGTTTTATTCCATTATTTTAAACTTGTAAAATTTCGAAATTTTCATTGAATTAAGGTTTTTTCCTAATATAAGGTTATTGAAATTGTTCTGATGAAAAAAAGGTGGATGATGTTCGTGAATACGGTGATTGAACGTTTAACCCATCTGACCAATATATACCTTTAGGGCAAGATGCACAGTTCAGTTTGTATAATCCTAATTTCACAAATTTTTAGGTCTTGCCTCTGAAATTAAAATAAAGTAAAAAATAATAAACACAAAAAAGTTGAAATGGAAAAAAATAAATAATACAGACAACTTTTCTAAATTCGAAAAAGGACCTATCCACCACAGGATGTTCTGAAATTTGTGAAGAAAACATGGAATTATTTTTACACACGGTACTCATAGTGAACTGAAAGTTCAACAGGTAGTAGCAAGATTCTGTCCCTAAAGCTTAAATCAATCATTCAGAAAAAATATCTTAATATGACTCTGGATTCAGGAAAAAGATTACAAAGTTATAGTGGTGGTGGGTTTAGTTTGCCATTTAGTATATTATGGAATTTTCAAGCTAGTCAATATTGTTTCGAACTGTCGCATTCATTATCTTACTGGCCCAATGATGTATTGATGAATGTTCACTAGATTTACAAATTCAAAAATTAAATCCAATTTGATACAATTCCAATTATTTATTTGAAACATGCTAGAATTGCAAAATCTTCACAAACGAAAATTCTTTCACGAGAGACTAATTGCAAAGATTACCTATTAAGAAAACAAATGATTGCAGATGAAGTTCTATTCCATTATTTTAAACGTGTAAAATTTCGAAATTTTCATTGATTCAAGGTTTTTTTACTAAAATAAGATTATTGTTCGTTGTAATTCTCATACAAAAAAACTTGAATGATGTTCGTGAATACGGTGATTGAACGTTTTACCCATCTGACCAATATATACCTTCGGGCCAGATGCACAGTTCAGTTTGAATAATCCTGAATTTTGAGAAGTTTTGCCATTTGAATTTAAATAACATAATACAGTCCATAATGATAAAAAAATGAAAAAGTAGAAATGAAATAGTTATTTTTGTATCTAGAGCGCGAAATGCGACTTTGGTGATCGAGATCTGATTTTTTTTGACGAGGCGTAGCCGAGTTAAAAAAATAGTCGAGATGACCAAAGTATTTCGCGCTCGAGTTGCAAACAAAATTTTTTCTACAAACGCCAAAAAAGATAGTTCAAAGTAAAAATATGCTTAGCTTGATATAAAAAATAGTGTTGAACTGGCTCAAAATGCCTCCCCCTATCCTCCCTAGATACGCACGATGTTCCACAAACATAATAGGAATTTTCTTTCGTGCGCTCCAAGAGATAAAACAAAATTATAGTTGAACATTCAGAAATGAATGATTTCGTGGATGTTTGCTCGATTGAGTATCGATTGAGTACCCATAAAGTAGAAATATAAATATCTCATATATTTTACCTAACAGTGCGCGAAGTAGGTACTTCGCGCACTGTTTTACTTCGCGCATTGTTTTGTGCGAGGTTTCATGGTAACGTAGGAAACTGAAAAAAAGTGTCACTTCGCAATTCGTTATCAATGCGCGAACCTTGTCATTTTTTGACGTTTGTAGAAAAAAATATATCAAACAGACAAAACTTCTAAATTATTCAAAAAATTAACTATCCACCACAGGATGTTATGAAATTTGTGAAAAAAACACGGAATTATTTTTACACCCGGAATCCATAGTAGTCAACAGGAAGTAGCATGATTTTGTCCCTAAAGCTTAGATCAATCATTCAGAAAAAAATATCTGAATCTGACTTTGGATTCAGGAAAAAAAATACAAACTTAGAGTGGGTGCAGTGTGTTCAGTTTAACATTCAGTATATTATGGAATTTTCAAGCTACATTCCAGAGAGTACCTGAAATCATGGGAAAAAATCAGTAAACACTGTATAAACAATTATTTGATTCCTATAAAAAATGTATTTGATGTCATGTTTTCAATAAAGGATACGATATAATGGGCTGAAAGTAATGTAATACATTATGGTTTATTTTGTAATGTTCCCTGTTATAAACATATACGTCAATTGTTTCTTAGGAATAATAAAGATGATGATAAAGATGATTTCAATGTACCTACATGTAGGACAAAATGTCACTGAACATATCCTTAATGAAAATGGGCAATATATTGCATAGTGGAATAATATTAATATCATAGGAAAGGAAGATAACAACCAAAAGACAAAAATTAAGAATTCCACTTGCATTATTCTGAACGGAGACAATGGCATCACTTCCTGTTCAGTCGAGTGGTCAGTTGATACAGATAGAAAATTCCAAATAATCAAGCAAAATGAATGTTGTTTCTTTGTAAATCCCTTATACTCATATGATTACCAAAAATCGACACCATTTCAAGATACTTCTTTATTTTTGTTACTCATAGTGAACTGAAATTTCAACAGGAAGTAGGAAGATTCTGTCCCTAAAACTTACATCAATCATTCAGAAAAAAATATCTTAATATGACTCTGGATTCATGAAAAAAATTACAAAGTTGTAGTGGTGGTGGGATCAGTTTTCCATTTAGTATATTATGGAATTTTCAAGCTAGTCAATATTGTTTCGAATTTTCTCATTCATTACCTTTTACTTATGGTCCAATGATGTATTGATGAATGTTCACTAGATTTACAAATTAAACAATTAAATCCAATTTGATACAATTCAAATTGTCTATTTGAAACATATGCTAGAATTGCAAAAATCTTCACAAACGAAAATACTTTCACAAGAGACTAATTGCAAAGATTACCTAATACGAAAACAATTGATCTCAAATGAGGTTCTCTTCCTTTATTTCAAACGAAATTTCGAAATTTTCATTAAAACAAGGTTTTTTCATAATATAAGGAGAGTGTGTGTTGAAATTATTCTCTTTAAAAAAAACTCAGATGATGTTCGTGTGTACGGTGATTGAACGTTTCACTCATCTGACCAATATATACCTTCGGACAAGATGCACACTTCAGTTTGAATAATCCTGAATTTTGAGAAGTTTTGCCATTTGAATTTGAATAACACAATACAGTTCATAATGATAAGAAAATGAGAAAGTAGGAATGAAAAAATATATAAAACAGGATGTCATGAAATTTGTGAGAAAAAGACGAAATTATTTTCACACCCGGTATCCATAGTGAACTGAAATGTCAACAGGAAGTAGCATGATTTTGAGAGTACCTGAAATCATGGGAACAAATCAGTAAACACTGTATAAACAATTATTTGATTCCTATAAAAAATGTATTTGATGTCATGTTTTCAATAAAGGATACGATATAATGGGCTGAGGTTTATTGTAGTCATTGCCACTCTTCAATATAAATATCAGACTTAAAGTGAATATACTAATCATGTGTATACTCAATGATATGAGGAAGAAAAAGAAGAACCTGTAATTTCTTCTACCGATACAGTTGTTGACCCACGGGCAATGATGATCGAAAGTCTGAAAAAGGTACAGAAGCATTTCCATTTTTCGAACCAAACAAATAGTACAAATAGTCCAATCAAATGGTATTTTCACTTGGAAAAAATTCAAGTAGTCGGTTTTTCTGTGGTTTCATATGTTTTTGGAGGTGCTGAATTCGAATCTGAATTTTGCAAACAAAATTTCCTGGAGCGTTTCGAGATATTCGCAAAATACAGCAAAATATTCGGACTTTTTTCGTTTTTTTGCCCGTAACTCGGAAATTATACGTTATATCGAAAAGACCGCCCTATAGAAAGTTGAAGTAGGTAAAATTTCCTGAATATAATTGTTATTGCTCATGAATGTAGGACTAACGAGTGCAAAGATAAAGCCAGTTGAAATTTTACCAAATTTGCGTACTTTTCAAAAAATAGCGTTTTTCGTCGGTTTTCGCAGATAATTCCAAATCTACGCATTCTTCGAAGAAACGAACTATATGACGAAATTTACATGAGCTCGATAGGAAATTTTATGATCTTCCAATATGTGCATGAAACTCTGTCTCTGAGTAATACGTAAAATATGAATAATCTGCGAAAACCGACGAGAAACGCTATTTTTTGAAAAGTACCCAAAGGTCAATTTTCAACTGGCTCTATCTTTGCACCCTTCAGTCCTACATTCATGAGCAAGAACAACTTTATCTAGGAAATTTTATGTACTTCAACTTTTTATAGGGCGGTCTTTTCGATATAATGTATGATTTCCGAGTTACGGCCAAAAAACCGAAAACATTTTTTTGATCGGGTCGATTCTGTTCGGATCTTGCTGAAACATTGCTAAGATAATAATATTGTTATTATCCTAACATATAACAATATTGCTATGAAGTTCTGTATTCTGTTTGCAGAGTTACTGCAAGACTGGTTATCTGTTCAAGTGATAGCGATATATTCATTACAGACAGTATTTGATAGCAATATAGTTGAAAGATTGAGAATTTTTGAGCTGACAACACTATTTTCAACTCATTGTTTAAGTGTTAGGTATCGATTTTGCCATTATTTCATGAGGAAGAAGAGTTCATGCTTCGATGATTATCTAATCTCTCAAATTAGTCAGTCCTGCACTGACATTTTACGAAATCATATTGTTCAAATCGAAAGATTTTGGATTAGCTGAATCTGGTCGTCGTTGTGCGACTGGTGCAAGTAATCAATCATGTCCCCGAAATGAGAAACAACTGTATAAAAGCCGGATGAAAATAATCGTAATTTCTTACAATATTCTAGCAAAATAGCTAGATAAACTATCCATTAGGCAACTGAAATGGTTTTTCTGGTACTTAATATGCCGAAATTGTAGTCTTATATTTCCTCTACAAATTGGAACTTCAAGAAAAGGTTTTCAATTAGTTGGTCACAGTAGTACCTATCCTATTCGTTTGTTATCACCATTCTAAGTTTTTCAATAAGTCTTCTACGAATTGAAACTTTGAGGAAAGGTTTTCGAGTAGTCAGTGACACAACTGAACTCTCATATGTTTTTAATCCACTATTTTCTGAATTTACATACAGTTGGAAGAATTTGTAGTGCAAAAACAAAGAATCCACTACCTTGTTATAAGATAGCAAGCACAAAATTATGTTGCCGAAATAGTAAGAAAGCTGACCAGATGTCATTGAAATTGACAGATCATATTGTCAAAAATCGATGATTAGAATTCCACTTTTTCGAATCTTGCTATGATAGCAATTAGAGTCACTAGATGGTATTAGTTTGATAAGAGTTCGGACACAGAAATGACAATGGTTAGGGTTTTTGAATGTTTAGATTTATAAAGTTACACACCATGCATTGTGACAAGAGCACCATAGTCGTCCCCAAGGCTATTCAACTCTATAAGGTTGCCTCATATTGAACTGCCCTGACGTCACTGTTTCCCCATCGTCTTTTGTCGAACGGCAAAATGAAAATGGCGGAGGTGAAAAACAAAACAAAAAAATTTAGCATTGTGCAATCAAGTGAATATTGATAAATTTTGAAGTTTTCCAATATGTTTTTGTGTCCAAGAGATTGTTCACTGTTTTCCCAAAACATGCAGCAAGTACAAAAGACTGAAGACAGAAATCTAGAAAGATCTGTTCCTCAGTGCTCCTGTTGTACAGACACATTACAGAAACTCAGTCAAATTCTTATTGCAATACTTGCATTAGGACTGATTACTGTTGGCATTAATAAGGATATGGAGGTTGAACTACTGATAAAGCATTTTTTAATAAAGAAAATGTTATTGGGAAGTCTGAACCTAATGATGAAATCATGGTGGATAAGGGCATGCTGACAAGGGATGTGAAGAAATATCTTGAAATTGATTAGGCCATCGTTTCTGAGAAACAAGAAACAATTAACTAAAGAGGATTTCCTTCTGGATAAATTGAATGATTGTAACTCACTGGTTTTATTTCAGTATCAATTTGGAACATATTATTGTTTGAAAATGCAATAATAAGAAAATGAATTAATAAAGAAGTCATCACAATTCATTCCATTTTATTAATGCAATAAAAGTGCAACATAATGGAAATATCTTTGAGATATCTTCCTCATAACATTAACACAAAATGTATCACAAAAAAACTGGAATCTTTATGTAAGTTTTGGAGGAAGAAGAATCATACAAGAAAATTAGTTTCTTTCAAGTTCATTAGGGACATTTTAGGGCCATTATTCCCAACTGAATTTATCCATAATAAGTGTGTCTCTCTTCCAACTTCACATTTTTTATACCATCTCCTATCAAGAAATGGCATTGTTCCACAAAATGTTCTGAACCTTTACCTAAAATTTTGAGAAAATAATTCAAGCTGAATGTAATACACATTATTTAACAAACCTCTATGTAAGGACCTCAGTAAGGACACTTATTTCAATTATTTCCATGGTCTTCCTTCCTGAAAAATAATTTCATATTGAGAAAATCCTAACCATGGAAAATATTGGGACACAAATTAGTTTGCATGATTTGAAATTCAATATCATTTTCAATGAACATTTTGAAAGAGCTTTGGATTCATATTCAACTCCATGCTGAACAAATTTATTTGAAAAATCCTTTGGAAAGAAGAAGTTGATTGCCTTTTTTCCCAAGACAAGAAAAATGAAGTAGCAAGTATAAGTAAAATTTAATAAACTCACCAGTGTTCCTGAGTACCATGCAATAGCTAGTTGTTCACATTGAGTTCATTGGCTTCCAAACAAAAAACAAAATAGACTGATATACCCTGTAAAATTAACTTCAATTATATAAAGGAAGAATGATTTTAGGGGGTCACTTTCCTTCTATTGAAATGGCGAGTGAAATGGTTTGGCTGTATAATAGATCATTGATTGATCTACTCTCTTTTTTCAATTTTCACCACTTCTGTTTGTTATATATGCAGCTTCACATATTCCAAGTCTTCATTCCTGAAATTTCATGTATTTTTTACCTGTGTGTGTGATAGATCAAAAGTGCACCTTCCTACCTGTCAATATAAGTCCCTATAAAATGTGTATACAAAACCATGACATGCCTGCTTCACAGGGACATTCACATTGCCACAGCTCATCATTTTCCTTTGGAATTATCTGAATCTCATGTGGAGGCTGCCAAACAGGCATTTCATAACATTTGTTTGTTCTATATCCACTCTTGACTCCACACAATAATATTATGATATTTATGATGTGACCAGCCTTGAATAATACTACACCATATTATTATACAACCTCTCACACTCTTTCAAAGATATCTTCAGTCTTCTTGTCACCTTGTTTTCAACTAAAGTCTAAAATTCGCGATTCTTCCGAATTCAAATTCAAAATTTTTTCCAATTCATTTGACAGTGACACAAACGAAATCAACAATCACGTGGTGGGGAAACACTGACGTCACGCCCCTCCGCGCACCCCCGCACCATAATGCTATACTATGAGGTAACCTTATAGAAGTTAATAGACCTTGAGTCGTCCCGCGCTTTTTCATTAAACATTTTTTGAATTTGACAATTCATTTTATAAACGTCAGAATTGAAATAAAATTTCATAATTATTATACTTTCGAGATGAAAGCAGCTATGGAAATCACTTGTTGTATAATAAATTGTGCCAATTTTGAAACAAATGGATATCATTTATTCGATTTTCCAATTCAAATATCAAGCATTCGCTTATGGAAGGAAGAAATGAAAACGGCCTGGGTGGAAAATCAATTTGAAGACGAGCGAAATTTGTGAGGTACTCATTGAAATTCACTTCTTATAACAGCATCTGATTAGAATGAATCTATATTTTAGGCCCATTTTCAAACAGAAGATTTCAAAATCTGTTTGAGCTAGAGAATCTGCTGTTCCATCAATTTACAAAGCAGACGATTTCAAGAACAAAATTCCATTATTTTCATCACACAAAATACAAAACAAAATAATCATGGAAGAAGGAGAAATGCTCGCAAAATTACCGCATGACATTGAAAATTTGAAAACGAAACTGAGAAAAGCAAGTAAACTACAACGTGATATATTAATGAATGGCGTTTTCGGTGCTGACCGCGAATTCAAAATTCAACAGTGAAAAGTGAATAGATATTTATGTATCAAGGGAATTATTATAAGGGCCTTAATTACGCGCGCTGGAGGTTATCGTTTTGGAGATATTATCTATATCGATCCATGTTACTTAGCTCTTAGGGCGCTAAGTGAAGTTGCTGAGAACTAACAAAACCAAGTATTTGGTAGGTCTCGTCAAAATAAATTACTTTTTCCCCATGAAATCTTAATCGAAAAATGATTTATTGTTCTGTATTTCAACACCATGTATCTCAGAAATGAAGCATTTCCAGACACAAGCTTATATATAGACTTTATTTCTTAAAATTGTCTCAGGAATACTTCACTGGAGTACAGTTTCACATACAATAAGGAATTATAGCTATAAATTTATCCATATGTATATATTCTCTGATATTAAAATGTTGTTACATGCATTTTTTTTTTCATTTATATAAATCTTGCTCTGCTAGAAGGGTATCACTATGAATTGAAGTGGGTGTTTGTACCCTATATCCATTGTCCAGCTACGGCTATGATCGATTTGACAGAAAATATAACCTCTGAAATCGTATCTGACAATCAGGCGCTACTAGGGAAATTGAAAAGACAAAGAGCAGAATATATGTCTTATTCTTTTATTCACTTAAACCATTGTATTATAAAAAATAGAAAAGGACAAAAGTTCAGCTGTGTCCGAACTCTTATCAAACTAATACCATCCAGTGACTCTAATAGCAATATCTTCTCTACAACCATATAGCTATTTGCAAACAGAATCGACCCGAATATCTCGGAAATTTTGTTTGCAAAATTCAGATTCGAATTCAGCACCTCCAATAACATATACAGGGTGTCTGTAGAAAGTCTTTACAAAAACATACCACATATGAGAGTAAATCGAGTGTTATCAAGGGTACTTTTTTGTAGTAAATGAGTACCCAATCCAAATTTCATACTCAGACCCCTTTTCTGCCATAGGCATAGAACTTAAATAATTGCACCTTTAGAAATTCTACGCCAATGGCAGAAAAGGGGTTTGAGTATGAAATTTGGATTGGGTACTCATTTACTACAAAAAAGTACCCTTGATAACACTCGATTTACTCTCATGGTTTTGACAAAGTTTGTATTTTAATAATTATTGTTTATGTTCTAAAATTACTAAAATGCAAATTTCGTCAAAACCATGAGAGCAATCGAGTCTTATCAAGAGTACTTTTTTTAAAGTAAATGAGTTGCGCGATCTAAATTTCATACTCAAACTCCTTTTCTTCCATTGGCGTAGAATTTTTAAAGGTGCAATTATTTAAAAAATCAAGTTCTACGCCTATGTATTATTATCGGACAAATTTTTTTTGCCACATAAAACTATCAAAATACCAAATTTCAGCAAAATCGCATATGCCGTTTTGAATTTATATGGGAAAAACGATTTAAAAATTGTAACTTCAAGGCCCTCTGGAGCCCAAACGATGCAACTTTGTACACAGGTAATTTTACTTAAATCGACTTATTTTGGTCTAGGAAATATGTGGTATGTTTTTGTAAAGACCTTTTACAGACACCCTGTAGAACCAAAGAGAAACCGACTACTTGAATTTTTTTCCTGATTGGGTCCTAATCGTTACCGTTTTACTGAGCTAAAACTGTATGGGGAGCAAATGGAGACCCTATTGAAAAAATCAAAGTCAAAAAGGTGATTGCATATTCGTGGTTTTCAAGGTCATCATCTGACGTTGCCATGACGTTGAAACTGGGGGAAATAGTTATTAACATTGAAAGGCAGATATGTTGTAATTAACAAATGAGGTTGTTAACATTAACTTTCCAATTGTCATCTGGATACCGGTCAATCAAAGTAAATCTAGGGAATTACAAAAGCATGTCTAACTTTCAATCTATGCCAGGAGTAAGGAATGTTTTCTCCCAGTAGGTCATCGCCACGTCAGAGAATGACCTTGAAAACGGCGAATAAAATCATTCCAAGTTATCTTCAAACTAAATATGAATCATTACTTATGTGAAGTTGGCACCAACTTTTTTGAAAAACTGAATTTTTATCGGAGTTCTGGGTAGATACGATAGAGTTCTGGAGTTCCTGACAAAAAAATTCAAAAGCTCTGGTTAATTATTGTAGAAAATAACCAAAAAACAAAATTGTGGGTGCTAACTTCACGTGGCGCCGGTTTTTCACAGAAAAGAAAAGATGAGAAATTTCGACGTATTTGAAAGAGTTCTGGAGTTCCTGATATATTTCAACGATACTTCCGGCGAAATTACAAAGTTATTCCTATTTTTAATAGGGACATTCATACGCTCATGTAGCATCCACCACTTTCTAAAGTTCGGATCGGAGTTCTGGGTAGCACCAGTAAAGTTCCACATACTATCTAGGTAACTTTTTTCTCTTAAATCGAAACTTTAGTTTTCATGAGCGAAAACAAGGGACCGACTGAAAAAAAAAAGTTTCGTGAAAAATTTGGAGAGGAGAGACAATAGAGGAGTTCTGATCGGAGTTCTGGGTAGCACCAGTCGAGTTCTACAGACTATCTTGATAAATTTTTTCTCTAAAATCAAAACTTTCCGCTTATAAAAACTAGAGTTTCGATTTTAGAGAAAAAATGTATCAAGATAGTATGTAGAACTCGACTGGTGCTACCCAGAACTCCGATCAGAACTCCTCTATTGTCTCTCCTTTCCAAATCGTTCACAAAACATTTTTTTTTTCAATTGGTCCCTCTTTTCCGCTTATAAAAACTAAAGTTTTGATTTTAGAGAAAATATTTATCAAGATAGTACGTAGAACTCGACTGGTGCTACCCAGAACTCCGATCAGAACTCCTCTATTGTCTCTCCTTTCCAAATTTTTCACGAAACTTTTTTGTTTTCGCTTATGAAAACTAAAGTTTCGATTTAAGAGAAAAAAGTTACCTAGATAGTATGTGGAACTCGACTGGTGCTACCTAGAGTCCCTGTATATACCTTAGACAAGAGTCCGGACACAAAACTGACAGCTGTTGGGGTTTTCAATATTTTGTTTCATTTGGTTTGCCCACCTGACAATGTGTCGAAGCACCATAGTCGTCCCGCCCGTTTTTTTAAATTATTTCGAATTTCTGTCACTGTCACTTTGAAATTTTATGACCGCCAAAATTTAGCATTTTAAATTATTTCAATGTCCTGCTGCGTACATTATTGCGATAATTCATTAGAAAAGGGATTCAAGTTATTATTATTATTTAATAGTTATTGTAGTTGAAATAGCCCTCTCACTTCTACCTACGGCTATGAACGGTTTGACAAATAATCTAACCCTCAAAATTGTTTCTGACAATCATTGATACTAGGGGAATTGAAAAGACAGAGCTTGATATGTATGTCTTATTCCTTTATTCAATCATCAATGCATTTTTTTAAAACAGAAAAGGACAGAAGTATAGCTGTGTCCGGACTCTCTAAGGTATATACAGGGACTCTAGTGCTCGCTCTAGTGCTACCCAGAACTCCGATCCGAACTTTAGAAAGTGGTGGATGCTACATGAGCGTATGAATGTCCCTATTAAAAATAGGAATAACTTTGTTATTACGCCGGAACTATCGTTGAAATATATCAGGAACTCCAGAACTCTTTCAAATACGTGGAAATTTCTCATCAGAACTTTTTTCTGTGAAATAACCAGCGCCGCGTGAATTTAGCACCCACAATTTTGTTTTTCGGTTATTTTCTACAATTAACCAGAACTATTGAAATTTTTTGTCAGGAACTCCAGAACTCTATCGTATCTACCCAGAACTCCGATAAAAATTCAGTTTTTCAAAAAAGTCGGTGCCAACTTCACATAAGTTGAATCATTTGGGGAAAAATCAAAACCGGAAAATATTGATAATGCTAATACCATAGCTAATACCGATAATAAAGCAATTAACAAAACAACAATTATTTCATTTCACTCGGCAACTAGGTTGAAAAAAATAATGAATGCAGAACCATAACATCATTATTTCCTGATAATTGCCATGTTATGCTTGCTTGCATCACAAATGATATAAAAATTGTTAATGAAATGGATTGAAATTTATCAAAACAGTCAATATATGGCACTAGAAAAGCTTGGAAATTTCTGGCAAAAAATTATCATTACCTACATTTATCATTATCAGGTGGTACATTAGTCAATGTCTACATGAACTACTGATAAAATAAACAAATTATAGATTAAAGTTCAACTTATGTTCTAGTCCTAGAGTGTAGTCACTTCCACAATGTACAGGGTGAAATACTATGTTTTGACCCTCTTCTCTATGTGGAAAAATCTATCAAAAAGGTAAAATACTAAAATTGTCATGTTCCATCTGTTTTTTGTCAATAAATAATACCAACAAAATTAAATAGGTAATAGAGGAATGTATACAGGATGTTTTTACTTTTTTTAACATCATATTACCATTTTTATTACCTATATTACTTACAACTATAAGGACCTAATTCATGTTATGTTAATAATCAAAAGAGATTAATAAAAGTATCTATCTATCCATCAATCCATACAGTTTTTGAGAAACATACAGAAAATGTTTTTTTCCCATTTTATCATGTCATATACAGGGAATGTTATGTTGCTGATATTTCTTCATATTTCAGATAGAATATAATGGCAAGTAGCTATATGCTCATTTACAGAATGAGGAAAGTGCTCTTTTGAGATATTTGATAAAAATAACTTTTTTTCACATACTATATGAAATGATCGGAAATGATCAAATCAAGCTACAAAACATAGTCCAATTTTCAAATATCTTTTTTCTTTTAAGAGATATCAGCTATATAAATTGTGAAATCCATAGTCAATCACCCTGTACATGCATTATTGGAATAACATACTCTCCTAAAATCAAGCCCAAAATGAGGATGATTTGAGACAAATTTTGAATTGGTATTTTTATTATATTGCACACATTTTATTGTAAGAAACTTTTGAAAATGTGTGTTTTCTGTTTTCTTGTTTTGTCTATAATATGGTGGTTTTGTTAAAGCTGTTACCCTGTATACAAATTAGCAGATTTGAACAGCAACAATTGCATTATAACATTTATGAGTCATCAATTTGATATTTCTTACTATGAGCATAAAATGAATGAAATTATTATAATTCCAACATATGATACCAATATCAGAAGTCATTGAATAAGCATGAAGTGCCTAATTTGAATTCAATATTAAAATTATGGAAAAATAAACTGAAAACTAACCATAATAATACATATATACAAGGTGTTTTTGAAATAAGTGCACATATTCAGAACATTAATATGATTCAGTCTAAGGAATATTCCTATATCAGATGTTTTCTAATTGATATCAAATTATTTTCCTAACTATTATTAGAGGTGTCCCTATGTAACACTCTATGTATTTTGGGATGAAATAAACACTAAAAAAAAAATTCTTCTGATTAACAGAAATTTCATCCCAAAAATTGAACAAAATAGGAGAAAAAAAAAACAAGTACACCACTTAAAAACAATTCAAATGATTGAACTCTGCATGATTGTGTTTACCACATGGAAATTTGAACAGTGTAGAAATTTGAGTGGAAAAAGGGGTCTAACCTCAAATTTTATTTTGATCCCTACATTTTTCTTATTAGTGCCATTCAATAGAACATGTAGAACTCTCTCAGTGTTTGAAATATCTGCACTTATTTCAATGCCACCCTATACATAAATTAGAAATCTTCTGGAGTTAAACTGTAAAGAGGACCTGCTGATTCACATTTATTATAATTGTCAAGAACCTAGGCAAGAACAACAGTTTCAGAAAAGTAGAACCACTCACCTCTATACAATGGTTACAAACACTGCAGTGGGAACACCTAGGTGGTCTGTAGAACTTACAAGTAACACACCATTTCATGCGAACTGTAATACCATTTATATCAACATTCTTGTAGAGTGGAGCTCTAAAGTCATCTTCCCTATCTTCATCAGGAGGGGCTGAAAGACAACAACACTTAGCAGTTTTGAACACTGAGACAGTTTAGTCTGTGTACTCACCTTTAGGTATCACTCCCGGGTCCATGAAAGTGGCTAGGGTAAAATTGGCCAACACAAAAAACGTGATGACACCTTGGTAGGCTGGCACCCATGGGTGGTCGGATATGTAATACTGGGCCCTGCAAAAGCGCTGTCTAAATTTGGAAACATAAACACACAAATAACTCACGGATAATAAAAAAACAATGTTGTAGCTACGATCAGCAGGGTCCAGGCGAATGTAGCTGGTATGTATCTGGTTTTGAGGTCACACTTGGGCATAGTGTTCTGTGTCCTTTTTTCGGACTGGCTGCGGCCTTAGGTTCTGGTGGATAGCTGAAGATTCAGTCTTGTACAGGTCAACATGGCTGGCAATGGAAAGAAAACACTACGATCGAGATCGAGACCCGATACGGCTATCCGGAAAGCACTCGAGAGAAGTCATCCACAAATGGCTGCGTCAAATAATCTGACAGTTACTGTCACTTCGGCTGTCAGGGTAGGCATCTTTGTCAGGGTGATCGTGGAGTAATCACGATTTTAAAAATCCCTAAATATTTCTGCAATGTTGCCAAGCTTATCGAACTTGAACAATCCCGCAATCCGCACTGATAGATGCGCTTTTTTGTCGTGAGGGATGGAATCGATTTCGGACACAGCTGAACTTTTGTCCTTTTCTATTTTCTATAATACAATGGTTTAAGTGAATAAAAGAATAAGACATAATATATTCTGCTATTTGTCTTTTCAATTTCCCTAGTAGCGCCTGATTGTCAGATACGATTTTAGAGGTTAGATTTTCTGTCAAATCAATCATAGCCGTAGATGGACAGTAGAAAAAGGGTATGAACACCCACTTCAGTTTATAGTGATACACTTCTAGCAGAACAACAGTTATATAAATGAAAAGAATGCATGTAATATTATTTTAATATTAGAAAATATACACATATGGATATACTTATAGCTATAATTCCTTATTGTATGTGAAACTGTACTCCAGTGATGAGTATAAAACATGAAGATATTAATATTAAATTGAAGGTAGGTATTCTCAATATACTACTTCCATAAGTATGTTCAAGTGAGGTATTCCTGAGACAATTTTTAGAAATAAAGTCTATATAAGCTTATTTGTGTCCAAAAATGCTTGATTTCGAAGATACAGGGTGTTGAAATACAGACACATTATTCCCGGTGAAATGATATCCAATGATTTATTTCCATCTTGATGTGATCCCCCTCATATAACAACTAGGACATGAGTAACATTTTCACCAGAATTTTGAATAGTTTCGAGCCCAAATGTTTGAGAAGTAGACATACAAAATATGCTTGCTCAGGATTTATAGCCATTTCATCTAAGCAGATACAACAATCTCGTTCCACTTCCGTGAAGTTTTCTACTTTAATTTTCAAATATTTGGAAGTTTTCATCAAAACTCCAGGGTTGGAAGTTATATGCTCAATTTTCCTAGATGGGGTCCTAATAGACGAAAGAGGAAACTTCATTTTCAGCAGGTGTTCAACACTGTATATACCTAACCCACCATGCGCCTACCTCCTTTGCAGAGAGGGTTTATAAAAACCGAGTTGATACTCTCCCCTCGTAAGGGTACCTATCGTGTTTCCATAGAGACATAAAGCTGATGACTATCTGTCTGCTTGAGAATCTGGAAAGGTAATCAATATGCCTATCGCCTTCCGTACGAATATAATGATTTGAATTCTGTAAAGTATACTCTGGTCAGTTCTCTTTGCGGATCTTCTGATCGGTCCGTATTTACTGGATGGTTTTCTCCGATTGAGTGGCAAGTATCAAACACTGCTTCTTGGATCTGCAACTAAACATTACATTTAAATCGAAGTACATTTGAATCAGAAATTATCATTAGAGGAAATACATAGATGTTGAATCTGAGACATACCTGAATGATATTTTCAACGTCCGTAACTAGACTGCTACATATCCGCTTTCTTTCCGTATAGTGGTCTTTCAAGTAGGCATCTTCCACATGTTCAATAACATGGGTTATACTATATAAGGACCTTGAATGCCAGAAAATGTGCTGCTCAGATATCTAAAACTAAGTATAAATTTCAAATTTGAATCGTGAGACCTACATAGAATATGAATCTATGGAGAGTCTGGATATTGTTTTCAACATTCATAACTGGAACGCGATATATTTTTGTAATTCATCAATTCATCAACTATCTCAATGAGGACGAGACAGGCAGATAAACAACAATTTTCTCTGCAATGAAGAACACTGTATATACCTAACCCACCATGCGTCTACCTCCTTTGCAGAGAGGGTTTATAAACGCTAAGTTGATACTCTCCCCTCGTAAGGGTACCTGTCGTGTTTCCATAGAGACATAAAGCTGAATATCTGTCTATCTGTCTGCTTGAGAATATGGAAAGGTAATCAATATATCGCCTTCCGTACGAATATAATGATTTAAATTCTGTAAAGTATACTCTGGTCAGTTCTCTTTGCGGATCTTCTGTTCGGTCCGTATTTACTGGATGGTTTTCTCCGATTGAGTGGCAAGTATCAAACACTGCTTCTTGGATCTGCAACTAAACATCACATTTGAATCGAAGTACATTTTGAATCAGAAAATATCATTAGAAGAAATACATAGAGATGTTGAATCTGAGACATACCTGAATGATATTTCCAACGTTCGTAACTAGATTGCTACATATCCGCTTTCTTTCCGTTTAGTGGTCTTTCCAGTAGGCATCTTCCACATGTTCAATAACGTGGGTTATATTGAGGATCTTGAAGGCCAAACAATGCGTGCTGCTCAGGATCTAAAACTATATAAGTATCAATTCCATATTTGAATCGTGAGACTGAGACCTACATAGAATATGAATCTATGGAGAGTCTGGATATT
>OU896714.1:51619828-51819988 GCA_918026855.4 Phaedon cochleariae | reverse complement strand
TTTTGCGATTTTTGCAATTTTCAGTCATTTTTGCGATTTTTGCAATTTTCAGGAATTTTTGCGAATTTTGCAATTTTCAGGCATTTTTGCGATTTTCGCAATTTTCAGGAATTTTTGCGATTTTTGCAATTTTCAGGAATTTTTGCGATTTTTGCAATTTTCAGGAATTTTTGCGATTTTTGCAATTTTCAGGCATTTTTGCGATTTTTTGCAATTTTCAGGCATTTTTGCGATTTTTCCAAATTTCAGGCATTTTTGCGATTTATGCAATTTCTAGGCATTTTTGCGATTTTTGCAATTTTCAGGAATTTTTGCGAATTTTGCAATTTTCAGGAATTTTTGCGAATTTTGCAATTTTCAGGAATTTTTGCGATTTTTGCAATTTTCATGATTTTTTGCGATTTTTGCAATTTTCAGGCATTTTTGCGATTTTTTCAATTTTCAGGCATTTTTGCGATTTTTTCAATTTTCAGGCATTTTTGCGATTTTTGCAATTTTCAGGCATTTTTGCGATTTTTGCAATTTTCAGGAATTTTTGCGAATTTTGCAATTTTCAGGAATTTTTGCGAATTTTGCAATTTTCAGGCATTTTTGCAATTTTCAGGAATTTTTGCGATTTTTGCAATTTTCAGGAATTTTTGCGATTTTTGCAATTTTCAGGAATTTTTGCGATTTTTGCAATTTTCAGGAATTTTTGCGATTTTTGCAATTTTCAGGAATTTTTGCGATTTTTGCAATTTTCAGGCATTTTTGCGATTTCTTCAATTTTCAGGAATTTTTGCGATTTTTGCAATTTTCAGGCATTTCTGCGTTTTTTGCAATTTTCAGGCATTTTTGCGATTTTTGCAATTTTCAGGAATTTTTGCGATTTTTGCAATTTTCAGGAATTTTTGCGATTTTTGCAATTTTCAGGAATTTTTGCGATTCTTGCAATTTTCAGGCATTTTTGCGATTTTTGCAATTTTCAGGAATTTTTGCGATTCTTGCAATTTTCAGGCATTTTTGCGATTTTTGCAATTTTCAGGAATTTTTGCGATTTTTTCAATTTTCAGGAATTTTTGCGATTTTTGCAATTTTCAGGAATTTTTGCGATTTCTGCAATTTTCATGATTTTTTGCGATTTTTGCAATTTTCAGGCATTTTTGCGATTTCTTCAATTTTCAGGAATTTTTGCGATTTTTGCAAATGTCAGGAATTTTTGCGATTTTTGCAATCTTCAGGAATTTTTGCGATTTTTTGCAATTTTCAGGAATTTTTGCGATTTTTGCAATTTTCAGGAATTTTTGCGATTTTTGCAATTTTCAGGAATTTTTGCGATTTTTGCAATTTTCAGGAATTTTTGCGATTTTTGCAATTTTCAGGTTTTTTGCGATTTTTGCAATTTTCATGATTTTTTGCGATTTTTGCAATTTTCAGGCATTTTTGCGATTTTTTCAATTTTCAGGCATTTTTGCGATTTTTTCAATTTTCAGGCATTTTTGCGATTTTTGCAATTTTCAGTCATTTTTGCGATTTTTGCAATTTTCTGGAATTTTTGCGAATTTGCAATTTTCAGGAATTTTTGCGAATTTTGCAATTTTCAGGCATTTTTGCGATTTTCGCAATTTTCAGGAATTTTTGCGATTTTTGCAATTTTCAGGAATTTTTGCGATTTTTGCAATTTTCAGGAATTTTTGCGATTTTTGCAATTTTCAGGCATTTTTGCGATTTTTGCAATTTTCAGGCATTTTTGCGATTTTTCCAATTTTCAGGCATTTTTGCGATTTATGCAATTTTTAGGCAATTTTTGCGATTTTTGCAATTTTCAGGAATTTTTGCGAATTTTGCAATTTTCAGGAATTTTTGCGAATTTTGCAATTTTCAGGCATTTTTGCGATTTTTGCAATTTTCAGGAATTTTTGCGATTTTTGCAATTTTCAGGAATTTTTGCGATTTTTGCAATTTTCAGGAATTTTTGCGAATTTTTCAATTTCCAGGAATTTTTGCGATTTTTGCATTTCCAGGAATTTTTGCGATTTTTGCAATTTTCAGGAATTTTAGCGATTTTTGCAATTTTCAGTAATTTTTGCGATTTTTGCAATTTTCAGGAACTTTTGCGATTTTTGCAATTTTCAGGAATTTTTGCGATTTTTGCAATTTTCAGGCATTTTTGCGATTTTTGCAATTTTCAGGAATTTTTGCGATTTTTGCAATTTTCAGGAACTTTTGCGATTTCTGCAATTTTCAGGCATTTTTGCGTTTTTTGCAATTTTCAGGCATTTTTGCGATTTTTGCAATTTTCAGGAATTTTTGCGATTTTTGCAATTTTCAGTAATTTTTGAAAATTTTGCAATTTTCAGGAACTTTTGCGATTTTTGCAATTTTCAGGAATTTTTGCGATTTTTGCAATTTTCAGGCATTTTTGCGATTTTTGCAATTTTCAGGAATTTTTGCGATTTTTGCAATTTTCAGGAACTTTTGCGATTTTTGCAATTTTCAGGCATTTCTGCGTTTTTTGCAATTTTCAGGCATTTTTGCGAGCGATTTTTGCAATTTTCAGGCATTTTTGCGATTTTTGCAATTTTTCAGGAACTTTTGCGATTTTTGCTATTTTTAGGCATTTTTGCGATTTTTGCAATTTTCCAGGAATTTTTGCCGATTTTTGCAATTTTCAGGCATTTCCTGCGTTTTTTGCAATTTTCAGGCATTTTTGCGATTTTTGCAATTTTCAGTAATTTTTTGCGATTTTTGCAATTTTCAGGCATTTTTGCGATTTTTTGCAATTTTCAGGAACTTTTGCGATTCTGCAATTTTCAGGCATTTCTGCGTTTTTTTGCAATTTTCAGGCATTTTTGCGATTTTTGCAATTTTCAGGAATTTTTGCGATTTTTTGCAATTTTCAGTAATTTTTGAGATTTTTGCAATTTTCAGGAACTTTTGCGATTTTTGCAATTTTCAGGAATTTTTGCGATTTTTTCAATTTTCAGGCATTTTTGCGATTTTTGCAATTTTCAGGAATTTTTTGCGATTTTTTGCAATTTTCAGGAACTTTTGCGATTTTTGCAATTTTCCAGGCATTTCTGCGTTTTTTGCAATTTTCAGGCATTTTTGCGATTTTGCAATTTTCAGTAATTTTGCGATTTTTGCAATTTTCAGGCATTTTTGCGATTTTGCAATTTTCAGGAACTTTTGCGATTTTTGCTATTTTCAGGCATTTTTGCGATTTTTGCAATTTTTCAGGAATTTTTGCGATTTTTTGCAATTTTCAGGAATTCTTGTGAATTCCAAAAAATTGCAAAAATCGCAAAAGTTCCTGAAAATTGCAAAAATCGCAATAATTCCTGAAAATTGTAAAAATGGCAAGAATTCCTGAAAATTGGGCAGAATTTCTGAAAATAGCAAAATTTCCCGAAAATTGCAAAAAATTCCTGAAAATTGCAAAAATTCCTGAAAATTAAAAAAATTCCTGAAAATTGTAAAAATTTCAAAAATTCCTGACAAATTTGAAAATTTCCTGAAAAATGCAAAAATTGCAAAAATTCCTGAAAATTGAATAAATCGCAAAAAAATGCCTGAAAATTGAAAAAAATCGCAAAAAATGCCTGAAAATTGCAAAAATGTATGTAGGAAAATATTCCCAAACTTAATTATTGGGAATCATTAGAAATCAACGAATTACCGCTTTGGAATTCGTTTTCTCAGTACGTAAAACTGCTTGATCATTAGTTGTCATTCTAGCATCTGGGAACCGCCTCTAGATGTGCCAATAGATGAAGAGGATGAAGAAAAGTATTTGCAGGAAGCTCGAAAGCTATACGACCATGTGAACGAAATTGAAAAGTCTTACGGCCCTAAACCTTTACAGACCATTCCGCTACCGAGGCCGTTGAAGGAATATACTTGGCTGGCTTTAGCAGACACTGTCGTATTTTTACATCGATATCTGACAGACAATGGAATGGTAATTTTGATTGATTTGATACTTTCACTTGTGATACCACTTGAGGTCAAATTATTTCCGGAAAATTTTTAGAGCTCATGGATATTTTGAAAATGGGGAAGTTTCCTTCCGATGAATTTTCATAAAATAAGTTCGGAACACTCTAGTTTTATGTCCACACTGTACAGAATGGCGACCGATAAAGTCCAAGTCGTTTACATTTTCAAATTAAAGCATTTCAATTCATTGCCTGTGGAAGTATTCCCAACAACATATAATCTCCAAAAGTTCAAAAAAAAATCCAATACCTACCTCCTGTCCCTATCCTCCCTAGGAACGCGCGATGTTCTTTTGAACATTATAGGGATTCCCTTTCGTGCGCTCCAAGCGATAAAAAAAAAATTTCTAATTTTCGGGGCGGCAAAATGTGACGTACATTCTAAATCTAGTCTTAAAATAGCTGATGGTGGAAAATATAGCTAGCAAATAGCTAACGAATAAAAAACGAATGAAGAAAATAGAAGAAGAAGTAAAACTGGTAAACAAAAACATACATAACCACGAATGCACTCGGTGCAGGAATGCAGAGGGTAGTTGGCTTCATTCTGACAGGTTATGGTTTTGTTATTTATGCATTGAAATATCTCGAACAGAGCTCGATTCTAAACGAAAATATCATTGAATCAATGAATCACTATCGGCTACATTCAATGATACTATCCTTCCTAATTTACTGTCATCGGTCAGAATAGAATGAAGCCGACACCCATGGTCCCTTCCTCTTGTTGTTCCTGTCAGTATTTTGAGTGGTGTAGACGGACTCGAAGTATTAGGTGCTGTTGCATGATATAATCTGCAACTTTCCTAGAAAATAGATCCGTTTTATTAAGGAACGAATTTATTAGCAAAAAAATGACAGACAAGTTATGAATAACATATTGTAATATAACGATAGTGAACAATTATAGATACTATCGCAAAATATCATAATTTATCTTTATTAGTAATCAACTTCATTCAGCCAATGAGAGATTTATGGGAATTATTCATAATACTTGACAAAGTAGGATTGAAGAACGAACCTATTATATCCCATTGCAGTTATGATATAGTTATTATGCATTCAAAGAACAATTTCCGGAAATCTAGACATATTGATGATGTCGGCAACGTCGTACTGGCACAGAGAATCGTATTTTAACTCTGTGTGAATGTGGATTTTCAGAAAGTACGTCATAGGAATGGCGGAGGAGCCAAGTTCCTCTTTTATTTATTTTTTTCTGAAGTGAAAATTGATCTTACGCAAAAATGAAAAAATACGTATATATTATTTTTTTCTGTGACGGGAAAAAAGTTTGGCATTTCATCTCTGTTGGCAGGTTATAAAATGTCACTTTTCATAAATTACTTTTTTCCCGTGGGAAAAAAGTGAGTAGGTACTTGTTTCCCGGATATATATCACATATATATACTCTGTTTATGGCTTTTGTTGTGCCATAGTTCCGAAAAATGAGTCAATAATACCGTCTCCGAGAAAAAACTGTCCTTTTATCTTCCATTCGACTTCGCGGTTTCGTATATTACTAAACAACTACTGAATTCGCAATTTTTCAAAATCAAATCACAGAATTGAACTGACAGAAGTGACATCAGATATTTGATTACTTCAAAAGAATGATAAAGATGCCTATAAAACGCAGGTGTACCTACTGTTAAAAACTTGAAATTTCACGTCGATAATTTTCAGATTTCGAAATAATGTAATATCTTCTCAATATTGATTCGTCCTTCCTTCTGTCACAGAAAAAAATAGTGTATTATACACGGGAAAAATATTAGATTTTAGCTCACGGTTTTTGGTCTCCCTCCGCTACGCGTCGGGAGACAACACAACCTGGAGCTAAAATCTACTACTTTTTTCCCTTGTATAATAAATAACTATTTTTACAAACTTCACAGTGAGATAAGAACCTCAATATAGGAAACTTCCCCAGTCGAAGACGAGGGATAATTTTCGAAATATTCATGAGCGAGAAAAAATTCCCGGAAAGTAATTTGACCTCGTGTGGAATTCGGTAAGAAAATTTCACACCAGATTGTGTTTGGAAATTGAATGATTTTAGAATTTATTTGTTCATTTGATTTGCATACAGGTTCATGAATTAATTTGGTTTGGGTGCAAAAGTGAATTATTTTTTATGGACATTCAGAATCTAGTACTAAAAATGCAACAAGTGCTCAAAGACTTTTTACGTCCTCACTGTACATATATACTTTTTCTACAGCCGACAAAAGAGCCGTCCATTCTAATATAAAAATTAGCTCTTGAATTGACGTTTCTATTACTGACACAAAAATAGGTATGTTGCTAGGCAACACATTTAGTTCCTAAAAAGGATATACTAGAGGACATAAAAAAACAACATTGTTATGGTTGGTTATCTGGCAGATTTGGCATTTCATACCCATGCTGCAGATATAAATACACCTTATCATAGTTGAGTATTTTTGTTTTGATCAGGGAAGCCTTCATGATTCACATACTTGCTTGATCTGTATTTCATTCGTTATTCTCGGGATGGATTACTTGTTTCACCATGACAGATTTTTATTTACAAATTGACAGGACCATGAAAAATTTTTCGGTTATGAATAAAAAATGAATAACTTAGTTTACTTAGTTCACGTAGATGTCTGAACTACATATTTTTTTTTCATTTTTCTTTTCAATGAACAGACAATATTATAGCTCCTGCCTACTAACTACCTAACTAGGTTGTCATCTAGAACGACAATGCTTCACAACAGAAAAGCTAAAGGGAAGATTACATTCTGAGAGAGGGAAAATACATTTTCAATAGTGAATTTTCGGAATGATTTATAATTATTGTAAACTTTTCAGAGTCATTTCACCTTCATAGATATGAACAGATGTATGAGCGAAAATTCGGAACCGAAGATTTTCAAGCTTCCTCAAACCGAAATCGAAAATGAACCGAGAGCTAACGAGGAAATGCCAGAAGAGAAAAGAAGCGAGACGGTGATTGCCGAAGTGGTGGCGGAAACCGACGAAAAAATGGATACTAACGTGCCGCCAGAAAGACGACCTTCCCAAAATAGCGAGACGAATAATGAGGGACAAGATAATACTCCCGTGCAAACAGATAATGATGAGGTAATACCACATGGTGACGCAAACATCAATACATCATTCCATTTGTAAAAGAAGCTTCAGTTGACTAGCGAAAAATTTGACTTATCCACCAGAGTGTATTATTTTTCACAAAATCAAAATTGTTTTTTATGATCTCATTCGCTAATATGTTTTTTCATGTTTTCCCCCCTCCCCCCATTCAGGCAGTTGGCTATAGTGAAAAAAGTGTAATTTGTTTTTGTAACATCTATTCAGACAGAATCATCATATGTACATATGTATTTTTTAAAGAAAACTTTCCATTTTAATTATCAATTTTGGTATTTTCTTCGTGAACTATTGAAAGAGGAGGAGAGGATTTTGATTTTTCATGCTCTCTTTTTGGATATTCAACAGATATAATTCGATGTTCGACGTGGCAAATAGCCAAGAAAGTAGTTGTTTTCTGTTGAATATTCAGAATTATATTACATGCATATCTTTATATGAAGGAGAATGCAAATTCTCTACTTCAGAAGATTTTATCTTCAAATTCCTATCGTGTGTGTTCAATAGATGTAATTCAATATTCGTCGTGGCATATAGCCAGGAAAGTAGTTGTTTTCTGTTGAATAAACCGAGAAAGAATTAATATTTTCATCACATGGAGAATGCGAATTCTCAATGTATTTCTTTATTTATATACATATATCCATTTTTTGTGTTCATAAATATATCTGAGAATGTTCCTTTTCAATTTTTAAACGTATTCGGAATTTTACAAATTTCGAAACGCCATTTTGTTAGGATAAAATTGCGCAACTCTGTCATAATTTAACCGACCATGTATATATCTTATGTATATCGAAGACTGGAACCTTTGGCACGATAATACACTACACTGTTTTACCACTAACCAAACCGATTTTTTAACGCCTCGACACGTGTTTCGCTAACTATGTTAGCATCTTCAGGAGAAGATTAAAACTAAATATCCTATTCTAGTGTGCTGCTTATATACTAGGTATATGTTCACCCAACTGTGAAAAATACTAACCGTCAAGTTAATGTTTGTCATGGTTGTCATGGTTCCTCTGAGCAAAGAAAGATCCAATGCTGAAAGAGGTGTTGTTTATAAAGTGGCTGGCGTCAATGGGTATGATACCAAAATAGTAGATAAATTAATACGTAGACATAAATTTAAGTTAACACTTCGAAATTCTACGACTTTTCAAGTGGATAAAAAGAACTCTAGAAGAATCCCAATCCCGTTCAACCCCAAGTATACGAAAGGACTTGATAAGGTTTCAAAGACTTAGGTTTTGAAAGCGTTTATCAGTCTGGGTCAAAATTAGGAAATGTATTAGGCAATCCGAAAGATAAAGTGGACACACTTGAAAAGTCGGGAATATACGAAATAAGTTGTAATGATTGTGATAAAACATATATAGGCCAAACCAGGCGACCCATAAAAACAAGGTTCAAAGAACATATAGCCCATTTAAAATATGGCAGGTTAGATAAATCTTGTGTAGCCGAACATATGTTCAATCACAGTCATAACACACATATTACTAACCTCAAATTAGTTAAGCAAGTTAACATTAGAAAACTAGACGCATATGAAAGCTTGGAGATATTTAAGAATAGTAATAGAGTAATGAATAAGGATAATGGACCTATTCCATATAGCCCTCTATATAGTTTAGTGAAATAACATGTGAACTCAACCATGACAAACATTAACTTGACGGTTAGTATTTTTCACAGTTGGGTGAACATATACCTAGTATATAAGCAGCACACTAGAATAGGATATTTAGTTTTAATCTTCTCCTGAAGATGCTAACATAGTTAGCGTCGAGGCGTTAAAAAATCGGTTTTGGTTAGTGGTAAAACAGTGTAGTGTATATATCTTATGGTTCACGAGATCCCAATGATTCCGAATTCCAGCCACCCTCTACACACATCGGGTTACATTGTTAAAAAGTAGTCGTGTTTCCACTCGTTTTCTTCTACATCTAGGAGCAGAACATGGACCAAGACACCGAACAAGAAGACAACACCGAATCGAAAGAAAAAGGCAGAAGAGGGTCGAAGCGCAAGCGCGATTTGTTGTCCGATCTGCGCACTTGGGGTTGGTACAGCCGAAGGAAACTGTCCAAGAAGGCCAAAGACAAGGATTTCACGGTGGAGGACGCTTTGGAGAGGATAGTGCCCAAGAATTTGTTACCACATAGGATCGATCCGGAAAAGTTCAACAACATCGAGGATTCCATGAATACCATGGATTTGTACAACCTGTACATGGATAACAACACGGCGAATTATTTGTCGCCGATTCATTCGCCCAAATCAGTCAATTACGAACCTTATTTCGGTACAGGTAATGATAGTCTCTGTTCTCTTGTTTTTTTCATTGGGTCATGCAAAGTAGTTTTAAATGAAAACCTAGTTAGTAGGCGAGAGATAAAATATTGTGTAACTGGTGACCTCTATATCCTTTAGATTAGCTATTCAGTGACTTGACTGTAGAAGAAACCCCGCGACTATTGCGACGCCATCGTCCTCATCAAAGACCTGGTTTTCCCCGCCTGGCCGAGATCTATTTCATCATTTTGTGAATATTTCTTGGAAACTCATATCTAATATGTAAAATGGACGTGTACACCTTAGTAGAACTTTTAACTCAAACCATGTTTATAATTACCCTTTTATACATAAATAATGATTGACGACATAATTCGACCGAAAAATTAACTGGAATGTTTTATTTTTGGACATAAATAATAGTACCTTCTGAAAACGGACCCTCTTATGACGTAGGAACCTCATCTCGCTATAGTTGAAAGAAAATACCAAACGCCCGACGGAGACTGAAGCAACTGATATATTAATTCTTTCAACTGTGATCTCGCTCTAATTCACTCTGTCAGAAATCATGTATCATTCATCTCTGTCTGGAATAGTCTTGTTTCAGTATCAGGGTTTTGACGTCACATCATCGCCTCGTTTTCCGAGGTCCGAAAAATCGGGGATTTCAATAATTTTTTATAAAACGTAGGAAGCTCACAGCAAGAAACGGTTTGCGGTGGTGAGTTGGTTTGGGTGAGTTCTATCGAATTATGAAATAAAATTTGTTTGTGATATAAGCCTATTCGGTAGGTATGAGAATCGGTCGTAATTGTAATTGTAATTGTTATCCGATTTCATTCAAAATTGGTATTTGGGGGTTTTCATGATCGGAGATTACGATTCTTTCGTCAAATTTTGGAAATTCAGGATGGCGGATAAAATATGGAGGACGAGTTTCATTCAAAATTGGTATTTGGGGGTTTTCATGATCGGAGAGATTACGATTCTTTCGTCAAATTTTGGAAATTCAGGATGGCGGATAAAATATGGAGGACGAGTTTCGTAATTATGGTCAGATTCCATTCAAAATAGGTGTCTGGGGGTTTTCGAGGTCGGATATTATGATTTCTTCATCAAAATTAGGAAATTCAAAATGTCGGATCCAATATGGCGGACGAGTTTTGTAATTATGGTCAGATTCCATTAAAAATTGGTATCTGGGGGTATTCGAGGTCCGAGATTATGAATTTTCATCAAAATTAGGAAACTCAAAATGGCGGATCCAATATGGCGGACGAGTTTTGTAATTATGAACCAATTATATTCAAAATTGGTATCTGAGGGTTTTCTAGGTCGGAGATTATGATTCGTTCGTCAAAATTTGGAAATTCGAAATGGCGGATCCAATATGGCGGACAAGTTTTGTAACTATGATCCGATTCCATTCGAAATTTGTATCTGGGGGATTTGTGGTTCGGAGATGATGATTCTTTCATCAAAATTAGAAAATTTAAGATGGAGGATCCAATATGGCGGACGAGTTTTGTTATTATGATTCGATTCTATTCAATATTTGTATCTGGGGGTTTTCGGGGTAGGAGATTATGATTTTAGTCTTTGAAATTGGGAAATTCAAGATGGCGGATCCGATATGGCCAAAAATACTTTCTGATAGATAGTAGTTCGAAGAACTATAATGAAACACGCTTTTATGGATAGCCGAACTAGAGGCCAAGATAGACAGCTAAACTAAAAAGAAGTGAGTAGAAAATATAGAGTAGTTTTGAAAAACTGAAGAGATAGAGTGTCGAACTAAAAAGAAGTAGAAAATAAATAGAATAGTTTGAAAAACTAAAGATTCCGCTTTTATGGACAGTCAAACTAAAAAGAAGTAGAAATAAAATAATGAAAGTATTTTGATAAATATTTATCTTGAAAAACATTTTTCTACAATTAATTTTTATGGCAAAACAACGTTTGCCGGGTCAGCTAGTGTATCATAAAATTTCAGAAAAATTTGATGAAAGATTAGTTCACGGGTTTTTCTGATTTTCCTTTGTCTATTCCACAGAGATTCCATTCGAATTCCATCAAAAGTTCAATCGTTCAAAATTTCAAATGAAGACCACAGGGGAAAATAGGGGAATGTCACAATATAGTTGAAATTGACTTGACACCGCCATCTGATAGCCTAACCACTATATTTTAGTATAAACAGAAGTCCATGGCAATAACGCAGCATAGTCAGCTATTATGCTCGTTCGAAAATACGTTTACATGGAAAAAAACGCGGAATGTCCACTTCAAAACTAAGGAGAAAACTTACTTTTTGTGACATTCCCGTTTTTCCCCTGTGGTCTTCAAATTTGAATTGCCATCTTCTTGATATCACAATACTGAACATGACCGAACTTTGTCATTTTGCAATATAATAGAATCCTAAATGGTGATGATACAGAAAAAGTTGAGATAAAAAATATGTCCTCCATGTCTTCCTTGTTGTTGTTGAAAATGACAAGATAGAAAAATACTATTAACTACTGATATAAACTATTATCTAGACCGCTAATACCTTAAGAAACAAGCTATGCCACTCACGAGATGGAACTAGAGAACATGAATCATGCGCATTTATGACCTGTCATATATCTTACTCACTCTCACTTGTTTGGATATTAACTATTAGAATCCGTCTATTGGAACTCGTAAGTCTCATACTATTTATATGATGAAATGAAAATATCAAATATTTGAACCTAACATCAGGTAGACACTTCGAAGGCGCAAATTCATTCTTGCATGGGAGATAACCTTCAGATTTTTAGCTATCCAGTGACTTGACCACAAATGACATTCATTAACCATTCAATCTACTCACTTCAATGCTTCCTAAATTCGTCATTTTTTGCACAGACAGAGACAGCGAGGACGTCAAGCGAATGTCAGTCAGTAGTATTTCCACATCCGTTGATGAAATATTTGTTTACGGGCTTTTCTAATTTTCCTCTGTCTATTCCACAGAGATTGTATTCGAATTCCATAAAAAATTCGAAATTTTTAATTTGAATTGCCATCTTCTTGACGTGACAATACTGAACATTACCGAACTTTGTCATTTTGCAAAATGATAGAATCGTAAACGCTGATAATACAGAAAAAGTTGAGCTAGCTTTGAGATAAAATAATATGTCCTCCATGTCTTCCTTGTTACCCTCAAAAATGTTATGTTGATAACATTAAAAATGAGAAGAAATTGAGAATAAGACTGATTTAACTACTGACATTAACTATTATCTAGAGTGGGCACTTCGAAGGCGCAAACTCATTCCTGCACGGGAGATACCAGATTTTTAGCTATCCAGTGACGTGGCCACAAATGACATTTATTAACAATTTAATCTACTCACTCTGATGCTTCCTGAATTCGTCTCTTTTTGCACAGACAGAGAAAGCGAGGACGTCAAGCGATTGTGGAAGAAACCCCGCGACTATTGCGACGCCATCGTCCTCGTCAAAGACCTGGTTTTCGGCCTGGCCGAGATCTGGCAGCACAAGTGGCCTCAGGAGCTGATCCCCCTGTACGTCGAGGCGTACGGCATGTTTCGAGAGCACTGCGACCAGCCTCAGGACTTGTTCTGCAGCGATCTGCCCTTCGAGGTGATACGCAGCGATGCCTTGGCGACTGTTTTGTACGGGGAGCTGGTCAGTTTCGGGTTCGACAGCAAGGAGTCCATTCTTCCCACGTCCATAGGTATCTTTGAGAAATAAAAACAAATTCTGACAGCATAACTTTTGAACCCTATTACTTTTGTAGTTTTGACAGTAGAAAAATAAATGAAAGAGCAACCTAACAGTGTAACAGGTTCAATTTGAAATTCATTCCCACTGCCCTGTATATTTTTTCAGATAGTGAGAACGTATCTCTTCATTCGAGAAGGAAAAAAATGCCTGAGAAACTGTTGTTTGTTTTTTTTTCTACTGTCAAAAATGAAAGAGTTATAGGGGGTGGTATTTTATAACGTGTCACCCGGTAAAATGGAGAAGTTTCCTATTTTATGAGCATGTGGTTTATGACGTATTTTTCATTTTTTCCAAAGGTTCAGATTTAACTTTCAAAAATATTAAAGAATTAGTTCAGGTTTCTTCACCATCCTGCTGACGTCATTAGTAAAATGCTGTTCACACAGAGATAAAATGCAATCTCACTAGCGCGATAATGCCGTTGTCGTTTCCAAATATTTTCAAAAAATTAATAATAGATAAGATGTTTCATTTGAAAAAATTGTCGCGGTCGTCATTACTCAAACATGTATCACCCTGTATATTAAATTCTCCTCCTACGGCTCGTAGTTTTGATAAAGATGTCATTTGCGAAATTACTATATTGTCCGCTAAACAGTATCACCTATTATGGTATCACATATGACAAAAGATTATATGGAAAAATTGTTTCACAGGGGGTGAGAAGAAATTCAATATACGTGCAATAAAAAAATACCGTGCCAATTTTAGTATATGGTAAATCAGAAGAGCTGAATAGTTTCGACACAAAAAAATTCTAAAATTGAAAAATCTCGATTTTGAACACCCTATATCTCTGTAATCATTCCTGCTAGACCCCAAGTATGATAGATACATTGATGAAATTCGCTCTTCAGGAAGAATCTAAACATGCAAATAAATACAGGGTGCTCCATTTAAAATAACGAAGTTGCTAGTTGTTTCTAATAGAAGTGGCAGCACTGTATCGATGAAAATATTCTAGACGGAATGAGAATGTTGAATTATCAAAGCAGCCCAATTTTCAGAATGTTCTGTCTTTTCGTTCTCCAGATACTTCTTATAGGCTATCCACCGTGGATCACCCTGTATATGGCTATTAGTACCGAAATTATACATTAGTTTCAACATTTTGAATTTCGCTACGATTCCATTAAATTTCGTATACGATATATCTTTGTATAAGTTAACACAGCGAATTATTCCATCCTAAATGAATACGAAATTTTAAAATATTTGTGTTAACTTGAAACAATATGGCGAATATTGCCGAAACTTGTTGCATTAATATCCATCTAGATCCGCTGTATAAACAGGTAAACAAAGCGAATTTCAAAATTTTTCCAGCGTTATATGGAAATATAATACCGAAGCAAGATACCAACCACGTGATGAATACCTCCATATTCAGGGTTATTCACATAAGGACCGACATAGAGCAGGGGCATGTAGGGGGTCCCAAAATATGGCAATTTAACGCAACTTACCTCTATACCAAGTTGCTTCCCTAAGGAGTTATAGGCTCTGAAAGTGAAGTTATAAATTTTGAAAAAAATCAATATCTCTGTTATTCTTGAACTTAAAGCAACTAAATCTGGTACACTTTGTGGATGTATTTAGGGCGTTACTTGAAAGTAACTAGAGTTCAATTGAAATTTGTAAAGAGGGTATACCTGGTGGCGCACCATTAATATTCAACAGAATTTTGTTAACCCTTGATGGATTTTGAAAATCTTTGCTTCGTTTTGTGGGCAATTCAATTCTAAAACTTTTCTTAGTCTAGTAATTTCTCGAAAAACCTCATCATTTTCATCAAAAACTCGAATAACTGGAAAAGCGTGCTCTAAGGTGTGTTATTTAAAATCATCGAAAATTCAAAAGTTGGCTATGAAAATAAACGTCAAACTTGACAATGAAGCAAGTAAGTTGTTTAATTAAGTATTTCATCGATAAACAATTGTTTGTTCTGGTTGTTGTTTAAGTTTTTTGTGTTTATTTTGGTTAGTTGTTAATCAAAGTTTTTCACATTTCAGTATCTGTCCTTACTTTACGTATTTTGTTACGTATCTAAATAAAATTTTTTTAGCCAATTTGTACTGATCACAATTAATGACCTACTTTCTTGTTGTACGTTTATTTTCATAGCCAAATTTTGAATTTTCGATGATTTTAAATAACACACATAAAGCGCGCGTTTTCAGTTATTCGAGTTTTTGATGAAAATGATGAGGTTTTTCGAAAAATTACTAGACTAAGAAAAGTTTTAGAATTGAATTGCCCACACAACAAAGCGAATATTTTTGAAATCCATCAAGGGTTAACAAAATTCTGTTGAATATTAATGGGGCGCCACCCGGTATACCCCCTTTACAAATTTCAATTGAGCTCTAGTTACTGTCAAGTAACGCCCTAAATACATCCACAAAGTGTACCAGATTTAGTTGCTTTAAGTTCAAGAATAACAGAGATATTGATTTTTTTCAAAATTTATAACTTCACTTTCAGAGCCTATAACTCCTTAGGGAAGCAACTTGGTATAGAGGTAAGTTGCGTTAAATTGCCATATTTTGGGACCCCCTACATGCCCCTGCTCTACCAACTTTGGTTGCTTTAAGTTCAAGAATAACGGAGATATTGATTTTTTTCAAAATTTATAACTTCACTTTCAAAGCCTATAACTCCTTAGGATGGCAACTTAGTATAGAGGTAAGTTGCGTTAAATTGCCATATTTTGAGACCTCCTACATGCCCCTGCTCTATGTCGGTTCTTATGTGAATCACCCTGTATATTATACAAAACCACTTACCGTCTTTGAAAAAAACTTTCACACACTCAAATGAAAACACAATCACTAAGCCGAATATGAGTTCCAATTTCCCACTCTTCAATACTTCGAGTTTTTTTTTATCATCACTTGAATCGACCGTACACGATGAAATCTAGAACGAGACTGCTGGTTGGTTTGATTCAGTATTCAAATGACTAATTAGTTACGTCATCCTTTCAAGCGATTAATTCCAGAGCAAGTATGACTAATTCCGATATCGATAGTGGGTACACGGGGTGTAGTGAAAAGAAATTTAAGGATATTTTCTTTCATTTTCTAATATATACGAGGTGTTTTTGAAATGAGTTCATATAATCTGCAAATCAATAAAATATAGGCTAACGAAAAATTTTATCCTGAAAATTTATTGAAAATGGGGAAAAAACCTCAAGGCAATTTGAATGATTGAACTCCGCGTGAATGTGCCTTTCGCACGAAAATTTGTACGGTGTACAGTGGTGATGTCAGAATTGCTACAGTGTAGAACTTTTGGTGGGAAAAAAATTTCATCCTGGATTTTTATTTAATCCCTATATTTTTTTAAGGGTGCCATTCAATAGTATTCGTCGAAATTATTCAGGGTTTGAAATATTTGTATATATTTCAATGTCACCTATTACCCTGTATATTTGGCTGAGTGAGGTTACATTTCTTATAAAAAGTAGTCTCCTTCTTCACGCAGAAAGGATATTTTCCTTCTGTATGTACAGGGTGGTTTATTAAGAATGGGAAATCTCTTAACTACATATAGTAAATACCAAAATAATATATATATAAAACATGCCTTATAGAAATGTTGCAGATACAGGGTGTTTGTTTTAACTTTGGTCGTACATTTACTTTGATATTCTGTTTGTTCTTGGCGTTCTTCGTGATTGTCATCATTGATCACTGTGTAACAAAATGTACCGTTTGTTCGTGAGATTAGTTCAGAGTTTACATAGAAAAACACATTTTTGTAAGCTATTCAAAAATGGGTGAAACAAATTGGATGGAATTCAACAATAAATAAATATCTAGTAATCCAACTGCGAGTTGAAAAACTTGTGGCTACGTAAATCATCTTGTAGATTAGAATATATAAGCATGGGCTTGGCAGGAAAAATTTCAATACAACTTTTCAAACATAAGTCATTTTTCCTCGAACCTCACCAGACAAACCAGGTTAACTTTATGATGACGTCACGTAACTTTATTATGACCTCACGGTTTACTTGTGAAGATTGACAGATGTCAGTTTATCAGCTGTTTTTGTTTATTGTTTGCTTTTAGTAAAATACTAATATCACAGTCTGATCCATCATATGTAACAAAAATATATAAGTATTATTAGGTATATGGGAACAAGGTACCTACTTACCAACTTCAAATTCAAGAAAATTGGAAGAATTTGCTACGTACATATGATTCTTTCCTGATTGCCTATTGATTTCGATTCAGCCAGGCCACGCTAGACACCTACAGACCGGTTTCGAGCTCTTTGACTCTCATCAGTGCAGGGCAGTCTCCAGCCAGCAGTCCTAAGACTGCCGAAATCAATAGGCATTCAGGAAAGAATCACTTGTATCAGTATTCGTTTATACGAGTCGATGCATAGATTTCGGGGCAATGTAATTCAATGTTCTGCGTGGCATTAGCCAAGAAAGTAGTTGTTTTTCTCCCGAAGACTACCATTGTTGTTCATTTCATGAACATTGTGTGGAAATGACTCTTGTATTTATATAACAACAAGAGCCCAATCCACAATGAAAAGCCTCAGCTACTCTGTGAACTACCTCAGTGAGCTGGTTTGTGTGGTTGGTTAACTATAACGTCATAGTTTGGAATACACTTCGAGGAAAATTGACTGGTTAACTGGTTTGTGTGGTTAACTTCGATTATATTTCCGAAGGTTACCTTCAAATAGTCAGCGGCTGGCACGCAGACTGGAAAAAAGAGTCCTCAATGTTCTTCAACCGCGTCCACTGGCTGCGATCGCACCTCTTCCGCAAAGAGAACCTCAACGATCTGGCCGTGAGGGCGCTCGAACTCATCCAAGAGGTAATTGGAGAGGAGGAGGAGGAGGAGGAGGAAGGTGTCGGGAGGAGGGAACGGTAAGGCTGCGACACAATCAAAGTTTTATGTTATTAGTGTCAGTTATTGTGTTGATAGAGTGTCCTGTAGTCACAGATTTTTTGCATTGTTTTTTCATTGTCGATCTAAATGAAAACCTAGTAGGCGACCTAGTGCGAGGAGGTAAATTTTTTTTTATGTATGATGAATTGATATTTATCATAAAGGACGTGGAAGGAAATTCGGCATTGAGAAAACCTAATCACGAATCTGCGATTGAGGTCTATAAAAATAACGAATTTCCATCGATCAAGTTTGAACCCTTTGATTGGGTGAAAGTATCAGAGTTTATACAAGTATACTTCTCATATACATTTCAATTTTCATTTCGATACTGAACATATTGGTAAGTTATATTTTTATATCATAATATACATACTATTTTATTCGATTTGAGAAATGATGCCAATTCTCAATTTCAGAGGATATTCACTTTTCATGCTCTCTATTTGGATGTTCAACAGATATAATTCAATGTTCGACGTGGCAAATAGCCTGGAAAGTAGTTATTTTTTGTTAAATATTCAGAATGATATTATGTTCATATCTTTATATAAAGGAGAATGCAAATTCTCTACTTCAGAAGATTTTGTTTTCAAATTCTTATCGTGTGTTCAATAGATGTAATTCAATGTTCGTCGTGGCATATAGTCAGGAAAGTACTTGTTTTCTGTTGAATAAAGCTAGAAAGAATTGATATTTTTATCACATAGAGAATGCGAATTCTCAATGTATTTCTTTATATACAGGGTGGCATTGAAATAAGTGCAAATATTTCAAACACTGAGAAAGCTAGACGTGTACTATCGAATGGCACTAATAAAAAAAATTTTGGGACCCAAATAAAATTTGAGGTTAAACCCTTCTTTCTACCCAAAGTTCTACACTGTAGCAAATCTGACGTCACCTCTGTTTAAATTTCCATGCGGTAGACACAAACACGTAGAGTTCAATCATTTAAATTATTTTAAAGTGGCGTACTTGATTTTCTTCTCGTATTTTGTTCAATTTTTGGGATGAAATTTCTCGTTAATTAAAAAAAATTAGAAAAAATATGATATCATGGGAATATTCCTCAGACTGTATCATATTAATGTGCTGAATATGTGCACTTATTTCAAAAACACCTTGTATATATCCATTTTTTATGTTCATAATTATATCTGAGAATATTCCTTTTCAATAGGTATAATATTGTCTGTTCAGTGAATCGAAATATGTCTGCCTGTCAAGAGGCGCTGGGGAAGGGAATATGGAGAGAGCTCATTTGTTTATGTCAATATTAGGTTGACATTCTCTTCTTCTATTTTTCTACAATCTGTACTCAACCACAGACGTGATTACCATCATTGACGTGATATTCCATAAAAAGGCGATACAGGCGAACAAGAAGATTCTTTCCTGATATGTCGTAATCTAAAATTATTTTCTGACAGTTGTCATTAACTTATAACTTCGTCTTTGTGGATGTGTTGAACTTTGAATTCGAATCTTCGAAAATTACAATTATACATAAATATTTCCTTCTAGTATTGGTTGTTCTATTATAGTTTGTTGATTGGTTCGTGAGTGCGATTGTGTTATTTTGCAAAATCATCTGAAAATTTTGCACTCTAGGAGGTGGAGGTTTAAAATTATCCAGACATGGTTTCCCCAATCCCCACTGTTGTGAATTTGAGCCTCAAATCCTGAGGCATCAATGGGTTTATTCCATATTCATCGGATAGCAAGGTGCAATTTTTTTCTTGAATCGCTCATTTGTAACTTGATGCATTTATACTTCAGGAATGGGGATTTTTTAGAACCACAATGTTTTTTTTTGTATGCAACTTTTATTACAACATTTTTTTGCTCCAGGTTGTGTCCCTAAAATCTAAAATTTTTCCCGTGTATAATACACTATTTTTTTCTGTGACAGTAAAAAGGACGTAGCAATATTAAAAGATATTACATCATATTAAAATCAGACTCCACTCGCCTATTATTGTATTCTGGTTTATGGCACAGTTTTCTGGTCACGCCTCTCAAACAACCTTATTGGTGGAATTTCAGGTTTTATATTTCAATTCTGTTCTGCTCCCTGTTTTTATTTTTGTTTCATATCAGTGTGACCCCTGTATCTTACGTAATCGTTGGGTAAGGATCCTGAAATGTGCTGGAGCGAGAGATATACCAAAAATGCACTCTATGACCAAGTGGGGCCATCTTCAGTGATATACACTGCTCACCAACGGCAATGACACTACTCTATTAGGAAAATTATATTTGGAGTCAAAATAGGTTGAAAACCACTTCAGATTCGGAATCCGGACGCCCAATTCACTAACAATTCATATTTTTCCTAGAAAATGTTCAGTTCAGAAAAATTAAATTTTTTATCACTTCTTATGGAAGCACCCCCGTATCTCACGTAATTATTGAGGTAAGGTTCTGAAATTTGCAGTAGGAAGGTAAAGTCCAAAGATAAAGCCAATTACGTAAGATACGGGGCTGCTTTCGTAAAAAGTGCGACAAAATTTAATTTTTCATAACTGAAAATTTTCCAGGAAAAATATGAATAATTAGTGAATTGGGTCCTGATTCCGAATCTTAAGTGATTTCCAATCTATTTTGCTCCTAATATCATTTTCCAGGAATTGGGGTGGTTCTATGGCTTTTTGCAAGAGGTGTATAACACTGAAGATGACCCCACTTGGTCATTGAGTGCATTCTTGGTATATCTCTCGCTCCAGCAATTTGATTCTTACCCAACGATTACGTAAGATACAGGGTGTTTCCATTAGAAGTGGGTCACACTGTCATATATCTTAAATTTTGAAACTGATTGCATAAAACTTGAATTGTGTCGCAGCCTGTACATGTTGAGTCTGCCGAATTGCGCCCGATACGGGCTGATCAGCAGAGAGATCACGGAGAGGATTCTGCGGCATTTGGATTTGATCAGTTCGTTGGGGGATGTCGAGGGGTTGTTCAATGCCGAGAGGTATGAGGAGGTGGCCGGGATCGTGAAGTTGACGTTCAAAAGTGGCGGTACGCACCATCAGGTATGTATGAGATGTTTATAATTCCTCTGGTGTGCAATATTCCGATTTCAACTGTCAGTACTGAATCTGCTGATTTTTCATTCTGAAATCAAAAAAATTCACTGAAAGTGACAGAAACTGGCTATATTCCGAATTCAACTGACAGTACTGAATCTGCTGATTTTTCATTCCGAAATCAAAAAAATTTACTGAAAGTGACAGATACTCGTGAGCAGATATACTATTCATTCCAAATATTTCGACTCAACATCCTGCTGAAATTGCTGACTATCAAAAGGTAGTGTGGCTTCAGTGAACTGTCATTATTTTTGAGGGGAAAGGAATGACACATTCATCTCCGTTGTTTTTCAAACATTAAGTCTTGGCTTATCAATAATACATTAATAATATCATTTTGATATCAGGAATAAGTTGAAAATATCAAATTTAGCTTTCAATGAAGTCAATACAGTCCATAATTATGGGACTAGACAATTGAATTACTTGATAGCAAATACATTCAAGTCAAACATTGGCAAACAATCTGTTTTTCACAATGGAATAATTTTATACAATTCATTACCGAATGAGTTAAAAAATATACATGATGCAAGAAGGTTTAAAATCAATCTTAAAAAATACTTGCTCAGGACAATTTGAAAGAAAAATATGTGGCATGATTTGATTACTTAGGAATGAAATATAACTTTAATCTTATAAGACACAATATTAATTCGTTTCCACTGAGTGGAATTTATTATAGTTAACCCTTTATTATTATTTTTTCATATGTATTTATGTATCCCTATCATAAACAAAAATGTTTCTTGGGGTAATAAAGACAATCAATCAAATGCCTGTTATTTATTTAGCTCAAACAGGAGCATCTGCCAGATCAATGACAACTGACAAATTTCACCAGCTTATCAACTGCTGCTGATTACTGATGGAAACGTCTTCCGAATCACAGCACTGTATTTCTGATTTTATATTTTGGAACGAAGATTTTCAGCAGAGTCAGTGGATCAACTTACAGTACTGACCAGTTGAATTCGGAATATAGCCACTGTTGAGCAGACATACTATTCATTCCAAATAGTTCGACTAATTCACCATCATTGTGGATTAGTCATAATATACAGGGTGATTGTTTATATTTCACTCAATAGCTGTTTCAGTTAATATTGGTCTTACAAATACGTTCAAATGGGCAAATATTGATTATTTTTTACGGGCATTCAGAATTCAGTACTAGGATATGCAAAAAAGCATCATAAACCCAAAAATTTTACACAAACTGGTATTTTTTAATAGAACTGTATTTCATTTTTCTAATCGGTTTAACTTGTTCTTCTGATTCTATGGTCTGATTCTGAAATATTGAGCAGGCATCTCGAGCAGTACTATCGAAAAAAAAGCTAATATGATACCCTAAAAAAATTGATACACTCTCAAGTCGCCTTCATTCTCTATCAACCTTATACGTCGAAGGAAATTCGGAATCAATGATTGTAGACCCCTTCAGTCGCAATTTCTTTTTTTTTTATTTTTAGAAATTCCTAAATCCCGACATTTTTCAATTGTTGCTTCGTTTAGGTGGGTAGAATGGGCAGACCTGCCCAATTGGGCATTCTGATGCACTCGCTGTGGTTCACCGATCTGCCGCAGTGCTTCGTCTGGACGGAAGAATGCTTGAACGAGTCTTTCGACCAATACCTCAGGTTAGTTGTACAGGGTGGACCAAGTTGGACATTCAATGTTTTTGTTTGAACGGAAAGTTCTATTCATGCAGTACACTCACCGGCATACTCGCTGATTTGAATGATGAAATTTCCACCACATCGTAGATTTACCTTACGGAATGTTAGCCTGAATCTTCGTTCCCAAGAAATGTTGATGGTTTGATCATTATTCAAGGAAAAACAAAAGTTACTCTTTCAACCCTCAACTTGAACTGAATATTTGTAAATAAAGAGAAAACAATCGATACTTCCTCAAAACACTTGTATCTCCTCCTGAAAAGATGGAATTGACGTGAATTAAAAGCCACTTTGTGAAGAAGGGATCACACCAGAACATAATGAGCTGATCTTTGGTAGAAGTCCATATTGCTCAAAGTGGCTCGAAGTCATCTCCACAAATTTTAATGGTGTTATACAATCAGAAGGGACATGTTTCGGTCTTATAAAAAACCATCTCCAGCCTAATTGAAAGTTCTACATTACAAAAAGATTGATGTGAAAGTATTATATAATTTATTTGTTCTTGACTTGGAGTTGAAAATATGTGATGCTACAAGTCGTGAAATTTTTGGGCATTGACAACAATTTCACAACTAGTAGCATCACATTTTTTCAACTCCAAGTAAGTAAAGAACAAATTATGTAATTCTTTCACATCAATCTTTTTGTATTGTAGAACCTTGAATTAGGCTTAAGATCGAAACCTGTCCCTTCTGATTGTGTAACAACACCATTGAAATTTGTGGAGATGGCACTTTGAGCAATATGGACTTCTACCAAATATCAGCTCATTATGTTCTGGTGTAACCACTTCTTGACACAGTGGTTTTTACTTCACGTCAATTCCATCTTTTCAAGAGAAGATACAAGTGTTTTGAAAAAGTATCGATTTTTTTGTCTTTATTAACAAAAATGCAGTTCAAGTTGAGGGTGAAAGAGTAACTTTTGTTTGTCCTGTATAATGATCGAGCCATCAGATTTTCATGGAAACTAAGATTCAAGCTAACATTCCAAAACGTGAATCTACAGTTTAGTCGAAATTTTACCATAATCTGACAAAAATTAGAAAAGTTAGAAGGCGATTAACTTGAGAATTTTTCCTGGTCGGTTTTTTTGCCGGTGAGTATATATACAGGGTGTTTCATAATTGAATGCTGATCCTAAAGGGCGATAATCCTTGGATGATTTTAAGACAAATTCTTTATGTGAACATAGGTCCGTAACTTCTTAGTTTCTGAGATACAGGATGTTGAAATTTAACAAAAAAATCAGTTATTCCCCAATATCTCTGAAACCGCTCAGGCTTTTTTCTTCAATTTTGGTACATGCCAAGTATGAATAGAAATACATTTTTTCCATAATAAAGGATTTCTTAATTTCCATCAGTGGCGTCCCTGTTAACATACCCTGTCATATTTTTCATCAAAATAATGATACGCCACTGTCTTTTTTCCAAATAAATATTATTTTTGTAATTATCCTCTATCTTCTCATAAAAATGGTCTCTTGTCTTTTTTTCGTCCGGCGAACGGTTTTTGAGTTAGAAAATAAAATGCATTCATTTGCTTGTCCCTATTCGATTTTTACTCTTAGTCATAATTTCACAATTGTGGTAACAAAAAGATCTAAGCAATATTTTTTATAATTTTATGGTATTTATTTTTAAGTTTCTGTAATGAAGAAAAAAGCCAGAGCGGTTTCAGAGATATTGGGGAATATCTGATTTTTTTGTTAAATTTCAACATCCTGTATCTCAGAAACGAAGCTGTTACGGACCTATGTTCACATGAAGAATTTTTCTTAAAATCATCCAAGGATTATCGCCCTTTAGGATCAGCATTCAATTATGAAACACCCTGTATATACCCCTGTAACTTCGTAATTCGTGAACGGATTTTACTGAAATTTGGTACAGTTGTATAAGCAATCATTGCGGATTTGATCATATTACAATCCAATATGGCGGACTTCCGGTTTTTATGGAAATGCCAGCAACTTTGTTTTTTCAAATGAAACACCTTGTATTTTTTCACATATTCAAGTTCAACAGGTCAAAACAAGTGCAATTTTTATGTCAAATGTCATTTTTTCGAATAAATTTGATGTTTTTTACATCGTGGATTCATGAGTGGTCAAGGATATGTTGTTTAACACAGCTCATTTAGTTGAAAAATTATTCAAACTGTCTTTATTACCCCAAGAAACAATTCTGTTTATGTTGGGGATACATGAATACATATGAAAATGAAACTATAATAAAAGGTCAACTAATGAATTCCACTCAGTAGAAACAAATTTCAACATTTCATTTCCTAGTAATCATATCATGCCACATATCAATCAAATTGTCCTGAGCAGGTAGTTTTTCAGATTGATTCTTAATTTTCTAAATTATTCCATGGTGTAATACAGATTTTTTACCAATGTTTGACTTGGACTAGTTATTGATTTTGAAAGAATATAATTTTTTACTGCACCGCCAAACAAAAATTGATCTCATTTTCGACCTCAATGTATGTTCTGAAGAGACATTTAGGTGGGTTTCATTTGAAAAAACTGAATTTTTCTAATTTTGACATGTAATGTGACACTTTTCAAAACTGACGGAAGTTTTGAAACGTCTTACTTTACGTAACCAGTTGCGTAAAGTAAAATTTTACATAACTGGTGATGTAATGTTCATTTCATTCATTCATTTCACACAACAAGAGTCGGCAGAACTCATGTAAAACTGGTCATTATTTTTGTTCATGCGAAATGTTTCGTCAAAATTAGAAAAAATATTGTACGTGACACGTTAGGACACGCCATTTTGTGTAACTCTGTGATGTTGCGGGATCTCGCTTCGCTCGTCCCGCAAAATCACATCGTTACACAAAACAACGCGTTTCCTAACTGATTACGTAAATATCTATTTTGAACAGAATGTGATGTGACTGAATTGATTCATCGATAAGTGATACAAAAAGAATGTGTCATCAAAATTGATCTCAGATTATCGTTCGTTTTCGTCTGAATAATTTACAAATGAGTGTTTCCCTTCCAACTTCTATTGAATTTAAACTTCTAATGAAATATTTTCTTGCTTATAATATTTTTAACATTGATCGATAAGTGCCACAAAAAGGATTTGTCATCAAAATTGTTCTCAGATTATCATCTGTTTTCGTCTGATTAATTTACAAATGATGGTTTCCCTTCCAACTTCTAATGAATTGAACTTTCTAATGAATTATTTTCTTGCTTATATTTTTTTATCATTGAAACATATTTTTTTGTGCGAGTCTGAACCAAATTCAATCGTGAAATCGGACAATAAATAAGACTTTAACTGACTTTATCTGAGAAAAACTTCCTCGCTATCAAAGGTTCAGCAAAGACCACGACAAGTGGAAGAGCGTAGTCGAAAAATGTTTGGCCATCCTGCAAGAGATCATCAAGAAAGAGACGGTCGCCGTCATCGACTTATTGGAAGAGGCAAAAAGGGCGAGATTGGTCGAGACTTTGGCTAAAATAGTTTCGAAACAGTTGAACGCCGACGCTATGACCAACATCCCTCTCAACTGCGTCACCCCGTGGATTTTATTGCACTATATTCTACAGAGGTGAGTTTTCATTCCATTAGGAAATGGGTCTTTCTGGTATTCCGCCATTTTTGGCAGTAATGTCACATTGGTAAATCTATAAAAATCCGGAGTCACCCAATTATGCATTGAAAAATATCACCCTTCAAATACACTCATTATAAAGCTGAACCAAATCATCATATTCTCTCTTTCTTCCCTTCAGAGATTGAAAACCTGTGACATTCGAAAATATTCTCTCGAAATTCTAGATTATTCTCGAACATATTAGAATGTTCTAGAACACAGAATCCTCAAACATCCTTATTCTTGAACAAACTGACTATTCTAGATCATTCTAAAGTATTTTATGACATTCTAGAGTAATCTCAAACATTCTAGAATATTCTGGAGCATCCTAGAACATTTCAGAACATTCCCAAACATTCTGAAATATTTTAGATCATTCTAAAGAATTCTCAAACATTCTAAAACATTATCGTACATCCTTGAGCATCCTAGAATTTACTAGACCATTCTAAAAAATTCGAAGACATTCTCATCTTGGATCATTTTCGATAATTATGAAATATTTCGAAATATTAGTACATTCTAGAGTATTCTCAAACATCTTGAAACATTCAGGAATAGTATCAAACATTCTGAAATATTTCAGAACATTATAGAGTATTCTCAAACATCCTTGTATATTGTATACTCTGCTCGAACATTCTAGAACATTCTCAAATGTTTAAATATATTCTGGATCATTCTAGAGTATTCTCAACCGTTCTAGAACATTCCCAAAGATTCTCTTTTTTTTTAATTTTCTATAACTTTCTAGAGCATTCTCAAACATTATGGAGTTGAGTTTTTCTAGACTACATCAATCGGCATTTCAGACCAAAAAATTGCCCTGCCGAATTGGAAATCGCATGTGAAATTTTCTCATTTAGTTCCCTGGAAATTCTGAAAAAAAACTCATGGCAAATCATTTCCGATTTGATTTCTCTAACATTAAAAAAAAAATCATAACGACCTAACCATTGGAAAAAATCTCGAATACTCCTAAGTCATTTATCTATAAATATATTTTTTCGGGAAATTACTGAAAAGAGTCATCATTTAATACGGTCTGTACTCTTTATGGTACTTTAAGGGAGGAACACAGACAATATGCAAGCAAAAGAATGAGCCAAAGCAAACGTGATAGAGTTGATGAGAGCCAAAGCCAAAAAGAAGAGGAAAATGAATTACCAGCTTCTATTGCAATTCTGTTTTCAGCACACGAATTTTTGGGTATGTTCATTTCAATAACTACTGTCCTTTTAATAGTACATGAAATTTATTATATTTCAGGTGCTAAAAATTGGTGCATGACGAATCAAGGGGAGCTTTTGCATTTTATATTGGACACTGTCTTAGACAGAATCGATACTCCCATATTTGATAGATTGAGAAATAAGATCGATGTACATATTGAGCAAGCCATGTTCTGTTTATACCAACATCCCAGCAAGAAAAATAAGGTAATTGGTAATAATGGTAAAATCTATACTGTAATTCAAAATAGTCTCTTGGAAATGGTTGCTGCATGAATAGCCATTCAACTTCAACACAATCAACAGGATAGTCCAATGCATCAACCTCACAATCACATTACCTTCTTTTCATCTACACTCACCGACAAAAAAAAACGACCAGAGAAAAGTTTTGCCAAATGGATCGCGATTTAACTTTTTTAATTTTCGTTCGATTTTGGTGAAATTTGGAACAAATCGTAGATTCACGTTCCGCAATGTTTGCCTCGATTTTACTTCACAAGAAATGACTTGATCATTATACAGGGTGTATCTAAATAACACCCAAAAAATTCTAGGGGTGATTCCTAGTGTTATTCTAGCAAATGAAGTTCATATAACCATGCGTCCTAACTTGCTCCGTTTTTGAGATACAGGATGTTGAAGTTGGAAATATTAATTGTTTCTATTTATTATCCCTCTGTTTGAGCTTTCATGGTGCCAAAATTCAGTATAGTTGGAGACTGAGAAAGTCCCAAAATTTCAAAATGATACTAATTGGGGTTATTGAGTAATCTCAATGGAAGTCTTGAAAACACGCCTACATTAAAATTTGGAGTCAAATCGAATTTTTATTGTTTTCTCAAAAATTGAGCTAGATACAAAAATTACACGAAGGATAAAAAAGTTGTTAGTTCAATAGTTCAATCTAATAAAAATATGAAACTAGAAAACCCGGTGGTGTACAATGACATTCACCATAAACATCGATAAACTTCCCCACCGTGACGCCACTGGAAATATTATTTAGAATCTAATTGCACCAGAAGAAGCTCCATATTAATAATAGCAAAACCACAACGTTTTATTGAAATTGATGAAAAGACAATTGAGTAATGAATAAAAAAACGATTTTCCATGGAAATATTAATACCTTGTATCTCGAAAACGAAGCAAAGGACGCATGTTTATATAAACTTAATTTCCTAAAATATCACGAGAAATCACCCCTTGAATTTTTTCGGTTTTATTTAGATACATCCTATATAGGTGAATTGAATTTTCAAGGCCCTATTGCAAAAGTGAACTATCAAACTTGACTTGAGTAGTTTTTGATTCTCGTCAATATCTTCTTTTAAGAGAAGATACAAGTGTTTTAAGAGAGTATGGATTTTTAATTTTTGTATAAACAACAGTTCAGAACCTACATGAACTTATCATTTAACAAATTAGAAAAACATGTAAAAACAATATGGCCCATTTACACTTATGTCAGCACTCACCGGCAAAAAAACAATAATTACAAAAAACGAACAAAAAGCAGAAACAAAACCTTCTACTGCCTTGGCAAATTCCTCAAGCAGTCCTGAGGAATTCCTCCAACTTCTTTTTTAATGGCAAATCGTAGTTCTTGAAGGCCGAACGAAGCTGAATGCGCCTCTGGAGCTCATCCCAATGGTCCTCTTGAGGTTCTGAATTATTTTTAATAAAAAATGAAAAATTCCATAGTTTCTTGTTTCATCTCTTGAAGGAAAGATATTGACGTGAGTTATAAACCATTGTGTTGTGCTATGAAGATATCACATTTTAATCAAAAACATAATGATGCTAAGTATATTCACTCACTTTCGCCACAGGTCGTTAAGAAGTTTAGTATTAAAGAAGTTACAGGGCAAGTGTGAAAACTTCACAAACGATAAAATTTCTACAAAATTCTTAAACACACAACATGTTTCGCTAACACAATACCTTCGTCAGGTGATATACTGGTACAATGAACTAAACCAACCTTGGCTTGCTTAACTTTTATATATCCTACTTTCCCAACTTGAAGGATTAGTTACCTGTGGACATGTTCGATTTACATTCATTTTCGGAAATTAGGCACAATATCTACATCAAAATACGGTGTATTGAAATCACTTGAAAGGGTCGATAGCAAATACATATTATTACCTACTAAGAAAACAAATTCAACAGTGGTGAACTATTGAGGTCTAATTGATCATTAAGTAAAATGTTAAAATTTTTGTCTTTGTTGATTTCTAATGATTCAAAATGATTGAGTTTCATTCCTTTATTCTCAACGTGTTGAATTTGTTTTCTTTATCAAAAAATTCATCCCATGTTTATGATTGCGCTGATTAAACGTACAACCTGTCTGACCGATATATACCTTAGGACAAGATCCACAGTTGAGTTTGTATACCACTGATTTTTCGAATTTTTGTCTTCATTATTTTTGATAAACCTTCCCAACGTTTTATTTGTTCTATATGCTACTATGCTAGTCCTGTTTATGTATAAATGAAGCTAATTTTTCAGTTGATGATCCGAAATAGGTTAAAATTCTATAATATCGATTATTATTCTTGATGGTAGGATAAAGTTCTTGAATAGCTTTATTATGAAGCTTTTTAGAAAGAATACTGTCTACCATATTAACATGTCCACAGGTAACTAATCCTTCAAGTTGGGAAAGTAGAATATATAAAAGTTAAGCAAGCCAAGGTTGGTTTAGTTCATTGTACCAGTATATCACCTGGCGAAGCTACTGTGTTAGCGTTACATGTTGTGTGTTTCAGAATTTTGTGGAAATCTTATCGTTTGTGAAGTTTTTACATTTGCCATGGATTTCCATCAAGTAACGGCCGAGTCAATTAAAAAAAAAGTTACAGGGCAATTAATTTTGCAATATTTTTTCATGGCTGTTTTTTTTCCGGTGAGTGTATCAACTGGACTCCTACGAATAATAACTTAGATAAACAGACTATCGAGCATAATTTTCTGTGAGACGCAGCACTTTCCGACTAATGTACCACTTGCTTTTTTTTAAGGTGTCGAGACATCTAGCGGACCACAACGTGGACCCGTTGCCGTTGACTTGGGAACGATCGTTCCAACTGTTCGAATTCTACGGCCCCGATAGCCTGCCCGAATTCAATTCGTACAAGAACGCCTCTGTCTCTGCCGATTTGGAGCAGCTGCTCAAACGGATTATAGCGCTAGTCCCACAAACGTGCGCTCCCCAACAACACCTGCAAAAGGTAATTCAATAGATGATTCATTCGATTTGACTTGAAAAACTTTGAAATTCAAGATATGGCATTGTTTGTCATATAACCTAATTGTACACCTTTGCACTTTTGTTACTATGGTAGATAGATTTTTATCAATTCATACATCAGGATTAACTAAAATCAACGTTACACTACGTAGAAAACCACTTTTTAAAAAAATTGGCGTAGTCGGTAGGATTTCTAAGATTGTTGCTCTGAATATTTTCTCGTGTTCGTTCGTTCTGTGTATTATTCGTATCAATCACGAAGCTTTTAAATGTTCATACTGCTTCACATTTGTAGCACTCTTTTACTGAGGTGTCACAATGGCGCTTTTAGGACTCATACCCATCTCTTAATAAACCCGTTTCGGACTTTTGGACGATAGATTTTCTGGGATGGTTTGCTTCATCAGCTCTTACAAACTGAGTTTATTAAAGTGCTGGAAGATATAAAAGATGCTTATTCTAACCAGGATCTAACAATATATACTCTACTAGATATGCTCTTGCCTCACCGTCCTGTACAAAGCATTGAAAATCACGTAAAAAGAGTATGACTGCATATCTAACAAAAACACTAGTTTCACTCAATCATCAGCTGGTAGTTGCTCGATGCCTCTTGTCAGCTGATTTATCTCTCTAGGCAGTATCTAGGAGTTCGGTATTATTCGATCATTAAATTTCTCCGATATCCTACTAAACTCGAGATCCTACTAACAGCGCCTTTCATTCTGTTCACATTGAACTCGTCATTCTATTTTTTCTTTATGAAATATATACATTTTGAAAATATGAGATGGGTAGATACAAACATATCATGGTATATTTGGCTACGCAAGCTACGTTACTGGTAATATAACGCTGCCTGTTCACTTACTACGTGTGGGGGTGATGACCTACATGTCTATAACGCAAAAAGTAAGTTAAATCCTTTGATATCTCGAAAAACTCGCGATCCTACCGACTGCGCCAATTGTAATTTCACATGAAGCAGTCTGTGTCATGCCAATCATCTCAATTTCTCGGGATATAAAAACGATATATTGTACTCAAAACGGACTATCTTCTCAAGGTCATGGACTACATTCACGGTAAGACGGAGGCATTTCCTCAGGCGATAGTGTTCCCCGACAAAGTGCGCTCCATATACTACCTCATCGGCGACTTCTACTTCAAGCAGAGGGAGTTCGGCAAGTGCATCAAGTACTTCCAGATGGACCTGTGCATCAACCCGCTGAGGCTCGATTCGTGGGCCTGTCTAGGTTAGGCTTTGATAATTTTGATTCAAGAAGGTGCTTTCGAAATCATTGCATTATTCGGTATTTATTGAGGAATAGTTTACTTTAGGAGTATGAAGAGAACCAAATGAAATGGAGAGGTTTTCATTACAGTACAAAGATGGAATCAGCATTTTTCGTTAACGGTTTTGTGTCATATATTTCCGGGTGCGACCAAGTTCAAAATGTCCTGCTACATTTTTATTTTACCAGACGTGTCAACATTAACCAAGATACAAACTTCTCATTATTTTAGGTGTTGATGGCCATGTATAGATTGTGGTTGAACATAATAATGTTCAACACACGCGATTTTTTTCAGTTCTATCAAACTTTTAATATGCTTGTGTGCTCCTTGAATCTTGTTTCGATGGATCTTCTAGTTTGACCTACATATGTTTTGGTTGAGAACGAAATTCTTCATCACATTCAACTAATTTAGGGATACCCTGTCTATATAGTCAGGTATTTTAAACAGTTCTAAATTCGACGAGCTTATTGCTGTATTATCACTGCCAATAATTTTAGTAGATAAGATCACACCCAAGAAAACCTCTACCAACGAATCACCAAACTCTCATTTGTTTGGGTTCTACGAACCCTTGTAGAAGCAACTCTCGAGAAGGAGCCTATACACTGTGTCTCACTTCAGACGATTCTCCCCTTTATATATTAGCTATTATTCGTGCGATTCTTATCAAATTTGGAACAGTATGAATAACCACCAATATGATCAAATCTTCAGAGACGAACATAATTTTGAAAAGTGGTCAATTTTGTATGAAATCATATTAGGATTTTGTTACAGGAAACTGACCTCATAATATTGTTCTTCATGATGTCAAACTCTGATATGCGATTTTTCATATGATTTCTATGAAGGGTTCCAAAAAAAAACAGGCACTTTGAAAAAGCATTTTTCCAAAGGAAAAAGTTATTTACTCGGAAACGGTGCATTCAATTCAATTTTTATTTCAAACCATAATGTTCTACCTACCAGAGCAATTGAACTTTCCAAAATTCGCAGTTAATTTTAATTCACTATTTCATCGAGGCAGAAAATGAAGGAAAATAAGTCAATCCTGTTTACTTGGAATGAGGTGATTTTTTGCATATATAGACCATACAGCATCAGGAGCAAAACTATGAAGTTAGTTCTCTTGGAAAAAATTCCTAATATGATTTCATATAAATCGATCCCATTTTATTTCAATAAAAGAGCATGGCACTGTCCAACAGGATGTTCGTATCTGAAAAACTGATCATATTGATGGTTATTCATACTGGTCCAAATGTTGGTGCAAATTGCATGACTAATAAGAGGGGGGGGGGGCATTTAAAGTGAAATGGGCTGTAGACAATGAACTCAATATAAACACCTGGAAGGGAGACGGCCGGTTTCTCGAATAGCACAAAGTGTGCCAGGGGCAGCTGCAACAAAGATAGCTTGTGTTACGGTAACCTTTCTCTTTCATACTCGTGTTGTTTAATGGCGGATTGGTGTATAAATTTTCTTTTATCCAATGATTGGAGTACTTGAGATCTTTTTTTTCATTTAAACTGGCAAAAAAGTGAAGACATAACTATATTGTTTTTTGTTATGTGAAACATCGCTAAATTTGGCGTGTTTTGTTTCTTCAAAAGGACTGAATTTGTTGGTGTGTATTGATTGTTGTTGAAAAGGCTAGTGATTTTGAATTAATAAACAATGGTTATTTATATTGTGTTACTTTGGATGCAAAACAAGCAAGCCAAACAGAAATTGTCCTCCATGGGTAAGTTGAAAATTGTTCAGATTCTTATAAAAACTATAGTAATTTATCTTCAGGATGTGTCTGTGGATGTTCATGACTTGGATTCTAAGGACAATGTTTTTCATATGGACATTGATTTGCTTACAACTTTCAGCTCCCATGTGAGTTTCAAATTTTATTGATAATGAAACCCACAAACTGTTTCATTCGAGAAGACCTATTCTATTGCAAAAAAAAAGTGAAAACACTGAAACAAAAAGTAAAAAGGAGAATGACAATCTTGATGAGGTACCAAAAAAACATTTTGAAGGTAAAAACTACAAGTTCAAATTTTTAAACTCAAGAGCTACATCATAATATTGTCTTTTCAGACTTGCGTGGAGCTTCTCCCCCAGAAAGGAAAAAATGAAGGTGTACATTCTGGGCGATGCAGATATTCATCTTTCATGAAAAAATGTGTCCTCACATTGTACTTTTATTCACTTTTTATTTACTTTTCATTCACCTTCTAATTGTGAAAATTTTATGGGAAAATAGGTACTCTTGAAGATTAGGCTTAAAATAGACCTCAGGTACTCCATACCATTTGAAAACCTTTCTTCCAATTTCTTTCTATCGTTTTTCTACTTCTTCTGATAGTGCTGAGACACTGAGCTTCGCTCACCCTCTACAATATATTGTGCCATCAGAATGAGATTATCCATTTGCCTTCCCAATCCTGTAAGAATAAATATGGAATTTCACTTTTGAGGCAATAAAAAAATCAATAAATATTTTCAAATGATAATTGATTGCAGCATTCTTTTTCCTAACTGAACATTTATATTTAATCACGTACACTCTAAAATGAAAGAAAAAAACAAGAAAATATCTCAAATAATGCGAGCGCTTCCCATTAGCCAACATAAGATAGAAAGAGATAGGTATCCGTAACCACTGCGGGTTGCCTGAACAATCTTTTCGCCTCACTCGTCGTTCACAGAGGATCCCTTCCAGGTGTTTATATTGAGTTCATTGTAAGAAGATGAACCCATCGAATGTTGATAGGTTTGAGCTACGCAGCGCAGTTGGACGCCAAATTGAACCACTGCGAACGGTTCAAGAGCGAAATGGAGTTTCTGGATAAGGCCAAGTACGCCTCGATATGCTTCGCGAAGGCTCTGGAAATTTGTCCGGACCCGTTGATGTTGTGGATCGAATGCGGCACTTTCCAGTATACCGTGCACTCGTACTGTTCCAGAGTGCTCAAGTTCGAATCGGAGAATTTGAGCATGGAAAAGTGAGTTTTTCAACCTGTCAAACAATGCCCTAGTTGGAACACAATGACATCTCTTTCGGCTAATAATAGTAGATTGTTTTTTTTTACTCTCCGCCTCGCAAATGCAAAATTCAATAGTTATTTAACCAACTAGTGTATTAATGAGGACGATTAATGATCGAGATATTTTAACGTGCGAGCGAAGCGAGTGCGTTAATGTTCGAGATCATTAATCGCCTTTTAATATACAAGTTGGTTACAAAATTTTTCGGTCGACTATGTTTCTTATTCCTCCTGCAATGAAGAAAACTTGATTCACGAATTCATCATCCATCCAGAAACTGCTAAGAATCACCCAGTAGCCTTGTTACTGACATTAGTGTCATTTGACATTTGTCGAAATGATCAACATAGGAAATAAATTCCTTCTGTTAGAAAACAGGGATTAAAATCGTGTCAGAAACTTGGAAAGGCGAACCCGTTAACGGAAAATCGTCGATGAAATCCATATTTTCGATTTAAATGCAGATTCCGCTAGTTATAGCATAAACAATGGATGCACGCGGTGTATGTTTGGTTGCCTATAAAACAATCGTGCATTAACAGACAAATCGTCCATTAATAGGGGTCATTAATGAACGATTTCATATACATTAAACTTAGTCGTTAATACGAGGTCGACGGAAATAGTTATTTATTATATTAGGGGTAAAAGTAGTAGATTTTAGCTCCAGGTTGTGTTGTCTTCCGACGCGTAGCGGAGGGAGACAAAAAACCGTGAGCTAAAATCTAATATTTTTCCGGTGGATAATACACTATTTTTTTCTGTGACAGGACGAATCAATATTGAGAAGATATAACATTTTTTGATCAAAACAAAAATCATTAAGATTCCAAATCTGCCGATATCGGGAACAAATCAGGTATGCGTCCCAACCCAAATAACCAACCGTAACTATTCTTGATGATCTAGTACATCCTTTTTAATTGAACTCTAACTCCTAGGAACTAAAACTGTTGCCTAGCAACATTTCTATGTTTGTGTCAATAATAGAAACGTCAATTCAAGAGCTAATTTTAGGATTGAAATGGACGACTTCTGTGTCGGTTGCAGAAAAAATGTTTTTGTACGCGAATTTCTATTCGTATCAGAAGTAAAACCCTAATCATCACATGAAATCACAATAGGAAACAATGCAATTGCTATGGTCGCATTATTCTATCAGTTTTATATTTGATGCCAACCAGGCACCATATTGATGCAGACCTAAGTTGGGTCGCTTAATGGGGTGATCTGTATCTTTCTCCACAGCACTATTTTATCAAGCCATATTTTGGTTAAAAACATAGCCCTTAGCCTATATCACAATAGTTATGATTCACCCTGCATAATTTGTTGTGGTGGATCGCGATATTGAGAAAAAATTCATCACACTCGACTTTTCGTTCTTTATCAGGGCAGTCTCATAACTTAATTTTTATTTTAAGCAATTTTTCCTTCAATTCAGTACAACGTCTAATAATGAAACCTGTAGATAAAACGAATGCATCAAAGGATAATTTCAGGTTTGAATTTCTGGAAAACCAGAAGAATAGTTATTTAGACAGCTCGGGAAACAGTTTCGAAAAAGCGATTGCAATATACGAAATGGAAGAAGAAATGAACGATGCCGATGAAAGGTGGCTGCAGTATTATATTTTAGGAAAAATAGCCGAGAAAAAACAGAAGGAGCCCAACGAATATCTACAGTATTATATGACAGTAAGTTTGTATTAATCATTCCAGAATTACGTCATTTGACAGGTCAAACATTGTATTTTGATAAAGAAACCAGAATTAGTGGAATCGCTTTCCTTAGAACCCGAGTTGGAACCATAGAAATCATATTATACATGGTCCTGCATCTCACCTCCCGTCTTCTATAGCTCAGTTATCAGTTGAACCAGGATTTTGATATTTTGCAGACTTCAATTTTCTCATAGGGCGCATACCAGGATTATACAGGGTAGATAGATAGATAGATAAACTTTATTGTCTAAAATGTTTACATTTTGTCGACAAAGTTCAAGTACAAATACATTTGTGGTATATACAAATTAAACATTGAAAATGTATCATCACATTATACTTAAAGCACATTTGAGTGGTTCGAGTGGTTACCTACATGCTCCTGGAATTTAATTGAAATCGGTTTAGTGATATTCATAAACAAATAGGAGTATTACCCTCGGTATTACCTACCTAAATATGTATGAGGATTTATTATAATTGAGAGATAGTTTATGAACTTGTAACCAAGAGGATATGTTCTCTAAATCACTTTTCATGTCCATGATAATATTATTTGAATCTTTGGAGGAATCAATTTATGTCGTGTCATCTGCAATGTCGTGTCATCTGCAAAAAACTTGAGTTTTCCTCTCAATTCCAAGTTTGATATTGAATTTATGTAGATTAAAAATAAAACTGGTCCCAAGACTGACCCTTGCGGTACACCGCATGAGATGTTCATTAAGGAGCTGCAAGTATCACTCACATCAACATATTGATTTCAAATTCCTACTGATTACCAATTTTATAGGCTAGCACCCTGTTGGACGAAAACAAGGCAGAATACCCCGAAAAAATAAACTACAACAATCCGCAACATTTGGCGGTAGAAGCGTTAGAGCTTCACTACCGAATCCACGCTTCAGTCTTGAAATACCTAGAGTTGCACGAAGGCAAAGACATCCCGAATGCCATCGGGACATTTTTCAAAAAGTGTTTGGGTACTTCCAAGTTTTTGAAAAAACCTCCACCGCCTCCACCACCTCCAAAAACAGAAGAGCCAGCGAAAACAACTGAAAGTAACAGTGCCAGTTTTCAAGATCAGTTCCTCAATTCTCTGAACAAAAACAATGATGGCAAAAGATTGTCGTTGGATGAAGATGAGAAAAAAGAAGAGGGAAAATTCTCCACCAATAAGGATGATACAACAAACGAAAAGCAAGACAATGCCGAAGTATCTGATACGAAAAAAGAAACGCCAGAGGACAAAGAAAAAATAACTGAAAGTGACGAGAAGAAGAATCCAGTTCCTGAACCGATCAAAACTGAAACCATCATCGACTTGGATGATAATGATGTGATAATGATTTCAGATTCTGATGACGATGGCGAGAAAAAACAGAAAGAAAGCAGCGTTACGATTGGGGATAAAAACTGTGAAAAAAAAGGGGAGGAAGATGAGGAGAATGTGGTGACGATTTCGAAGAGCGATATTCTGTGCAAAGAAAGTGACGATGACGAAACGATTTTGATAAGTGATCCGGTGAAAGATGTCAATAAAACTGAGGCAACTATTGTGAAAAGTGATAAGGGAGATGAAATCGATGAAAATGTGGTGACGATTTCAGAAGCAGATGTTGGAAAAGTTGAGCCTATTGAAGATACAGGTGTTGGACCAACAGGTAAGCATATAAATGGCGAAGTTTTCTCTATTCAGAACTTCAATTGTCTGTAAAGTTTATGAAGAACCATTGCATATTCCAAAATGAGTATATTTCTGAATTTCTGGAATTCTTCTCAGTTAACAAACTTGAATAGGAATTCAAGAAACATCTACTCCTGTAATATTGACATCTTATCTCATTTTCATAGTTTTTATTTCTCGTACAATTTCTATAAGATTTCCATTAAGTACCCAACAGCTGAGACAATTGAGAATCATTTTCAGTTGAACTTAAAAAAGGCTTTCATCTTGATTAAAATTAATTGTCTCAAAATATTGTTTTATGTGTTCTGGCTTATTGCTTATAATATATTTGTGTGAATAATGATTAAATTAATTCACACTAGAGGACATTTGAACCGGTAAACGCTCGTGTAAACTTGACAACAACGCGCACGACTTGTAGGCGTGGTCTTGTCAATTCTCAGCATTCAGCACAATTACAAATCGTGTCAGCTGAACAGAATAATCCTCCCGCTAAGTTATTGTTATATAACCCGAATATTTTGAAGTACTCAAAGTATAACTACTGATAATACAAAATATGCTAAAATGAAGTTGTAAACAAACGGAGGATTTAAGGAAAAAAGTTATATAAAGTACTGGTGATATTTTGACCCCATCTATATACGTGTCTATACATTCCCGAGAGGAAAAGAGGAAGCCCATGGACACCCTGTATTTATTGTATCTTTCATGTAATAGAAAATTAAATATAATTCAATTTGTAAAAAAACTACGGCTTGTCGACAATATTATTTTATTTTTTAATTTTATCACAAACAGGACGAACCCAGAGACAGTATTCACATATAGGTATACTAAGTATGTCATGTTGTTAGGTATTCAATTCCATTATCATTATACAGTGCAAATATTTCATTCATTTTGTATGAAAAAGAAAATTTCTTAACATATCATCAATTGGATGCTGGAACAAAATGTTTCTTGAGTTTGTTCACAGATTGTTAAAGAGTGGAAATAAATATCAATCTCTATTATGTTTGAAATAACTTTTCAGGCATCATTGTAGAGGGGAGTTATTTAAGATAGTAATTTGTGTTCGGAGTGGATGTATGGAACAAGTTATAATAGCGAGTGGAATATTGTGGAACATTGTAATGGATCAAGTTATTTTTAGATGAGGAATGAATGATTCCACTTATAATTTCTGGAGAGAATTTGATACCGGCGATAGCTCTTCTGTCAGCAAGACTAATAAAATCAAATTTTCGAGTTACAAAGTGATTTTGTGGCGTGTTTTTGGAATATTTTTTGTTTATATAATAAATGAAGTTGTTCTGAATACTTTCTATTTGTTTCGTGTATATTATATAATAGGAATTCCAAATGGTTGAGCCAAAGCCTAGCAGACTATTCACGAATGACATGAAAAGAGTACGCAAGGTAGTGTAATCTTTGAAAGGAAAAGTTGTTCTTATTCAGAGATGTCATTTATGAATATTATTGAAAAGTATGGGACCTATAAGCGAAACTACTGAGCGATAAGCTGATCGCCAAATTTATCAGTCAAATAGTGTCACTGGCGGTATTGTCACCGAAAATTCTAAAATTACAGGTGACGCCAAAGATGTCCAGAAAATGTTCGATAAAATGATGGAGCAAACAATGAAAGAAACCGAAGATCAACGAATGGAAGTCGACTCTGACTTGAGCGGGACTGAAAAAATCGAAGAAGTAGTTGTTGCCAAAGAAGAAAAAGATGTCATTGAGTCACAAAAAGATGTCAGTGAGTCACAAAAAGATGTCATTGAGCTACAAAAAGATGTCATTGAGCCAGACAAAGAAGACACTAAGAAGGAAAATGAAAAGGTCAAAACGGTCAAGAAAGATGAGATTGCCAAGTCGAAAAAAACAAAGTCCACTGATATGGAAACGGATGCCGATAATGTGAGAGTGAGTAACACAATATTTCGATATAGAGGATTTTCATTAAATAAAACCGTTATACAGGGGGAAATTTTGAAAACTTCCCACTCTCAATATCTTCCTTGCAGTGAATAATATGAGAAATCGAAAAAACAGGTCGATTTTATTTCCAAAGGGGACACTTGAAATGATTAGTTTCAGCCCTCTTGGTTCAACCCCCTAGGAGGGGTAGATGTTACCCTTAGAATCTCAAATGGAAAGGGGAGGGGGGGTCAAGTGGTACATCATTTTGAAGGGCGTTCAATTCTCTTCCCAACGATACCCTAGTTGATCCTTTTCTGTCGAGCACTTTCCGAAAAATGTCGTATCACTTAGAAAACTTCCCACCCGATAATATCTTCCTTTCAATAAATGATATGGAAAATCGAAAAGACACGTCAATTTCATTTCTGAGGAAGACACTTGAAATGCATATTTTCAGCCATCTTAGTTCAACCCTCTGGGAGGGGTACATGTTACCCTTAGAACCTAATATGAAAAAGGATGTCAAGATACACATCATTTTGAAGGGCGTTCAAGCGTTACCATCGAGACTAGAAGGCCTGCATGCTCCGTGGTGACGTCACCTTAGTGAGGCCTAACCAGCGGCTCGAAACGACTTATGGCGCTATAAGGCGACCGCGTATTTCAATTATTGAGCCGATTTTACTGTTTTTTTTTGAAGATCTTCCGGTTAAAAAAGGATGCTAGTCGTCAACTGAGCCCTTCTTAGCATCCCATTCGATTTTATAATGGAAAATCGAAGTTTCAAAGTAAAAACCAGAATAAAACACAAATACCCACCTACAGCAACCCATTCGAATTTAATATATTGGCAAAAATTGTAGTGATTTGATCTCATTGGAGGTAAACTTCACACGCACTTATACAGGGCCCGCAGAACATAAACTTGTCGTGAGATTGATCGAATGAAAATTGTGGAAAATGTATTTTAGTTTGATAGACATGCAGTTTGTTATACCTAATTACCTATATTTATCTTGGAGAATTCCTATTACCTAAAAAATTAGCCAGTGAGTGTTTTCAATTTCCTGTTGTTGGATTTTCACCCAATTGATCGTTAGACTCGAAACAGTAATTTTTAAGTAGAGTGTTTGTAGTACATGTTAATATGATAGTTGCAATTTGATCATTGGAATGAATTCTGCATTCATTGTCACGAGGCAAATGACCATTTTCAGAAAGAAATTTGAGAATGTATCGAGTTAAAAATGCCCGTTTATTATGAACATTCAAGAATATTTCCTCAAATTCAGAGATGAATTTGTTGACTATAATATTCGAATACAAAACTAACTGCACAATCAAAGCATTTCTCTTTTTCCTCTACTCATACTTTTTATGAGAGAGTAATTGTCTTCTATTATAAATTCATCATCATAAATTAAGCTCTGTTTACTACTGTACTTAGATGGAGTAAAATCCTCGCGGTGAATTGCATATATCCACTTTTTCGATAGTTCCTTGTCCAACGGGAAACTAAAAGCATGAACTTTTGGAACACCCACATAATTCCCCCGACAAAAGGGAACACAACACTTGAAAGGCATTATTATTTCGCCTAACACAACACAAAATATTTCACAAAACATTAATTTTTCCGCCAATTATTTTGATGAATAAACAACAAAAGAATTCAGGACGCGACAGTTTTCCAAACATACCTATTCGAACTAACAACGAGCAGTGTTGCCAGATGAAAATCTGCCGGAGCAGTAGATGGGTGAGGAAATAGCAGTAGATCATCAAAACTGAACAGTAGATTCCAATAATCATCACAATTTGCTATTATAAATGAAAAAACATAGAAACCTTTATGATAAACGAAAAAAAAATATGTTTGTTCTCTAAACCTATTAAAATCGAACAAAAAATAAAAATAATAAAATCTAATAAAAGAAAATTGTAAAAACCACAACTAAATTGAAAATGAAAGCTGATTTTCATTAATCAGACTGAATATAATAATTCCAGTATATTTTTATCATACATCTTCTTACTGTGATGCCGCATTAATGATCCATTGTTACATATTAGGTAGATATGTCATATCAAAACATGACCATTCAGACTATCGCCTTGAACAGTAAAACGGAGACGAAAACAGTAGATCTACCGTTAAAATAGTAGGTCTGGCAACGCTGACTACGAATCGACACGCCATAGAATATGTGTGTGGCCTCTCTTAGTTGACGTCACGAGCTGGCCTTGTATTCACGTGGGTAACGGTTCAAGTCTCTTTTCAACTATACCCTAGTTTTTCATTTCTTCAAACTCACAGAAGTAATTAGAAGATTCCTGCACTGATATCTCGACTGATATGCATGGTTTTCAGGTTGATATTATTGTATTGACCCTTTCAGTCCAAATGGTGGGAAGATTTTGAATGAATTTCAGTGCAGGCATGTTCCAATTACTTCTGTAAGTTTAGAACGGCATTTATGCGCATTCGCTCGTAGAATAGTTATTTGTTTAACTAGGCAGCAAAGTAGTAGATTGACTGCCGAGGCTGAATTCATAGCCGAGCGTAGCGAGGCTAGGAATCCAGCTAAGGCAGTCAATCTACTTTGCTGCCGAGTTGAACATATAATTTTTTCTCCGATTGTTCATAATGATATGGGAGAATATTGTATTTGCGAATTAATACAATTCTCACAATCTCTTTATTCTTCCTGTATAGTGTTTACTTAAAATAAATTTTGATAGAAATCGCAGTTGTTGGTTTGACAATTCATGAAACTGACAGCGAAAAACTATCGGTATATTCAAATTATTATATAATGGACAGTGATAGCGACAGTGGAAGTATACTTACACCTCCATTAATGAGGGAGGTGGCAAAAAATATAGAGTTGAATTTGTTACCGGAGAAGTCTCGGATGAAATATGAAGGAAATTATAAACGATTTATGGATTTTTAATTTTGCTGATACATATCAATCAGCAAAGTACCCACTTTGCTGCCTAGGCAGGAAAAGTAATACTTTGCTGATTGATATGTGTCAGCAAAATTAATATTTGCTGCCAATCGGAGGAAAAAACTATTAACGAGACCCTCGGGGTCTCGAGAGGAAGGAAAAACATTCTTGAAAGCCTAAATCACTATATAAATGATCACGGTGGGCTGACGCCATGATATTAGTGGACCAGGATAAAACTCCCTGACCAAACTCAGCTCCACAATTTTATTGCGAAAAATAATCATCAAAAAACGTTGATAGTTCGAAAGATTTAAGCACCTCTATGTAAAGAAGAGATTCAAATTGATAAAATATGTTTCTTCAGTTCACTCTTGAATTTTGTGACGAGATTGATATTAGTAATGATGAGTATGGACTTGCAGACACTTTCAAGGCCAATAACTCAGTAACGACACTTTTTTATATGAAGAACCAACATTATTTTGGCTCTATTAGCCCCATTATTTACGATTTATACGGACACCCTGTATAAAATATCAAGAATACTGTAAAAAAATCGTGGCATTTTCTCAGACGTCTGTTGAAGAAGATTCCAGTAGCAGTTCTAGTTCTTCGTCCAGTTCCAGCGACAGTTCAGATTCTAGCGACGATGACGATAGCAGCTCGAATTCTTCTTCCTCCTCGTCTGATGCCTCCAACGAATTTATGTCGCATACAGAAATATCACAAATGATCGATAAATGCGTGGCAGGTAAGGAACATCATTTACGTCACATCTTATTACACAGTTTGTCGCGGAGCTCTGGAACACATTACCAAGGGAGGTGTTCTCCGAGGCATATAACCTCCAAAAATTCAAGAAGAACACCAATTCCTACCTTATTTCCCTTGGTTCTCACGATGTTCTCTGAACATTACAGGATATCCCTTTTCGTGGGAACCAGAACATTAAAAAAATCATGATTATATGGAAAAAACGAAACAGATTGCGAAGTCACAAGTCACTATGGAGTATTTCCACCACGAGCACGAATAACTTCTTGGCAAAGACTGTCATTACCGAAAATAGACCTTATGTCATGTTGGTCCATGTCTTCCCAAATTTTAATCATCAGTCTCTGCCGTGGTAGCGATACAGACTTCGTCTAGATAATTTCTCACAACTCGGTCGACGTGAGGACTGGCATTATCTTGCATCAACAAAAATCCTAACACTATATGTGTTTCTTGTATCACCAATATGTACCTTTCAGCCGTAAGGCTCAAGACTATAAGGCGGCCAGTAAAAGAAATGCCTTCCTTGACCATAGCCTGCTACTTTCGTGCTTATAATGCCAATTGAATTCGATAAAATCATGTTATGTTCAAACTTCAAGTTCAAACTTCAAGTTCAAACTTCAAGTTCAAACTTCAAGTTCAAACTTCAAGTTCAAACTTCAAGTTCAAACTTCAAGTTCAAACTTCAAGTTCAAACTTCAAGTTCAAACTTCAAGTTCAAACTTCATGTTCAAGTTTCAAGTTCAAACCTCAAGTTCAAACTTCAAAGTTCACTTCAACTTAAAATTTGAACTCCCCTACTGAATATAATTTTCTGGCTTAATTGCTCTCATAAGGATGGTTCATCTTGTTAGTGTAAATAATCGAAGGATTTTTAAAAGGATATTTCGGAGAACAAGGACATTCTGCAAAACTGATGTTAACGTAACCGCACACTTTTTCCTAGGTCTGGAGATATGCATAACCAGGTTGGCGCAAAATTACAAAGCCCTTTACCGACTGGCCCATCTGTATTTCAATTACAAATCGAAGAAAGACATGGTGAAATGCAAACAGCTCCTCATGAGCGAGTACAAGTGCAAGGATGGTACCGTAGTCGGTGGTCTGTTCAATGATAGAAAACCAACAAACTTTTTCAATGTAAGTTCTTCCAGTTTCTTCGCAAAAAAAATTAACATACGTTGATGCAAACCTTATAGGAGCTGACTGAAGCCGTCATTCAGAACCTAGCCACACTCATCTCTGTACGGCTCTGTACGGTTTTCGAGATATTCGTCATATTGTTTTGTCTTTGAATTTCGCATTGTATTACTTTTATTATCAGATCGACGACCCTCTATTCCAATAAACAAGTAGAGAGAGAGTAGAAAAAATACTATTTTCATTCGCAGCGGCACTGTCCCAAGTACTATAACCGCCAACCGTATATATACAGGGTGCCCGTTTTTCGATAAATAAGGGCAAAGTTGCACATTTTCATGCTGAACATTTATCTGCATGAAAATTCCATGTGTCATTTTCATTCTTTGAATTATATGAAGAAAACGAAAATTTGTAATTTTTTCAGGCGAAAACCAAAAGACCTAGACACAACAGTCTTCCCATCTTGAATGAGAGCAAAAATCTTGGACTTCGGTTGGATTCAGACATGATATTTACGAAACATATCAGCTATTTATGTCAATCATCATATAATGTATTGAGGCAATTATATCCAAACCGAGATATCCTCTCTAAAAATCTAAAGCTTAAACTCTGCGAATCTTTAATCTTCTCAAAATTATCATATTGCGATAGTATATATGGCCCTGCCTTATTACAAAGTGATTCATTTCGCTTACAACGTATTCAAAATTCTTGCCTAAGGTTTTCATACGGAGTACGAAAATATGATCACATATCTGCTAAGATGAATGACTCTGGATGGTTACGGTTAGAACAATCAAGCTATTTGCATTTGTTAACACAGGTGCATAAAGTTCTGAAAACCGGTAAACCTAGTTATTTCCACAGAAGACTACAAACTTTTTCAGATATCAACCGAATTTCCAGTCGCAATAAAACCACTCTGGTTATCCCAAAACATAATTCATCTTTCTTCAAACGCAGTTTCTCTTATACAGCTAGCAAATATTATAATTCACTTCCCATCGAATATAGATCTTTCACTCTCAGTAACTTTAAGAAGAGATTAAAGCTTGAACTTTCAGCCAGGTAGGTCTTATTACAATCAAAAATCTAGCAATGCTTCTCTGACAATCCTTTGATATTCAATTCTCAATATTATGCAATTTTTTATTTGAATTTTTCAATCATTTCTTCTTATTGTATACTTATAATACAGGGTGTAACTGAATAAGTGTAAAACATTTAAGGAGGTGATTCCTCATCGAAAAAAAGATAGGATCTTTCATATGAAGAAACTTCATTGGAGCATCCCTTGTTAAGATACAGCCCCTTAAAGGGGGTACATAAAATTTGTATAACAATTTTTTTCACAAGCACTGAAAAAGTTACAATATTGAAATCAACCTGACAGCGTCATACCAATTTAATTGTCACTATCGCTAATAGCGACCTACTAGATAGATTAGTTTCGTATTTTCGCATTTATGACGATGTATCTCTGTAGTTGTTCGTAAAATAATGTTTTGCTGCTTACTGGTTTATTTTGGGCAAAAAACCCAAGAGACATTTTTTGTTTAGAATGAAACAGGCTATCGGAAATGAATTTTTAAATGGTAAAGAAATAATAAGACAAAAAGTTACATTGGAAATAAATTTTAGGGGTTGCGTTTTTCACCCCTTACAACCATGGGGTAAACCAAATAAATTACTGGCTAAGTGTCTTTTTGGTAGTACAAAACGTCAGGTCAATTTCAATATTGTAACTTTTTCAGTGTTTGTGAAAAAAATTGTTATACAAATTTTATGTACCCCCTTTAAGGGGCTGTATCTTAACAAGGGATGCTCCAATGAAGTTTCTTTATATGAAAGATCCTATCTTTTTTTCGATGAGGAATCATCTCCTTAAATGTTTTACACTTATTCAGTTACACCCTGTATATCGGTGTTTCTTCGAGAAATAACGCATCTACATTGTTTCTACACCTTTCATGATTTATATTTCCGTAAATTAACTTGTTCTTTTCATTTTATTTTTGGGGTTGAGTTGAAAAACAGCTTTCTGCTGATACTCCGCCTATTCACCATTGCAGATAGGTATTTCTGACTAGGACAGTGCTAAGGCACTTTTTCACAAGGAATTTGGATCTGTCATCGTATTTTCCATGACGTTCTTGATGCCAATGTTACAACACTCAACTTTGGTTTTTCTTATGGGCGCCATATCGCATTTTTTTCCTGTTGATAAATATTGGCGAAAAACCATTTATGCAAAGAGTGCTATGGAAAAAACGCGAACTGTTCAGTTTAACAAACTGAATTTTGACAGTTCAATTGAATAAGCGAACAGAACTGTTGAATTCTTGAGCTTATCCACATAACGCAAGAAGAGTTGCCGAGTGTCTGTCAGATAATATGTGACAAAATAATTTCAAAATAATTTCCAACAACGGAGACATATTTGGCCAGCGCGGTCACCTGATCTCTCTCCGCTGGATTATTATTTATTGGGAACTATGGAATATTTGATTTTCAAAACGGTACCGATTGATATTAATGAGCCAAGAAGAACCATAATCACCACTTTCAGGAATAAGATAAGAAGACGGACATCTCGCGAGCAATACAGAATCTGAGGAAACGCGTAGAATTGTGTTTAAACTTTGTTTTGTTTGTTATGTTACCTCGATTTGTAGTCTATCAAATGTTTTTTCCATCTAATACTGTTTCCATAAAATGTATTTTCTATCAGATGATGATTCGATCAATTGTATTTTCTATTAAATGCTGTTTCGATCAATTTTATTTTCTATCGATTATGTTTCTATCAAATGTATTTTCTATCATGAAACATTCGATCAAATGCATTTCTATCAAAAAAACTTTCGATCAAAAGATTTCTATCAAATATTTTTCTATCATTTGTGTTTCGATCACATTTCTGCCACCCATCAAAATCACGTGTTCTGGAATGCTCTATACTCTATAGTCTGAATTTAACAACCTTGAAAACAGAAAATCTGGGTATCATAATAGAAACTGTTTTCATACTCATCTGGACATCATATTGAACTTTTGTACTGGGATAAGTGTGGCTGAATAGAAAACGATGTCTGTTGTCAGCTCCTAAAAGGTTTGTATCAACCTGCTCGACACTCTGTCATGAATATACAGGATTTCCAAAAATTGCTGGGACACAGAGCTACCACGTGTATAAGAGGTCAAAATAAGTTGATTGGACCCAATTTATTTATGTGCCAAAATGTACCGTTTGTTCGTGAGAAACCCATTTTTGTACGCTGTTCAGGAAAAAGTGAAACGAATTTGATGAAATTTGGCAATAGTGTATTTCAGAGGATTACTTTCCTTTTGGTATTTAAAGAAACCTGAAAGAAATTGTAGAAGGGTTAGAACCACCCTCACCCCCTGACATTTTTTTCAGAACTTTTTCAGAGGTCATAATACGTTTCTGAAACTTTTTGAGCTTGAAGACTAATCAATTACCTCCATTTTATTTCTCATGTAAAAAATTCCTATACCGCATAGTTTCGAAGAAAAAAAAAGTTCTCTCAAAAAATGTTACCAGATACTCCTATAGCACAAGAGTACAAGTTTAATGAAAAACTTAGTTGGCAGTGGAAACAGAAGCAGAACGTTTCTTCATAATAAATGTTCAATATGACTTCCACCTTCATTGAAACAAATATCAATTCGACGTAAAAAATTGAAATGCACCCTCCTTATTAGGAAATCGTCGTTGTCTCGTAGTGCGTCAACGGCATTTTGGATTCTGTTCCACAGTTGTTCGAAAGTATCAATTTGAACTGCATACACTTGTGTTTTTAACGCTCACCAGATGAAGAAGTCGCACGGATTCAAATCTGGAGACCGCGGAGGCCATTGAATAGGTGCTTATTGTCCCCTACCAATCCATCTATCAGAAAATCATTTGTTCATATATTGTCTTGTTGTCTGAAGAATTTATTGAAACATTTACAGATAACGTCAATAACAAACTTGAATGACAATAAATTTGTTTACATCTTTTTTCTTTGAAACTATGCGGTATAGGAAATTTTTACAAGAGCAATAAAATTAAGGTAATTGATTAGTCTTCAAGCTCAAAAAATTCCAGAACCGTAATATGACCCCTGAAAAAGTTCTGAGAATAATTGGTTTTAACCCTCCTACAATTTCTTTTAGATTTCTTGTAACTAAAAGGAGATCTGAAGTTATTTGCAGATGATACTACAATAATCTATTCCTCTAAAGAATTTAACGATATAGTTGATGATATAAAAAGTGACTTGAAAATGATATCATCTTGGCTACAAATTCATAAGCTGACCCTTAACTATGACAAATCTACGTATATGTATATTTCAAAAAGAAAAACTGATATGTCGAAAACAACAATATTTTTCAACCAGAAAGCCATAAAATATTTAGATATTACAAAATTCTTAGGTCTTTATATTGATGAACAATTATCGTGGACTAAACATATAGATCACCTGAGAAAAAAGCTCAATCCAATTACTGGCATTTTATACAAAATTCGAAATTTCATTCCTCTTAGATATTTGAAGAATATATATTTCTGTCTGATTTACTCAAAATTACAATATTTAATATCAATTTGGGGAAGCACAAGTATATCACATTTGAAACCATTAATGAAATTACAAAATAAAACAATTAAGTGCATTTACAATTTACATTACCTGGAACCAACTATTAATCTTTACAAACCAAAAATCTGTTGAATTTATCATCTTTATATAAAATGAAAATTTGTTCTTTCATCCATTTTGTGAGAAAAAAAATAAAAATATCCAACTTGAACTTTACTGAAGTAAATACAATTCATACTCATGCAACGAGACAGTTGAATTCATTAATAGCAAACCCATATAACTCCATCATTGGCAAACAATCAGTATTCTACAACGGAATCATTTTATATAATTCATTACCTTATGATTTGAAACATATTGATGATGAAACAAGATTCAAAGTCAATATGAAAAAATATATACTCATGACACAATAAACGGAGCAATTTATTCTCATTTGAATACTTGGAATGGTTTTATTTTAATTATTATGTTATATTGACATAACTTGTTAATTAGTTTTTTTTTTTATTGTTTTATATATATATATATATATATATATATATATATCATATGTTTATGTATCCCTATTATAAACAAATATGTTTCTTGGGGTAATAAAGAACAACAACAACAACAACAAAAGTAATCCTCTGAAATATTGCCTATTGCCAAATTTCATCAAATTCGTTCCAGTTGTTTCTGAACAGTGAACAAAAATGTTTTTTTTTTATGTAAACTTTGAACCTTTCTCACGAACAAACGGTACATTTTGGCACATGAATGAATTGGGTCCAATCAACTTATTTTGACCTCTTCTATACGTGGTAGCTCTGGGTCCCAGCAATTTTGGGACACCCTGTATAACGCTCAATTTCAGGGTATTTGGAGGATTCCCTCTACTGAAATCGACAGGCCCGGTTCTCTCTCAGCTCATATGAGCAGATGCATTACGCTTCTTTTGCAAATTCTCAGAACCACCAATGACAATAAAACGCTAACCGATCTTAGTTTGCAACTGAGGAAAACTCCCGAACCCGATAAGTAAGAACACAGCGTGCCAAACAAAATCGAATCTTGACGGCTTTCTTCTTTTTTTCAGGATATACATTAAAGATTCTGAACGCATGGCCTTCTCCGAACAAGCCTTGACTATGTGCTCCCAAAGTTTGAGAGGCCAAATCAAAAATGTGCCCAACATGACGCACCAGCAAATTATCAAGTTGCTCCATGATATATTCAAGATGTATCAAAGGTTGCAGAAACAATCACCTGCTAAGGAAAATCAGTTCGCTAGTATGCTCGTCGAAGTCTATAAGAAGTTCATCAAAGAGAAGGTCTGCTGTAGATGTTTTTTGTTGTTGAGGTATAATTAACTTTTTTTTATTATTCGTTAGATTCCGGAGAGTGTTAATGTTTTGGACCTTGCCACCAAATTTTGTTTACAAAATAAACAGGTCGATAAGCAAAAGATGCAACCACAGAAGATGGTCGTTTTGAATCCTAGAGGAACAGGACTTCTGAATAATGTGAGTACTTGCACACTTCAGATTCTACAATTTATCTAAGTAGCGCAGTCGGTAGGATTTCCATAATTACTAATGAATGGCACTTTTCGTTTTGGCTCAGGCATGTTTCGGGTCCCTTGATGTAAATTGACATATTTTTCATCTTAACAGGGTACGGACAGATCCTCGTCTCCTCTCACTCTAAAGTGTTTGTAAAACAGTTAGATAGTTCCATCTTCATTCATTACTGGTGATAAACACTAGATTTCTGACATTTGTTGTTTTTTAGGTAATATCGAGGACATTGGCGTATCATACGTAATTTCCACATGTAATTTCTCATTCAACTCTACATATTATATCCAAGTGATGATGCTAATTTTCGAGTTTTTGATTTTTCAACTCCATCATAATCTTTGTGAGGCAGTGAACAAATTTTTATGAAAGTTTTATACGTTTTACCAAATGGGACTGTTCTTAGGCAGTACCTATCAATAAATGAATTTCGATTTCAGATTAAGGCCTTATGGTTGGGAAATGGTGAAAAATTTTATGTAGGTATTCGTGCTCCTATGTCATGTGTGCTGTATATATTCATGTTGGGAATCATTTTTGCAGTTTTTCACGAACACTTAATATTTCCTGGATGTTGGTATACTTTTTTAAATGGTAGGGCATATGCCTCTTCTTTTAATCCTCTGTTTTAATCAAAACTGTTTCTACTAAAATGCGTTGAAAAACTTGTGGAGTGGATAATTATAGGCACAATGAGAAAGTATAATATGTGATTTCGTATTAGTTTTACCTCAAATTTTTTGCTTGTATTTACCAATTTTCCCCATTAGGTCACTTCACTTTCCATGGTCTGAGTTCATTTGCATTTGATGGTGAGCTGAAAAATTCAAATTTGCCATCCAACTGATTGATACAGCGTAACGCAGCACATTTTACCATCCTTCCAAAACAGAATTGAATAATGTCGTATCAAGATCAAGAATGAAATTGCCAATACACGAAACCAAAGTTACTAGATGATTAAAAGAGAAAGGAGCTATGATCTGTCCGTACCCCGTTAGATGACAAATACGTCAGTTTGCATCAAGGGACCCTAGGCATTTTCTTTTTCACACCACATGTTTCATCATTTATGGAAGTGAAGTCACTCTCTGATGCATCGAATTGTTCGAGTCAACAGTATTGAAAAAAAACGCAGTTATTGGATATCAATCACAACTGTTTTTTCCTTTATCTATTATTCCTATCGTGATTTGATGGGTATTCAGATAGTTTTCATTTAGAAGCTCAGAATTGGTGAAAACTAATATAAAATGGAAAATGATGTATTAAAAGTGTTATTGGAGTCCTTGTCTCCAGATCCAGAAGTTCTAGCAGTCCTTCTGATAATTCCGAGGATGAAATATTGTTTATGTTGGGGAGTAGACGAGATAGGTTGAAAATTCTCAACAACCTATATACAAAACATTGCATCAAATGATGATTCGTTAATAAGAATTCTCTGTTGGTCCTCAAGTTTTTTTTTTATCGCATGGAGCGCACGAAAGGGAATCCCTATAATGTTCAAAGAACATCGTGCGTTCCTAGGGAGGATAGGGACAGGAGGAAGGTATTGGAATTTTTTTTGAACTTTTGGAGATTATATGTTGTTGGGAATACTTCCACAGGCAATGAATTCCAGAGCCTAGCCGTTCTATGGATGAAGGAGTCTTGATAAAGTGCTGTTCGACATCTTTCGAGGTTGACAACGAAAGGATGTGCTGACTGGGCTTGTCTAGTTCGTCTGATTGGTATTGCTAGTGAAGGGATGATAGCAGAGATTTCCGAAGAACATTTCCCGTGGAAGTATCGATAGAAAAGTGAAAGGTCGCCGACCTTTCTACGGTGTTCCAATGATGTCAAAGAGTGAGTGAGTGTGGCGTCACCCACCAGGCGAATGTTTCCACTAATTTCTTGAAATTCAGGATGGGAAAGAAAAAAGTACCTACCACTCAAAATTTCTTCAATTTCTGTTGGTGTCAATAATGCAGCTATTCTTTTATTTTCATATTTCAGACTGATTTCGATTAATTCATCCATATATTTTCTAATTCAAATGGCAAACAGAATTCAAATCCAATATTTTATCATTCGTTTTTTGAGGTTAGGCTGTCGCTGTCATTTCAAAAGCCACCAATATTCGTCCACCATCTCTGTACATCGGTGAAATGGTTTGCAATTTTGGTGGATACAACAGTAATAAATGAACGCGTGGTTACGTCAAACTGGAGTACACCAAAGAATATATGAACGCAGTTGGTGGATTGATGGAGCCACTGGTGAATATAAGAACGTCCCTCTTATGATTTTCAAATATTCTCAATGTGCCTGAATCCTTCAATATTTGGTTTTTGTGCTTAATTCTCCGCTGTTTTAAAGTCGTTGTTCGACTTTCAGTTTTGATTAGTAAATTGTAGTGTGCAGTTCAGGTTTGAGACAGAAAACTGCATTAAAACAGTAATTCTACCGACTACCTCACTTTTTATTTCACATCCAACTTCATATCTGAGCATTTTCCTGTTCTTTGATAATCATAATAGGTGATCCAAAATTCAGATTCCATTAAAACTTTTGTTAGGTTCATTTAACAATGTACATGGTTCCGTTTGACAGTGGTGCCAATTCTGATATTCAATATTTAGAATCTGCTTTGTATTTGGTGTTTAGACTTATTTCTAAATATTTTTATCAACATCGAAAGAGAGCAATCAGGTATCTCTGCAAAGTGGAATGTAGGGAATTATTCAAACCATTGTTCAAACATGTGATTCTAACAATTGTCTTTCTAAATGGAAACCTAGTTAGTAGGCGGGAAGTATAATATTGTCTGCTTAGTGAGAAAATAAACTACGCAACACTAATTTCGTCGCACCCCAACGACGGGTCTCTGCGATTTTTCTTACAAGAGTCCCGTGACGAGTTAGATAGGGGGGTAACACTTATGATCCGCACTGTAGATTGATGAACGATAGAAATGACTGAAAGTATATTTCTCCCTCTTTCACATTATAAATCTTTGTTCAAACATTCACATAATCCAAGCAACAACTCGCACTTTCAGCCGCCCGTCTTGCCCGCCCCTATGCCCTACCCCCACCCTTCAACCTCAGTGGGGCAGGCGCAGCGCCGCCCACGCGGCCGCCCACCGCTGCCCAAGGCGCACGGAGGGCAGCCGAGAAGCAGGTCGCCCGCAGTCAGCCTGCCCAAAGGCACCAGCCTGCCCAACAAGATGACGAATATGCCCAACAAAGCGGCTACGTTGCCCAATACTATGACTGGCCTGCCCAACAAAATGCAGTCGTCTCCTTCTTCGTCGACGTTTTCGCCGTGGCAGAACCCTCTTCTAGACTATTTGAAGCACTACCAGGACGAGCTGATCAAGCAGTACAGCCAGAATTTGAGCATGACGCAGCTGGGGCAGTTGAGTCAGATGTTAACGCAGGTAAGAGAGGATTTGAAATGAGGGAACTTTTTAAATACACTCCTCCAAGTGATTAACGCACCACCAAAAAATAGCCGAACTAACGAAATCAGCTGATGGTTGGGTACAAATTTCGTTCCACCCTGACCGAAGTTCACCAATCTATGAATATTAGTGCTAAGGCTAAGTTTTTTCGATTTTTTTTTCACTAGCAATAACTGATTTGACAATGAATTCGGCAGACAAGAGAGAGGCAACAACAATATGGCGTACTGCTGCATACTTTGCATGACTTTTTTGTCAAGTTGAGGACATCTCCGCAGAGCACCAATGATTGGAGATATTTTTCATATCAGAACCTCTATATGCTTGTCCCATTTCAATTTTTCATCAATCCACATACCAAGATACTTTATTTGTGTAGTTCTTTTCAATACTGTATTTTTAATTTGGAGATTGAGACTAATATCCTGTTTATTTCTTTGAGGGAAACGAAAAAATAATAAAAATTAGTGACTTCAAAGTTCATTTTATCAACAACAAAATCCTTTTTTGCAACTCTGAATCCACTAAAGGGCCAAATCAACAATCCTTTGACGGCTTCGGCGATAGCCAATCAGTTCCTGGCCCAGTCCGGTCTGCTGAATCCCACTGCTCTGGTGAAGCAGATGGGAGCTGTGGGAGCGATGGGTCAGAGCAACAGTGCGCAGTTCATGGAGAGCTTGAACCAGCTGTCGCCCAGCTTGAGAAAGAAATTGGGCGTGGATCAGCTGATGCCGAATTTGGGTGCAGGTGAGATTTCGTTGAATGGGCTTATAACACAAAAAGTTTTTATACCATAATTCGATAGAACTCACCCAAACTAGCTCACCACCGCAAACCGTTTCTTGCTGTGAGCTCCCTACGTTTTATACTACAAGACTATTCCAGACAGAGGTGAATGATACATGATTTCAGGCAGAGTGAATTAGCGCGAGATCACAGTTGAAAGAATTAATATATCAGTTGCCTCAGTCTCCGTCGGGCGTTTGGTATTTTCTTTTAACTATGGCAAGATGAGGTTTCTACGTCATAAGAGGGTCCGTTTTCAGAAGGTACTATTATTTATGTCCAAAAATGAAATATTCCAGTTAATTTTTCGATCGAATTATGTCGTCAATCATTATTTATGTATAAAAGGATCATTATAAACATAGTTTGAGTTTAAAGTTCTACTAAGGTGTACACGCCCATTCGAATCGGTTTGTTTCCATTTTATGAAATTTTTCTTCATGTGTTTCCCATTTCTTCTCTCCTAATGTGAAGTCAATGTGTATAGCCATTCTTTTTTTCTTATCTCATTCTATTTTCTGTGATAACTCAACTCCTTCACAGAAAACGCAATTTCACGATGACATGAGTCATTTTGACATCGATTAAAAAGGGTGCACCTTTTTTATCAATAATAAAAAAAAGAGCTTTTTTTATCGGATAAATTTCTCTTGGTAACGAAAAACATTTGCCGATCAGTGATTTTACGAGAAAAACTGACATGAAAAAATTGCGAGACCGTAAGTCGAGCAATTTTGTCTAATGTCAGTTTTTCGAGAGAAATAACTGATGAAAATGTCTGAGATGATAAGGAAATTTATCCAATTAAAAAAAAAGTTCGAGTGTTTTTTGGCAAGATAAATCAACGACATTCGGGTCGATTCTGTTCGGATCTTGTTATAACATTGCTAAGATAACAATATTGTAATGATCATAATATATAACAATATTGCTATGAAGTTCTGTATTCTGTTTGCAGAGTAACTGCAATATTGGTTATAAGTTCAAGTGATAGCAATATTGTTGAAACATTGAGAATTTTTGAGCTGACAACACTGTTTTCAACTCATTTCTTAAGTGTTAGGTATCGATTTTGCCATTTTTCATGAAGAAGAAGAGTTCATGATCATCTAACCTCTCAAATTAGTCATTCCTGCACTGGTTCAAATTGAGAGATTCTGTATTCTATGAATCTTTCCTCTACAAATTGGAACTTCAAGAAAAGGTTTTCAAGTAATTGCTCACAGTAGTGAACCTATCCAATATGTTTGTAACCACCATCCTAAGGTTTTTAATATTTCTTCTGCAAATTGAAACTTTGAGGAAAGGTCTTCTAGTAGTCAGTGACACAAGTGAACTTACATATGTTTTTAATCCACTATTTTCTGAATTTGCATACACTTGGAAGAATTTCTAGTGCAAACACAAAGAATCCACTACCGTGTTATAAGATAGTACGCACAAAATTGATGTTGCCGAGATAGCAAGAAAGCTGACCAGATGTCATTGAAATTGACAGATCATATTGCCAAAAATCGATGATTAGAATTCCACTTTTTCGAATCTTACTATGATAGCAATATCTTTTCTACAACCATATTACTATTTGCAAACAGAATCGACCCGAATATACAAATAAACAGCAATAATGATTACCTTTATTGATGATTCCGTGTAACGGGTAGTTTGCGGAATTGATTTTCTCATATTTTCGTGGTTTCTTCGGACGAAGTTTTCCTAAAACGACTCATCTTGCTAATTCATGCGTGAACCATACCCATCAATCAAACTTGACACTACAGAAACTGGGGTGACATCAGGCGCAAATAGCTACTAGATCAAAGGAGCAGGCAGTTTATCAGCGATAAAAAAGGTGCATCCTGATTTTGAATTGGTTATATTTGGAGACTATAACATTCCTGATGCAACTTGGTTAAGAGGTGACAGTGGACTTGAACTAAGTTGCCCAGATTCATCCCCTGGAAAATATCTTTCTGACTCTTATAGTGCCTTAGGTTTAACACAGGTTAATAGTATCCCTAACAATAATTATGTATTCCTTGATCTCATTTTTTCACATATACCCACTCTTGCAATAGCCAAAGCAGATGATGTTCTAACTAATCTGAGTTACCACCATAATGCATACTGCTTCATGCTGACACTTGTTATCGAGGACACTTACCTAAAATATGATAATTTCTATCATGATTTTAAGACTTGTAATGCAATTGGTATAAACGATTATTTAGCAATGGCAGATTGGAGTGCCCTATATAATACTAGGGACATTAATACAGCAGTTCACATATTTTATGACATAATTTACAATGCAATCGACTTATATGTACCTATAAAAACATTCAAATCATCAAACTTCCCAGTGTGGTTTACACCTGAACTAAAAAATCTTATATTCAAGAAAAAGATTGCTCATAAGAAATATAAAGATAGAAACTCATTTGATTATTATCAAGAATTCTGTACACTTCGTGCACAATGTAAAACATTAAATGAACAATGCTACCTCAGTTATCTGAGTTATACAGAAAGGAATATTCAAAATGACTCTAACAGTTTTTGGAAGTATATGAATAATTTACGTAAATCTAGTTCTTACCCAAACACTATGCATCTCAATAATACTACTTGTACAAATGGCTCTGATATCATAAATCTTTTTGCTGAATATTTCTCAACTGTCTATTCTGATAAGGATAGTAATGTGCCTGCATTTCAAAACAAAAATCTAGTTGACATCAATACTCTCCATTTAAGCTTAATTGAGGTTTTTGAGGGTATTCAGAGTTTGAAGAATAGGTATTCCAGTGGCCCTGATGGTATCCCTCCAGTACTATTAAAAATATGTAATTGTACATTAGCTAATCCCATTCTATATTTATTTAACTTATCTCTGGATTCTTGTAATTTTCCAGATTTCTGGAAAAACAGTTTTGTCACCCCAATTTTTAAGTCAGGGGATCGTGAATCCATCAAAAATTACCGAGGTATTTGTATACAGTCTACTTTGCCAAAACTATTAGATAAACTCGTCACTGCCAAATTAACATGGTCCTGCAAGAATATTATAATACCTCAGCAACATGGTTTTTGTTCAGGAAGATCAACGGTAACCAACTTGCTGTCTTATCAGACATTTCTGTTACATGCCTTGGAGAGGGGTGAGCAAGTTGACGCAATTTACACAGACTTCTCCAAGGCATTTGATAGAGTGGACCACAAGATACTTTTAGAGAAACTTCACTCCCTTGGCTTTGCGGATAATATTGTGAAATGGCTGCGCAGCTTCCTCACTGGCCGCTCTCAAAGAGTTAAAATCAACAATTATATATCTAACGAAATTATGGTTACTTCGGGTGTCCCTCAGGGCTCTCACTGTGGACCTTTACTCTTCAATTTATTCATAAATGATATCTCTGATGTAATCAAAAGTGCAAACTTTTTATTATTTGCTGATGACTTGAAGTTGTTTCTCGTTGTTGATGATATCCTAGACAGTCAAACTCTTCAAAACGACCTTGATAACCTTCATTTATGGTGCGTTCAAAACAGTCTTGCTTTAAATACTGATAAATGTTTTACAATATCGTTCTCCCGCTCATTTAATGCTTCCTCATATAACTACAATATTAACAATACGATCCTTGAAAAAGTAACTGAAATTAAAGATCTTGGAATCATCTTTGATGAGCGTCTCACCTTCAAGAGTCAACTACTGAAAGTATCAGCATCTGCTAATAAAATGGTAGGTTTTCTAATGCGTAATACAAAACATTTTTCTTGTAACACAGTTAATACTTTATACTGCTCTCTTGTACGTTCCTTATTAGACTATGGTTGCATAATCTGGTCGCCACATTATAACTGTGATATCACACTAATTGAACAAGTCCAAATGAGATTTGCCAAGCACATTTCTTATAAAATGGGAACTTACAACAATTTCAATTATACAGATACTCTCAATGCCCTCAACTTAACCAACCTATCTATCAGACGCTTTCGGCTCGATAGTATCACCATGTTCAAGATTATCTCAGGTGTGATTGATTGTTGCGATCTTCTCAATATGATAAACTTCAATGTTCCATCATATTTCACTAGAAACACTGATCTTTTTACTATAAAAACTCATAGAACTAATTATGGGTTCTTCAGCCCATTATCACGTATTTTGCGTAATTTCAACATATTAAACATTGATCCATTTGTCCATTCCTTAACTGATTTTAAAAATAAAATTTGTATAGTTGATCCTGGCTCGATCCACAATTAATCTATACTTTAGTGTTAATTTCTAAGGGTTGGTTAATACAGGAATTTTGTTTTGTATCCTTCAAACCAAACCATATAGTTCAAATTTGAAATTTCAATCAATATCAATGCTATATTATTGTTCTTATGCCATCTTGTCAATCTGTAATAATTAACTATTGTAATGGTGAATCCGTTTATTAAATAAATAAATAAATAAATAAAAAATAAATAAAATGACTCACGTGTGTAGGAGTTGATTTTTCGCTGGAAAAATACCTTTTCCTCACTACCTTACTTAATCCTGTATGCTCTCGTCACTATTTCTGTGGTGTTAAGTATTATTGTTAGGTATTTTCCACGCATAAATCAGAAAGATGAGTCGTCTTAGGAAGGTGTCGTCTGAAGGAACCATTGAAAATATAAGAAAATCAATTCCGAAAACTACCAGTAAAACGAAATCATCAATAAAGGTAATCATTAATGTTGTTCATTTGAATATTTTCGTTGATTTATCTTGACAAAAAAACACTCGAACTTTTTTCAATTGGATAAATTTCCTCACTAGCTCAAAAATGTCCCATCAGTATTTTCTTTCGAAGAACTGACATTAGACAAAATTGCTCGACCTACAGTCTCGCAATTTTTTCATGTCAGTTTTTTTCGTAAAATTACTGATCGCCCAATGTTTTTCGTTAGCAAGAAAAATCTATCCGATCAAAAAACTCTTGTGTGTATACTGTTGAAAAAACTTTGCCAGCGACAAAACGGAACCTTAGTTTCGGAACCATGACAACCAGAATTGTGAACGAATATCTAACGGCGTTTATGTCAATATTTCCTAATCTTGCGCTGTGGAAATGACGCGATTTGAAGAGATTTGGTTCCGAAACGTCCAAAGATGAGTGAAAATTTGATATTTTTTCTATATACCATTATTCCTCTTCTCCAAACTTTTTTCAATACCAATTGTCACTGACAAGCTAGTGAATTTTTCTTTTAGGCTCTGATAGGAAAATTCTTTAAACACAGTGACATTTTGGGGCAAATCATCTGATTTGTCCTTACTCTACATGTATATTGAAATGATATTCATATTTTTATTTTATGGAAACGAGGAGAGAAAATCCCAAAAAATTTGGAATAATGAACATTGAATTGTCTTCCCGAAATACACTCAAGCATTTTTTTTGTCGAAATAAACTTGAAATTTATAATTTGAGTGTGGTTGCCTCAAGGAAATTCTCATTGAAATGTAAAGTTCACTTTGAATAAAAATGCTCTCGTGTAATTAATTATAAGTGAGAGAATTGAGGTGAAGAATGGATTGGTTTTCATTCTTTTCAGGAAGATCTAAATGTTTCAATTCAACGAGTTAAATAAATCAAATTAAAGTGGGAGACTCATGAAACCTTGTAAATTGTTTTCGAAATTGAAAAACCTTAATTGAGGTATTTTGAAAGATATCTAAATATTTCAGGTGGTATTCCGACGCCTAAGATACCTACTGTTCCAACCAAGATGGTAGCACCTCACACAATGACTACGCCGTCCGGCATAATACAGAGCAAACCGAAAACAAGTTCGTCTGCACCTAAACCAACTTCTTCTTCCGTCCTCAAGCAAAATTCGTCGGTTCCAACTAAATCGGTTATAACAGAATCTATGAAGAGCAAGCCGAAAAATCAACCCATCTTGAAGAATATTTCTGCTAGCGCATCAATTTTCAAAGTGAGTTGTTGACTTTTCGTGGAATTCATTTTGCTAACATTATAAATGATGAATGCTTACATGATACTTTTCGTAATCACATACTTTTATTTTGATTTAACGGTATTCAGATAGCAATGGAAAAGTTAATGTTAACAGCCCCGTCCGTTAAGATTGGTTAACGGCCGGTCCGGCAACCATTTACTGTTCCATAACAACACGTTGTTCGGATTTTTCTGTAGAACTACAAGGTATGTGGTTTGTTCTTTCCTCGGAATAAAAATGTAGTCTTCCAGCGAGATCACGAAAAGTCTGGAACGACACACGATTGTTACGCAAATAACGGCCTTGTAACGTTGATAACTATAAACATCTACTAGGCCTCATCAATTCACCGATTTTGCATCTCCTTTCAAGATAATCCGTCACACTTACCTGCTCACAGGTCATTCTGATTTTATATGTTCGATGCTTGACGTTGCTGAATCTTCTTGATCCGGCTCGAAGGACCAATATGGTCAATGCTTGAGTGACTGCTGCTTTCCTTTTAAAATTTTTCATTATAATCATTTGAGCCGTTACTCTTAACAACATGTCGCCATGTTAGAACTTCTTTCATTAAACATTCATGGTGATGCAACTACTTAAACTAGATAACGTATTGAAGTATAAACCATATAGAGTTTTTCACGTATTTCAAATGTCTGAATGAATCGATTTTTGTTAGGGGCCAGCTGTGATCAAAACCAGTTCTGCAGATGAAAAAACCGCCAAAGATCTGATGAAGGACAGGCCAAATATATCCATAACTCCGGTCTCTGGTGGTTTACCCCCACCACCTAGTATTTCACCTAGCTTCATGAGACCACCGGTTACTACGAGTCCGTCTGGTAAGGAATTTTATAATGTGATAGTTATTTTTGTATCTAGTGCGCGAAATGCTACTTAGGACAATTTTTTTAACTCGGCTCCGCCTCGTTAAAAAATCAGTTCTAGATCACGATTTGCAAATAAAACTTTTTCTAACGTCTAAAATGAGTAATGCTGAGTATTAATATAGAAAATAATTACTGTTGAACATTTAGAAATCTTGGTTTTCTGTTTCGGGCCAAGAGCTATTTCACTTCCATTCAGCTGCTTATGATCTATAAGGCACAGATCCGACCTGTCCTGGAATGCTGTTCCCATATTTGGAGTGCAGCACCCAAACATACCCTGAAACTGTTGGATTCTGCCCAAAAAAGGGCAATTCGTCTCGTGGGTGATGCCTCGCTCACAAACTCACTCACTTCTCTGGAACACCGTAGAAAAGTTGTCGATCTGGCTCTATTTAATAGATATTTTCATGGACGATGCTCTTCTGGGATATTGCTCCTCCCTTAGCAGTCCCCGCGAGATTATGCCGTCGAGTTGAGGCTTTGCACCCCTTCGTGGTCTCTTTGGAGACCTGCAGAACATCTCTTTCCAAAGATTCGTTTATCCAACGAACAGCGAGGCTCTGGAACACATTGCCAAGGGAGGTGTTCCTCGAGGCCTATAACCTCCAGAAATTTCTCTGAACATTACAGGATATCCCTTTTCGTGGGAATCAGAAGAAAAGTGATTACTATTGGTTCAACAGTTGATAACTCCCCAATATTTTTTTCCAATCAATGACTTCGAAAAAGAAGGAAGTAAAAAGATGTGGAGTACAGGATTCTATCCCCGGACCATTGACATATTAAGCAGCTACAGCTACGCTACCTACTGACTATTGTGTATCTTGCGAATTTGTGTACAAAACATCTTTTTTTGGTACAACAATCATGTCTGTCAACATTTTTTTTTCCAAGCGGCATAGAAAGTGGCTTTTCTCTGACACTTAACAGGCAGGAAATGTGTACTTTCTCTGCCTAGACAGGAAATGGCTGAATTCCTAGCCTCGCTACGCTCGGCTATGAACTATCAGTCGCGACAGTCAATCTGCTACTTTGCTGCTTAATAAAACGAATAACTATTTTACCGCCGTAAGATTTTTTTCAAACAAAAAGTATCCTTTGACGTCTCTAATACATGTAAGAATATACAGTATGATGCAAATGTATGGAATAAATTCATTATTTCAGAAATGGGCGACATTTGAAATAATTCCAAAAACACGTGAGTTTTAATTTCTGAAGCCTTATCTCATGATATTCATATGAGAGATGTTATGTCACCGGTGTTGGAGTAAAGACGTAATGGACGATTTTTTCAAATACAAATAGGGGTCATGTGACACCTTGATTGAAAGGTCTACCGATCGTCTATTCAACAGTCAAAATGTTGCATAAGAAGATTGAAATTAAAATGGATTATCATGTGATTAATTGAATCTTGCAGAGGTCTGCTCCTGAGAATTGAACATCGAAGGGTCGTCTAGTTAAAAAAATACGTCGAAGAAAAAGTTCTAAACTATAGTTTTTGGTTTTTTTTTCGAAAGTCGTCTTGTTTTGGAATGAATTTATTCCATACATTTGCATCATACTGTATATTCAAAGTTTCATGATAATCAGTTGAGTAGTTTTGCCGTGAAAGCCTGACAAACAAACTTAGATTTTTATTTATAATATCAATAGGGATTACAAGTTGTACATATAGTTATTTTTTGTAATTCAGAAATGATCTAACAATTATTTTCTGTTTGTCTTTTTTTGATTTTTGCCGTGTAAATCAACATGCCGTGTTATGATCATTTTCATGTCACAGTCTGGAAAAACAGTTTTTTGCAAATACAACACCATTCTTACTAAATATTATTTTCTATGTTGGGATAACTTGTAAATCAAAGTAATCACCGGATTGATTAACAAAAACACACAGGTGGAAAAACTCTGCAAGAAAAACTGGCCGACAAGAAGAAAGAACAGCTGAACAAACTGAAAGCCGCCAGCATGGAGTCTGAGAAACGGTCGGCGACCGAGAACGCCATGAAAAACCTCAACATCCCCCCCTCGCTGGGACTGACCGCCGCCTCCCCTGCTGTCGCCGCCCCCAAACACAACAAACTGCCCGCCGATCTGACTTTGCCGCCCAGCATTTCCGTGTCGAAATCCAACGTGCCGTTGCCCGCTCCGAGGTTCTCCCCGGAATCGGGCGTTTCCATCAGTCAGGTGAGTGCATATACATATAGTAGGGGAACCGGTTGCAAATTTCGACCGTCATCTGATAACGAAATTATTTACCGGGTGTTTCTCGAAAGTGACTCACCCCTATAACTTTTTTGTTTCCACAGATGAACAAATGAAATTCGGTGTGTGAGTATAATAAATAAATGTGCATTATTTGACGTATTCAATTTAAATGTTCAATCTAGAGTGCCATGAATGAGTTTGTTGTGTTGCGGGTTGGATAGGGTGAGCTGAATGATACTCAGGGTCCTGTTAGCTGGTTTTATTCACTATAGAGCAGTTGATGTTGATGGCGATGAATACAGATTGTGTACAGATGTTGAAAATTATAGATGTTAAGTGTTACAAGTCTCGTGGCAAAATCCCTGCATTTTGCTGGCTTTCTTAGTTTTATACGCGGCGCTTCCTCACAGAAACAACGCTCTCATGACATCAATTCTGACCAATGGAGATAAAGAATACAATTTTACTAATCAATAAATTCACCTGACAATACGGTGTGTTGATCAGCAATATCGATATCGTTTAATAGGCAATTTCACTATGACTGAAAATAGCCCTTTTAATATGGCGAACGGTCTCATACATGACTCACTAAATCAAATAGCACTTCCTCTCATCTATTGATTCCTTTACAACCGTTTAATTAATACTTCAAAAGTGCTACAAATCGAGAGAGTTCCAAACGACCATTTTTCGCGGTGTGACGTCACTTGTATTTTCTTGAGGCTCCCTCTGACGACCCAAAGAGGATGCGTTGCACAAAACCACAGACACAGAACTCGAGCACAGAGTGGTTGGGTGATCTGTGACTTGAGAGAAAAATGGCTACAAAACAAACTATAGAAGAAGAAAAAGATTAACCTCGAAATCTAGTTCATAGTTCATTATTTCATTTCATTTTCAGTGATCTATCAGTGTTATATTAGTGATATTCTTTCAATCTGAATTAACTGAAATATTTCACTTGAACTGAACTGAATCAGTTTATATGCGTTCTTTCAAATGACGTTCATTACATGTCAACTGATTCAGTTCAGTTCAAGTGAAATATTTCAGTTAATTCAGATTGAAAGAATAGTTTTTATTGAGTGACACATACAATGACAAATGGTGACAAGACCAAGTGACAAGACGAATTACCCAGTGTATGACGCGGTGTGACTCGCCTTGTATTCGTCCAATGAAATGCCATCAATATTTCGCGTGCATTCGGTATGTGTGTTTTAAATGGTGAAAAAAAAATCAGAAAATCATGGTGAAATTCCCTATTGGTACAGAGAATTCAGCAGAAATGTAATGTTATACCTAACAATATATGACATCATGTTATCTTTCGTAACAAGTGTATTTGATAAATATTAATGAAGTTTCTTAAATAAGCAACTGGGAGAATTATAGAATATAATATTTGAATACATATTCATGCTAACCTCGTAGAGGGTGTGAAGTGTAATTTCACAACAAGTTAAACAGTTGATTTTGAATCAAGTTGCCAAGGAAAAGTAGTTTCGATTTGTTTCACAGGTTGATTCAGAATTTACAATATCGTAATCATGATGTTTACTCAATTTTTCCAAATAGAACAGGGGTGAGTCATTACCATATCTGAGAGGGGTATTTTGTTACGAACACGTTGATACCACATAATCGATATTTTGAATCAATATCTTGGGTCATAATCACTCTAGATTGAAAATTTAAAAATGAACATTTCAAAATGATTAATGTCAAAAGGTGGCAAATGAGGAGACATTGTACTCACAATGTTATTCTCTATCGAGATAAGTAAAAATATACCGGGTGTTCCATTTGGAATGGGAAAATAATGGTCATTTCTGGCCAAACCGGAAGTGACAGCAAACAATTTATGAACTATACTTACACACCGAATTTCATTTGTTTAGCTGTGGAAACAAAATAGTTATAGGGGTGAGCCACTTTTGAGAAACACCCGGTATGTCCCAAGGGCATGTAAATGAACTACGCAACACTAATTTCGCCGTACCCCAAAATTTTGACTCTATTGAAATATGAATAACTTTTTTCTGCTTTGAACGATTTGAATTCGGATCACACTGTTCGCTAGCCCAGTCCTTTATCTATAATCTCGTGATTCTTTAAAACATAAGGTTCGTCACATGAAATCGCTACAGGGTGTTACCTGAAACTGGGCAAAATTTCGGAAATTTCGAAAGTTTCCCAAATGGAGAAAATCGTTATTTTTTTTTCAACTTTGGCAGTAGAGGCATGTGAATGATCTCATTATCTTGGGACAATTCTCGAAATGTTTCCTCATCTCTTTTATTTACAGAGTGATCTCAAAAAATTAACTTTTTGGTTTTGCAGTCATAACTTTTTTCCGAGTCAACCGATTTTTAAAATCTAAGGCTCATTTTGAGACTCAAACTTCAGATGAAGAGATATGAAGATCAGAATTGACTTGAGATGAACATTATACAGTGTGCCCGACTTCTTATGGAAGCACCCATGTATCTTTCGTGATTGTTGAGCAATGATTCTGAAATTTGCGAGAGCGGTGAGATATACTGAAAATACACACTATGACCAAGTGGAGTCGTCACCAGTGATATACACTGCTCGCCAACAGCCATGGAACCACCCACAAAAATTATATAAGGAGGCAAGATAGGTTGTTAATCACTTCGGATTCAAAATTTAATTTCTATTTGGGGGAGTACAAATATTTCACGTCTGAAACCACTAATGAAATTACAAAACAAATCAATTAAGTGCATTTTTCATCTACATTTTCTAGAACCAACGATATATTTTATTCAAACCAAGACATTTTCTGAACCTGATTTCGTTATATAAACTTAAAATATGTTGCTTTATTCATTTTTCCAGGAATAAGTTGAAAATATCAAATTTAGCTTTCAATGAAGTCAATACAGTCCATAATTATGGAACTAGACAATTGAATTACTTGATAGCAAATACATTCAAGTCAAACATTGGCAAACAATCTGTTTTTCACAATGGAATAATTTTATACAATTCATTACCGAATGAGTTGAAAAATATACATGATGCAAGAAGGTTTAAAATCAATCAAAAATACTTGCTCAGGACAATTTGAAAGAAAAATATGTGGCATGATTTGATTACTTAGGAATGAAATATAACTTTAATCTTATAAGACACAATATTAATTCGTTTCCACTGAGTGGAATTCATTATAGTTAACCCTTTATTATTATTTTGTTTATATGTATTTATGTATCCCTATCATAAACAGAAATGTTTCTTGGGGTAATAAAGACAATCAATCAATCAAAAAAAAAATCAGGACGTCCATTTCGCTTCCTCCTGCAAATTTTAGATCCTACCTCAATAATTACGTGAGATACGGAGGTGCTTCCATGAGAAGTGAGACAAAATTCGATTTTTCTGAACTGAAAATTTTCCAGAAAAAATATGAATAGTCAGTGAATTGGACGTCCTGATTTCGAATCCGAAGTGATTTTCAACCTATCTTGGCTCCTAATAACATTTTCCGGAAATTTGGGTAGTTCCATGGCTGTTGGCGAGCAGTGTTTATCACTGGAGATGACTCCACTTAGTCATAGTGTTTATTTTCAGTAAATCTCCCGCTCCTGTAAGTTTCAGAATCCTCATTCAACAATTACCAAACATACAGGGCTGCTTGCCTTAGAAGTGAGACACACTGTATAATGTTCATCTTGAGTCAATTCTGATCTCCCTATCTCTTCACCTGAAGTGTCCGCTTGAAAATGAGATTTTGAAAATGGGTTGACAAGAAAAAAAAGTTATGACTGCAAAACCAGAAAGTTAATTTTTTGAGATCACTCTGTAAATAAAAGAGAAAAGAAGACAATTTGAAAAATGGTCCTAGGTAATGAGATTATCTTCATGCCTCTGCTGTCGAAGTTGAAAAAAATGTTTTTGTTTATTTGTCAGAAAACCTAGAAATACAAGATTTCATGTTCATGCTGTTAAAACTAACAAAGTTATTGTGAAATTTTGAAATAAAAAGAACACCCTGTAACTCCTAAATCAGCAACATTCTCATCAGGCATATTGGGCTAAATCTCATTATTTTTGTATTTACTGTCTGTAGTTCAGAGATTTACCATTCTTAATGAATCACCCTGTATATTTAGTAGGAAAAACCAAAGAAAAATCCAAAAGCTTGTCAGTGACCCTTTGTTTGGAAAAAAGGATTAAGAGAAGAAATATAGATTTATTGAAAAAATATCGAATTTTTACTTATCTTTGGACGTTTCGGGAACGAATCTGCTCCCGTTCTCTCATAAAAATGCAAAATATTTTTCTTCGAAAATTCTGTTCTAGTTTGACACTTCTCAGTGAGTTACAGGATGTTTTCATTAATTGATCTTGTATCTACCATTTTCATGTTCAGTTTTCAGTAGTGAATACCATGTTCTATCTATATCAAGTTAACAGAAAGCAATGCTATTGTCTCCGTTCAGAAGAATGCAAGCGGATTCCTTAAGTTTCCTCTTTTGGTTTTTATCTTCCTTTCCTATAATTTTAATATTATTCCACTCTGCGATATGTTGTCCAATTTCAGTAAGGATATGTTCAGGTAGTTAGAGAGAGGTCTCTTCACAGACAGTATTTAACAATTAACTCACTTTAGTTACACAAAATAATAAAAGATAAGTTGATGATAGCTCAATTTCTCAGTTTTTCACAAATTTATCTCGGAACAATTTTGAATTTTTCCCTAAAGCTACAGGAAAAGAATATTGAGCCATGACTCACACTTTGAGCCATGCCTTACACACTGATAATGTTAGGATAGTATTGTTTTCACGACAATGGGAGGTGTTTCAGGTACAAAAAATGCACATAGCTGACTATACAGAGCGGACGACAAATGTAGAAAATATCATTCAAAAAATAATGTTTACCATTCATAATGGCACAATATCTTGCTTGTGGCTTGTGCTTACTATGGAAATATCTCGTATTGCATTTCTAGTACACAAATAATAACTTTTTCACTTTTCGTCATCAGCAACAGAATTCGACTATGCCGCCAAGAAAGCCCCACATTTGGAATCCGTCTTTTTAGACCATTTATTTTAATTTATGTAAGTTCTCATGTCACGAAGTTCGTTGACAATGTAGGATTCGTATCAGCTTGGAGAAACTATTTTTAGTGCATGAACGTGAATGTGTAGAAACTATACAGGCTGATTCACGGTGGATGGCACATTAGACGTTTCTGGAGAACGCATCTCGGGATTATTCTGAAAATTTGGTGCCCTGGATATAGTTGTGTTCTATCGACCTGAAATATTCTCAGCGTTGCGACGTTGCCGCTTACATTGAAAAGTAGCAACAACTTTGATTTTTCAATGGGACACCCTGTATATCATTCCGTCTTCAGATTCTCCCTGAAGAGCTGATTTCATCGATCTATCACACTTGGGGTTTTTGCGGGAATGATTACAAACGTATATAGGATGTGAAAAATCGAAATGTTTCAACTTCAAGAATTTTTTGTGTTGAAACTATTCATAATTGATCAAAACGGTTCACAAGTCCCTGCCGATCTCAACTTTTCATGTACTATCAATTGATATTTAATTGAAATAAATACAGGGTGGTTCAGAATTGAGATTTTTGACCACCCTGTATCTATTTCACTTATATATCAATTGATAGTACATGAAAAGTTGAGATAGGGACATGAAAACCGTTTCGACCAATTATGAATAGTTTCAACACAAACAATTCCTAAAGTTGAAAAATCTCGATTTTTCACATCCTATAACTCTGTAATTATTACTGCTAGACCCCAAGTATTATTCGTCAATGAAATCAGCTCTCCAGGAAGAATCTAAGAATGGAATAATATACAGGGTGTCCCATATAAAAATCAAAGTTGTTGCTACTTTTCAATATAAGCGGCAAGGTCGCAACGCTGATAATTTTATATGTCGATAGAACACAAGTTTTTATCCAAGATGCCAACTTTTCAGAGTAATCCTGAGTTGCGTTTTCCAGAAACGTCTAACGTGCCATCCACCGTGAATCAGCCTGTATGTACCATTATTATTATTATGAGTATTTTAGTATTGCATTGATGTCGATCATTCAGAAAATCAAATGTATGTAGCAGCTTTATTTTTTTCTGTAGGATATTTTTAGTTAGACCATTATTTACAGGTATTACTTGAACTAATGATTAGTTATTGTAGAATCCTTAGCTGGTTTCATACAGGGACAGCAGCCCTATGAGATGGATTATCGACTCCAGGGCGCGGAATCTGAATATTATTAAGATTGTTTGATTCCAAGTTTTGGCGAACACGCCGGGACACATCTCGATTGTATTATGAATATTTTATACAACTATCGTAGATAAAGTATAGTATTCTACTCGCATATAATGCCCTATTATATGCTTGTTGAATAATATACTATTTAATCCCCTTTGAGTTTCATATGGAGAAAACTTGAGAAAATTATATATAAAATGGAGTTTCAGGATTTCAACTGAAAAATGTTTTGCCCTTATAGGTTAGGTGATAAAAGGATGTGAGGTTTTTCCTCTGATGAAAAACCCTATATATTCAGAGTGTCCTGTTATGCCGAGCTCTGATGATATAGGAGTTGTAGTGTAGAAAAGTTCTGATAGTTTTGAAAGGAACAATATATCTTCTTCTTCTGTCTTTGTCTTCGGGGTTCCAACGTGGAATAATGAACATTTCATGTTGGTGAAACAAAAAAATCGGAAGAAATGGAGAAGAAACCGTTTCTAACCTCGATATAAAAAAGGCTAGAAGGTGCTTCTTCTCGATTTCATCTCATTTAATTTAAGAAGAACACCAATTCCTACCTTATTTCCCTTGTTCTCACGTTGTTCTCTTTTCGTGGGAACCAGAACATGAAAAAAAATGTGTATTAACCAACAGCAAATATTCATGATGACAATGGCAGAAAGACGAGCGGGTTGTTCTGAAGGTTAGGTTAATTCCATTATTCTATATCACGTGATCTATGGGAATATCTGCTTCTCATTAGCATTCGAAGACAATGTAGGTGAAATCTCATACCTTTCTCTGTTTGAATCCTAGAATCGTCATAAAGATAGTAGCCTATGGTACACATTAGATGATAGCGTATGTTTATGATACAGAATAATAATCTTTTCGAAACTTTTCAAAACAATATTTTGTGTTCAAAATAATATGGTGGAAAAAGCAGAATATTTGGTTTCTCTTCTTTGTGCTTTTCGAACATCAAATTTGGGACTCTACCTGAACAATGTTAAGCATTGAAACCTTTAATCCAACCAACAGGCAGTCCCAAATTTCGCATCCACATAATATTCGCGCTAGACAAAGATAGAGAGATAAAATAAATATAGCGGTTGACACTGACTCATGGTGTAGCCCTCCTTTCTCCCTTGTTTTTCTAGCTATATTTCTTCCGGTTTTTCCTGGATATGATATCAACTTTCGATTTTCAAATGAACACCCTGTATTTTATTCCATAATCGGTTAAAGATTATTATAACAAATTCAACAATAGGTTTGATTGGGTTATTTCAAACGATTACAAAGATATTCGCATTCGAAGTTTCCATAAGCTCAATGAGTGTGACAGAGAAAGAAGATTCGATATTGCGCCGTCACACCCATTGAGCTTATGGAAACTTCGAACGTGAATATCTTCGTAATCATTTGAAATATCCCAGTCAAACTCGTATTGTTGAATTCGTTTTAATAATTAGAGAAACTTATTGGATGATTAGTTAGAAGAGAGTTCGGACACAGCAACTTCTGTCCTTTTCTATTTTCTATATTACAATAGTTTGAGTGAATAAAAGAATAAGACATATACGCTGCTCTTTGTCTTTCCAATTTCCCTAGTGGCGCCTGATTATCAGATAGATCGCGTGCACGATGACCGACCCTGAAGGTAAAATATTGAAACACAACCTCACTTTTTTCATTTGTTTGCAGAGGAATCAAAGGATTGAAATAGTTTTTCACACTATTTTGGCATACGAATCGTGTTTTTTGCGCTATTCATTAATACGAGCATGCCTTCTCATTGTGCTGTTGTACAATGCCCAAAAAATTTTGTCATCTTTATTAAAATTCCTTCTGCCACTTCTGCAATAGAAGCTTATACTGCTATTAGATTGAAAATGTCTACAACACACACGATCATATTTCTTCTGCAGGTCAGACCAGTCCTCCCGTTTTATTGCACGAATCCAATCTTCTTGCATTATTCCTTGCATTATTCTAGGAATTTCACGAGTATTTCTATTAGCTCCTATTGCAGAAGGAATTCTGTTGAGAAATGAGAGAAATTATCTGATTTCAAAAATGAAAACTATATGTGAGTGACTATAGTAAAATCATAATGTACCAACCGGATTCCTTCGTCTCCCGCTGCATTTTTTGTGCATTGTACAACAGCACAATGTGATATGGCATGCGCGAATTAATGAAGAGCCGAAAAACACGATTCGTATGCCAAAATAATTGTGAAGAACTATTCCAATCACTCGTAAACAAATAAGAAAAGTGAGGTTGTGTTTCAATGTTTCGCAACCCATTTTCCAGCTACGGCTATGATTGATTTGACAGAAAATGTAACCTCTAAAATCGTATCTGACCATCAGGCGCTACTAGGGAAATTGAAAAGACTAAAGAGCAGAATATACAGGGTGTAACTGAATAAGTGTAAAACATTTGAGGGGGTGAAGAAACTTCATTGGAACATCCCATGATAAGATACAGCCCCTTGAAGGGGGTACATAAAATGTATTTAACAATTTTTTTCACAAGCACTAAAAAAGTTACAGTATTGAAATTGACCTGACATTTTCTACTACCAAAAAGACACTTAGCCAGTAATTCATTTGGTTTACCCCATGGTTTAATCCCTTCAATCATTTAACGCAGGTAGTAACTACAAAATGACAATAAATCCAGTTCGCATTTATGACGATGTATCTCTGTAGTTGATCGTAATAGATATTTATGTAATCAGTTAGGAAACGCGTTGTTTTGTGTAACGATGGGATTTTGCGGGACGAGCGAAGCGAGATCCCGCAACATCACAGAGTTACACAAAATGGCGTTTCCTAACGTGTCACGTACACTATTTTTTCTAATTTTGACGAAACATTTCGCATGATCAAAAATAATGACCAGTTTTACATGAGTTCTGCCGACTCTTGTTGTGTGAAATGAATGAATGAAATGAACATTACATCACCAGTTATGTAAAATTTTACTTTACGCAACTGGTTACGTAAAGTAAGACGTTTCAAAACTTTCGTCAGTTTTGAAAAGTGTCACATTACATGTCAAAATTAGAAAAAATATTATTTTGCTGCCAACTGGTTTATTTTGGGCAAAAAAATCAAGGGACATTTTTTGTTTAGAATGAAACAAATTATCGGAAATGAATTTTCAAATGGTAAACAAACAATAAGACAAGAAGGTACATTGGAAATGAAATTTTCCACCCCATACAACCATGGGGTAAACCAAATAAATTACTGACTAAGTGTCTTTTTGGTACTAGAAAATGCCAGGTTAATTTCAATACTGTAACTTTTCTAGTGCTTGTGAAAAAAATTGTTGAACAAATTTTATGTACCCCCTTCATGGGATGCTCCAATGAAGATTCCTTATATGAAAGATCCCATCTTTTTTCGATGAGGAATCACCTCCTCAAATGTCTTACACTTATTTAGTTACACCCTGTATATGTCTTACTCTTTTATTCACTCAAGCATTGAAATTTAGAAAATAGAAAAGGATAGAAGTTCAGCTGTGTCCGAACTCTTATATACTAATACCATCCAGTGACTCTAATAATATTCAGTGCCTCTAATAATAATTTTTAACCGATTGTGGAATAAAATACTGGGTGATCCATTATAAAATCGAAAGGGAAACCGAAAGATGAAAAGAAATCCTGAAATGTGAGAAAGTGCCCTCTAATGAGCATATTGGATGTTCAAAATTTCAGAAATATAGCTAGAAAACCAAAGGAGAAAAGTGGGGTATACTATGAATCAGTGTCACCCAGTATGTATTCATTTTTAGTTCTGGTAGATTGTTGAAAGCATGGTAATAGCGTATTCAATATACCCTCAACCCCTCAATGGTCCATTATAGTGATTTTATTTCCAATTTCAGGTTCGTAAAACTAAAACTAAAGAGAAGTCAGTCACAGCCCCCAAAAAAGACACCAACGAGATTCTTCTCGATGTTGGGCTCGGCCCAGAAGTAAACATTTCGAAAGTCCCGAAGGAGAAAGTTTCCCCGAATACTTCCGAGGAAAAACGAACGGAAAAGTCTTCGAAAATAATTACTACTGTACAAAAAAAGTCGAAGTCTGGTGATCCTGATGTAGGTTCTAGGGAGAAAGCTAAGCTAATCGCGAGTGTTTTTAAAGATAGGAAAAAAGAAAAAGTGAAAGTAAATTCAGTTCAGTCTAAGAAACTTGTGACATCTCAAAAAAGTGATCTGTCTGATGATGATGTGATTTGTATCGATTGATAATTCTTATTAGGTTTACATATTTAATGCTGTTGATCAGTATAGTGATTTTCTTATGTTTAATTTTGATATTTCAATTGTGAGTTTGTTTGAAAAGTGAATTTTGTGATAATTGTAATCTTGAGATGATAATCCTCAATAAATTTCTATTTCTAGCAATTCATGAGTTTTTTTCTTTGTTCAATTCGCAGTTCCACAAAAAGTATTGAATTTGGTACAAGAAGAGATTCTACAATATACAGGGTGGACCAATAGTGTGACAAAGCGAGATTGCTGCTCTGCTATCAGAGATGGAAGAACAAAATTTTTACAGGAGTTGTAGGTCCAACAGATGCATATTTCAATCCTTCATTATACAGTGTGTCTCAAAAAATTGTGACATATCAATCATGTTATTTTGAATAAAACACCCTGTATTTCATTGCATTTTTATATTCTCTCTGAAGAGCTGGACCCAACGATCTAGCACACTTGGGGGTCTAACGAGAGTGATGACCGAGATATAGGGTGTGGAAAATAGAGATTTTTCAACTTTGAAAATTTTTTGGGTCGAAACTATTCATCATTGGTCAAAAGGGCTTTCATGTCCCTATCTTAACTTTTGATTCACTATCTACTCATATTTAATTGGAAAAGATACAAGGTGGTGCAGAATTCAGAATTCTACACCACCCTGTATTTGTTCCAATTAAATGTCAGTAAATAGTGAATCAAAAGTTGAGATAGGGATCTGGAAGTCGTTTTGACCAATAATGAATAGTTTGGTCACAAAAAATTCCCAAAGTTGAAAAATCTCGAATTTCCACACCCTATATCTCGGTAATCATTCCTGCCAGACCCCAAGTGTGCTTGATCGTTGAATTCAGAGTGTTCCATTTGAAGAAACATGAGTTTGATATGTCATACTTTTTTGAGACACACTGTAGAATGGAAGATTATTTTGAAATATGCATCTCTTGGACTTACAACTCCTGTAAAAATTTTTTTCTTCTATCTCTAATAGCAGAGTTGCTATCTCGCTTTGTCACACTATTGGTCCACCCTGTATATGAATATTTCCTTTTCCTATGTGCTCAGAATGGGCTCGATGTGCTGAACAAGAAATTGAAATCCGTTTTTTATTACCTCACTTGGTTCTCGAGATATTCGTGATCGAAAATTGGAAGAAAGTGTATTGAAGATCGCTGAAAAATTATTGCCAAAAATCAATTTTCGTAGGCAAAATGCGTGAATGAATTGAGTTCTTTCAAACTTTCATTCGTTCTCATGATATCGATCTCTAGTCAATAGAGGTACTAGATCGAGCCAGTCTATATCGAAGGTGCCGCAAGGATAGAAAAACTGGTACAAAATTGCTTCTTTTTTATTTTTAAAGATAGAGACCTGTGCTTCTACTCCGCACTAGGGCATCCCTTGAGGACCCTGTATACCAAATTTGAAGGCCCTGCAATGAATTTGTTTTTCGGGTCTGAAAAAGAAACAAGGCTAACCCCTTTGAACTTTTTTCAAATATTTAGAAGAGTCAGAATTGACTGAAAACTTCCATACAGGGTGCTCCCAGTGTGCTGAACAAGAATCTGGAATCTGTTTTTCATTACCTCACTTGGTTCTCGAGATATTCGTGATCGAAAATTGAAAAAAAAAGTCTTGAAGATCGCTGAAATGATGGCCAAAAATCAATTTTCGGAGGCAAAATACGTGAATGGATTGATTTCTTTCAAAATTTCAATCGTTCTCATGGCATCGATCTCGATCTAGTCAATTGAGGTACTAGATCGAGCCAGTTTATATCGAAGGTGCCGCAAGTATAGAAAAACTGGTACAAAATTGCTTCTTTTTTATTTTCAAAGATAGAGAGCTTTGCTTCTACTCCGCACTAGGGCATCCCTCAAGGACCCTGTATACCAAATTTGAAGGCCCTGCGACGAATTTGTTTTTCGGGTCTGAAAAAGAAACAAGGCTAACCCCTTTGAACTTTTTTCAAATATTTAGAAGCGTCAGAATCGACTGAAAACTTCCATACAGGGTGTTCTCGGAATGCTAAACAAGAATCTGGAACACCTTTTTTATTACCTCACTTGGTTCTCGAGATATTCGTGATCGAAAATTGAAAAAAACTTTCTTGAAGATCGCTGGAATGATGGCCAAAAATCAATTTTCGTAGGCAAAATACGCGAATGAATTGAGTTCCGTCAAAATTTCAATCGTTCTCATGACATCGATCTCTAGTCAATTGAGGTACTAGATCGAGCCAGTATATATCGAAGGTGCCGCAAGGATAGAAAAACTGGTACAAAATTGCTTCTTTTTTATTTTTGAAGATAGAGACCTGTGCTTCTACTCCGCACTAGGGCATCCCTCAAGGACCCTGTATACCAAATTTGAAGGCCCTGCGACGAATTTGTTTTTCGGGTCTGAAAAAGAAACAAGGCTAACCCCTTTGAACTTTTTTAAAATATTTAGAAGCGTCAGAATTGACTGAAAACTTCCAAACAGGATGTTCCCGGTGTGCTGAACAAGAATCTGAAATCCGTTTTTTATTACCTCACTTGGTTCTCGAGATATTCGTGATCGAAAATTGAAAAAAAAAGTCTTGAAGATCGCTGAAATGATGGCCAAATATCAATTTTTGGAGGCAAATTACGTGAATGAATTGAATTCTTTCAAAATTTCAATCGTTCTCAATTGAGGTACTAGATCGAGCCAGTCTATATCGAAGGAGCCGCAAGGATAGAAAAACTGGTACAAAATTGCTTCTTTTTTATTTTCAAAGATAGAGACCTGTGCTTCTACTCAGCACTAGGGCATCCCTTAAGGACCCTGTATACCAAATTTGAAGGCCCTGCGACGAATTTGTTTTTCGGGTCTGAAAAAGAAACAAGGCTAACCCCTTTGAACTTTTTTTCAAATATTTAGAAGCGTCAGAATCGACTGAAAACTTCCATACAGGGTGTTCTCGGTGTGCTGAACAAGAATCTGAAATCCGTTCTTCATTACCTCACTTGGTTCTCGAGATATTCGTGATCGAAAATTGAAAAAAAAAGTCTTGAAGATCGCTGAAATGATGGCCAAAAATCAATTTTCGATGGCTAAATACGTGAATGCATGAATTGAGTGCCGTCAGAATTTCAATCTTTCTCATGACATCGATTGAGATACTAGATCGAGCCAGTTTATATCGAAAGTGCCGCAAAGAGAGAAAAGCAGGTACAAAATTGCTTCTTTTTGACCTGTGCTTCTACTCCGCACTAGGGCATCCCTCAAGGACCCTGTATACCAAATTTGAAGTCCCTGCGACGAATTTGTTTTTCGGGTCTGAAAAAGAAACAAGGCTAACCCCTTTGAACTTTTTTCAAATATTTAGAAGCGTCAGAATCGACTGAAAACTTCCACACAGGGTGTTCCTGGTGTGCTGAACAAGAATCTGAAATCCGTTTTATATTATCTCACTTGGTTCTCGAGATATTCGTGATCGAAAATTGAAAAAAACTTTCTTGAAGATCGCTGAAAAATTATTGCCAAAAATCAATTTTCGTAGGCAAAATACGTAAATGAATTGAGTTCCGTCAAAATTTCAATCGTTCTCATGACATCGATCTCCAGTCAATTGAGGCACTAGATCGAGCCAGTCTATATCGAAGGTGCCGCAAGGATAGAAAAACTGGTACAAAATTGCTTCTTTTTTATTTTCAAAGATAGAGATCTGTGCTTCTACTCCGCACTAGGGCATCCCTTAAGGACCCTGTATACCAAATTTGAAGGCCCTGCGACGAATTTGTTTTTCGGGTCTGAAAAAGAAACAAGGCTAACCCCTTTGAACTTTTTTCAAATATTCAGAAGCGTCAGAATCGACTGAAAACTTCCATACAGGGTGTTCCCGGTGTGCTGAACAAGAATATGAAATCCGTTTTTTATAACCTCACTTTGGTTCTCGAGATATTCGTGATCGAGAATTGATCAAAGATCGCTGAAATGATGGCCAAAAATCGATTTTCGTATGCAAAATACGTGAATGAATTGAGTTCCGAGATCGAGCCAGTTTTTACATCGAAGGTACCGCAAGGGCAGAGAAATATCCCTCAAGGACCCTGGTATACCAAATTCGAAAGGCCCTAGGACAAAGTTGATTTTTAGGCCTGGAAAAGAAACAATTGAGAAACTTTTTCAAATATTTCGAGGCGGCTTGCATACAGGATGTGCTAAACAAGAACCTGCAATCCGTTTATTTTTATCTCCTGGTTTCTTAGATAATCGCATTCAAAACTTCCGTTTTCTGTTCTGATGATATATCAATTCTATTGAATCCTCACTTTGTAAATATACAGGGTGATCCACGGTGGATGGCCAATTAGAAGTTTCTGGAGAACAAAAAGACAGAACATTCTGAAAATTGGAATGCTTTGATAATTGAACATACTCTATCCATCTAAAATATTTTCATTGATACAGTGTTGGCACTTCTATCAGAAACAACTAGCAACTTCGTTATTTTGAATAGCGCACCCTGTATTTTATTGCATTTTTAGATTCTTCCTGAAGAGCTGATTTCATCAATGTAGCACACTTGGGGACTAGCAGGAATGATTACAGAGATAAAGGGTGTTCAAAATCGAGATTTCTCAACTTTATTAGGATTTTTTGCATCGAAACTATTCATTATCGATCAAAACGGTTTACATGTCCCTATCTTAACTTTTGATTCACTATCTACTGACATTTAATTGGAATAGATACAGGGTGATCAGAATTCTGAATCTTGAAGCACCCTGTATTTTTTCCAATTGAATTCCTGTAGTGAATCGAAAGTTAAGATAGGGATATGTAAGCTATTTTGATCGATAATGAATAGTTTCGACACAGAAAAATCCTCAAATTGAAAAATCTCTCTTTTGAACACCCTATATCTCTGTAATCATCCCTGCTTGACCCCAAGTGTGATGCATTGATGGATTCAGCTCTTCAGGAAGAATCTAAAAATGCAATAAAATACAGGGTGTTCCATTGGAAATAACAAAGTTGCTAGTTGTTTCTGATAGAAGTGGCAACACTGTATCGATGAAAATATTTTAGACGGATAGAGAATGTTCAATTATCAAAGCATCCCAATTTTCAGGATGTTTTGTCTTTTCGTTCTCCAGATACTTCTAATAGGCCATCCACCGTGGATCACCCTGTATATTCACTGGAAAGAAGATATTGAGAGAGAATATTCAACAAAAGGTAAAAAAAACGCAATTGAAAATATCCACTTTTTATTGCCTGTAACAGAGCATGATGTGAATCGACAGTAAAAAGGCAATCATACATCCATATCTTAAAAGAATTAAAAATAACATTCAATATCAGATAACGCCTACAAATCCTTCAGACAGCTTCTAAAAATGAGTTTTAAAATCTTAAATAATCTTGACTAATAAAAAATTATGGAGTAGTGATGTAAAATTTCTAGAAAAATTAAATCGCGAAATATTTGCGAGAAATTTTCCGGAAAATTATAAAACGATCATTTATGGATCAAACTTTCAAATTCAAATAGTTCTTCAAGTCCAATGAAACCATTGTACATAGTTTTGATGTCATTATACAGGGTGAGTCAGAATAAGACCGACGAACTTCATATAGATTAGGATTCCTTACCTCATTTTGAGGTGAAAAGTTTTTATCAACATATAAAAAAAATTAGGGAAAAATAATGGAACTTGATATACTATTTTATAATGATCAAAGTAATTATTTGAAATTTTCATTTCATACACCAATTTGACAATTTATCTGCCTAAGAAAAAATATAAAGGAAAATGTGGCGACATACGACCGTAACTACGCCAATGCTTAACGAAATTCAAAAATGAAAAATCCACGTTATTATGTTAATTAATCTGGAATTGTACACCAAGTTTTAATTTTTGTTCAACAGGAGTTCCGAAGAAATCAATATAAACCTTACTTCTTTTCGAACTTTAGACACCCTGTATCTCAGAACATACTTAGGAATTTTTCACCTCAAAATGAGGAATAAATAAGGAAATAAGGAATCCATATACGAAGTTCGTCAGTCTTGTTCTGATTCACCCTGTATAAAAAACGCATGATTCAGGTGATAATGTAATAATTGTTATTTTCGAAAAAATCAACCTAATGAGGGTAAGCTTTTGAAGACAAGCCTTTCAAGCACAATTTCCCGAAAAATTCCCCACCGACATCACTACATACACACGCGCGAGACCAAGATAAAGACAAGAAGAAGAAAGAAGAAGACCACCTGCCCCCTATTGGCGGGGCGGCATGAACCCGTGCTGGGGCGAGGGCTGCGCGAAGCCCTTCGAGTAGGGGTTGCCCTGCGCCGCGGCCGGGTAGACCACTCCCGAGGGCGGGTGGCCGTACTGCTGCTGCTGCTGCTGCGGGTAGGGCAGGCTGCCCTGCGGCGGGTTCGCGTACCCGCTCGAGTTGGGCACTTGGGAGCTGTCCATCACTTGGGACACATACCGCCTGCAAATGATGTAATAAAATCATTACCCTATAGCCCTTGTCACCAAAATAAATTATAGATATTGGTGACATTCAACTTATTGCTTGATACGAGGTCCGTTACATTTGGCGCCCGAGAAGGGACCAAATGTGATTCGCGTACCCGCTAGAGTTCGGTACTTGAAAGCTGTCCACTTGTGACACGTACCGCCTGGAAAACGGAGCGATTTTGACTGTTATGAAAATGATAAAAAAAAACATTCCCCTAGCGCCATAGCTCATTGCCAGCAAAATAAATTATGGATATTGAAGATTTTTAGCCTTTTCTACGGTTCTGGAGTTGGAGGAAGTTTCAACCTTCAAGTTAATGAAATGGAATGAAATGGCGGCTCGGTGGTCGAGAGCGTGAAGGCGCTGAGTTCGTATAAGGACTCCCACCGAGACATAGGTTCGAATCCTAATTAGGCCATGGATGTTTGTGTTTGTCTGCTTACCTAACCCCGCACAAGTTTCGACTTATGGGGCATTTGGTCCCAGTGCTGGGACCAACGAGGTAATGCAATTGCAAAAAAAAAACATCCAACTTATAAATAACGAAGATCGCAACATATGGCGCCCGAGCAGGGACCAAATGTAATTCGCGTACCCGCTCGATTACGGTACTTGGGAGCTGTCCATCACTTGGGACACATACCGCCTGAAAATAATGTAATAAAATTATTCCCCTAGCGCCGTAGCTCATTGCCATCAAAATTAATTATAGCTATTGGTTATTTTCTAGCTTTTTTACGGTTCGGAAGAGAATATTTGCAGCAAATATCTGGGTATTGAAAGATGATGACATGGTTGAATATTCAACTTATAGGTTGAAAGAACGAGGATCGTAACACATGGCGCCCGAGCAGGGACCAAATGTAATTAACAGACATTCAACTTATTGCATTACATTTGGCGCCCGAGCAGGGACCAAATGTAATTCGCGTACCCGCTAGAGTTCGGTACTTGGAAGCTGTCCATCACTTGGGACACGTACCGCCTGGAAATCGAAGCGATTTTCAATATTATGAATAAATGATGAAAAATAAAAACATTCCGCTTGCGCCCTAGCTCATTGCCACCGAAATAAATTATGGAAATTGCAGATTTTTGCCTTTCCTACGGTTCTGGAGTTGGAGGAAGATTTAACCTTCATACGGAAGAAAGATAATATTTGCAGCAAGGATCTGGGTATCGGAAGATAATGAAATGGATAAACAAACATTCAACTTATTAGTATCGAGGATCGTAACATATGGCGCCCGAGCAGGGACCAAATGTAATTCGCGTACCCGCTCGATAACGGTACTTGGGAGCTGTCCATCACTTGGGACACATACCGCCTGCAAATAATGTAATAAAATTATTCCCCTAGCGCCCTAGCTCATTGCCACCAAAATCAATTATAGATATTGGTGATTTTCTATCTTTTTCTTTTTTACGGTTCTGAATTTGGAGGAAGAATGAACCTTCATATGGAAGCAAGAGAATATTTGCAGCAAATATCTGGGTATTAAAAGATAATGAAATGGTTAAATATTCAACTTATAGGTTGAAATAACGAGGATCGTAACACATGGCGCCCGAGCAGGGACCAAATGTAATTCGCGTACCCGCTAGAGTTCAGTACTTGGAAGCTGTCCATCACTTGGGACACGTACCGCCTGGAAAACGGAGCAATTTTCAATATTATGAATAAATGATGGAAAAAAACTCATTCCTTAGCCCATTGCCACCGAAACTGATTGTAGATTTTGGAGATTTTCTAGCTTTCTTTACGGTTCTGAAGGCAGAGGAAGATTGAATCTTCACATGGAAGGAAAAGAATATTTGAAGCATGGTTGAAATAACAAGGATCGTAATATTTGGCGCCCGAGCAAGGACCAAATGTATATCGCTATATGTGTAACTACTATCTATTATTTTCCTTTCATATCGTTTTACAGCTGTGGTCACAAACTATTCACTTTGTATTTCTATTAAACGTCCTTCTGATATACCTTTTCTTCCGCTTTTCTTTCAATATTTTCCTACCATACTTACTTCACGAAGATCAATGCATTCATTTGATTCAATCAATTTATTGGATTAAACTCACCCGCTAGACTGGAAGTTATACTGTTGTGGATAGGGTAAAGAGCTATACTGCATCCCAGGGAAATTAGCAGCAGCGGTGGTCCTGCCAAAGTAATCGCTCATTCCGTGCGGGTTGCCTGCAGCGCTAGTGACCTGCAAAAAAATTAAAGGAGAATAAAAAAATAAAGAGTCGATTTTGTACAGGCTGACTGACAAGAATGCGCGTGTTTTAAAGTTACCACGGCAACATCAACAACCCGAGGAATGTAAAGTCTATATGTCCACGTTTCAATTATTGACCTGACAGGAGGACCATGTAACGTCAAATCAACTGTCACCAACAAATGTTTCAAATTATTTTTTCTCATTTCCATGACAACGAATTGTATTCTGATGTCACATAGCAATTCGAACAATTTACATTATAAGTTATTTCCATTCTTTGTAATAATAATAGTATTCATGATCTCAAGTACCATTGAAAAAACTATTCCTGGATAACTGTAAAACACTTGCTATATTTCGAGGACTCTAGCTAGGCAGTCGTGTGTGTTTTGAAGACCCTGATATATACGTATACTTTAATATACTATTATTAAGGGGTTTTGAAATGAAAATGTCGAAATTTCAAAATATCCTGAATACCAAGGGGCCAGGTAGCCGTGCGGACAGAGAATCAATATTCTATTCTAATCCGCATTCGCTTGCCGGTCGTGGGTTCGATTCCCAACGACTGCAGAAATTTTTCTGATGGCCCAAGAGAGGGTTGCTCGTAAGGGGGCAACCGAATGACGGATAGAACAGTTTTAGAACATTTTTTTTTAACCAAACGAAAGGAAATCGAAATCGCTGGTTGCCCGACTGGCGTCTATACGAATTATTGCATAGATTTCGGGAGGATGTTAGTTGTTTTTCTCTCGTTATCTACCATTTTCGTTTATTTTATGAACTATTGTGGTAATGAATTTGAGTTTCTCTCTATTTGTGATATGATATTGTGTTATACCACCTACCACCTACAAGTTATTGATGTTGTCGTCAATGACTTCGGTGATTCATTTAAATGTTTATTGAATAGTTACAATTATTGTTAACTTCCATGTAATCAATGATTTCTGCCAATAAACATTCAATCATTCATTCATTCATTCATTGTTCCCATATTTGGAGTGCAGCACCCAAACATACCCTGAAACTGTTGGATTCTGTCCAAAAAAGGGCAATTCGTCTCGTGGATGATGCCTCGCTCACAAACTCACTCACTTCTCAGGAACACCGTAGAAAAGTTGACGATCTGGCTCTATTTTATAGACATTTTCATGGACGATGCTCTTCTGAAATATCAACAATTATTCCTCCCTTGGCAGTCCCCGAGAGATTAACCCGTCGAGTTGAGGCTTCGCACCCCTTCGTGGTCACTTTGGAGACCTGCAGAACATCTCTTTCCAAAGACTCGTTCATCCAACGAACAGCGAGGCTCTGGAACACATTGCCAAGGAAGGTGTTCACCGAGGCATATAACCTCCAGAAATTTAAGAAGGACACCAATTCCTACCTTATTTCCCTTGGTTCTCACGATGTTCTCTGAAGATTACAGGATATCCCTATTTGTGAGAACCAGAACATAAAAAAAATACTTATTCCAACATGAATCACCTACAGGGTGATTTGAAAGGTTGATGACACATATGACCGATACAGGGGCGTACCCAATTTTAAAATCAAACACCGCCTTAAATTTCTCAATTTCCTTGTAACGATTATTCCGTTCCATTGAGATGTTTTTCAATCAATCAACCATTCAATTATCTGACGTCCATTCGTTCTTCTATCTACTTCCGCTTATCAGCCCTACACCGGTTCAATAACCATATCGAATTTATCAAGTCTTGCGCGCTCGTCCTTCCCGCTAGACAGCGACACAGAAGATCGAAGAAGGGAGACTAAATAACCAATCAGGAGGAAGGATTGATAGGACAGGATCTCTCGCGAAGAACGAATAGGAAAATCAAAGTCCTTCTGATTTGAACTACCGACTTGAAAGGTTGAAGTGATAGGTTGTGTGAATTGAAGATATCTGGTAGGTCTGGATCTATCTTTATTTTTCGAGTGAAATAACTTGGCATCGCAGGCATTTGGTTTGTTAGAGTTGATTATTATATATTGAATTAAATATTGATATATTTTTGATCAAATTTCATTTTTGAGAGAGATAATTGCGTTCGAGTAAATTGAGGTTATAATTCATATCGGATTGTTTCTTATGTAAAAATTGATCATCGATATCAATTTATTGGATATTTGACTTCTTCATATATTTTATTTGCACTTGTTGATAATATTTTCGTAAAATTGACAAATTTATAATTTAATTATATTTATTTCAGCTTAAGGTTAAGTACTATACCTGGATTTCTCTGCCTTGTCGCTCAAATTTGCTCTTTATGAATTGTTGCTATCAACATCAGCTTCGTTGCTAATTTTTTCCTCATTCAATAGGTTGAAAACAGTATCTACTCTTTTAAAAATTTTTCTAGGTACCTATTGGAAATTCGAAACGCCATCTCACCTTCCCCAGATTTTCATCCAGGAAACCTGAACTGAAGTTCCTCTGTATCTCGTCCAGGAACCTTGAGCCTACAGGACCTAGAGCATTGAAGTCGAACCTTGACGTCCAGGCTGTGCCTTTCCAGGATTCTTTCTCAGGTGAGCATTTAATTTCTATTATAAACTTGTGAATTTCTTTTCCAAGTTATTTTTCATTCTCTCTGAGAAATAAATGCAACCTGAGGAAGGTTTCCTTCAATCTATAGCCTGTTCAGTCAACATTTGTCTGGTTCCTGTATAGGTTTTGCTTTCTTGTGACGAAAGCACAATCTATAGTTCGAGTTTTCTGGAAGTGTGATTTTTCTCTCTATCTTACTGTCAGTATTTTCTTGGTCAACTCAACAAACCACATGTCAATGCATGTCTATTTCCGTATCTCAAGATATACCAGATCTTAATTCCAGACCTGTCAACTTCACACCTGAAGTACCTACTTAACTATTATCTGGCATTTAACTTTTGAACCAGGACTTGCCACCCTGTATATTTATATCTTCATATATACGTTTTCTTTTACTTTCACGGAAAAGTAAATTACCTGTTAACTTCAAACTGAAATAGTACCTATTATCTGGCATTTTACTTCTGAACAGGACTTGCCACCCTGTATATAGATATTAATTTTTTTTTTACTTTCACTAGAAGGTAGTTTTCTCGGCATTTTAGTTGAAGGATTTGCCACCTTCATTTAATAAGTATTCCAATTTCATAATTTCTTGATTGAATTTCAGTATCTACAATTTATCAAAGTTGAATTTAGTTTCTTCATTAGATGAATGATAATTTTTCCTTGATTTTTTTGTAATAATATATCAATACCAGGATATCTCATTATATATATATATCATTCAAATAATCTTTCTCTGAGTTAATGATTTGATTCTCAGTTATTTCCGGTTTCAATTTGAGTCAATTTTCTCTAGTTTTTTAAAAAGACTGAATTTTCAAGTGTCAAGTTGTTTTCTCTGAATTGAATATATACATATCTTCCTAATTTTTCTAAGTTCCTGAAATTTCACATTTCAATTTGTTACTTTTCAAAGTATTAACATTCAGAACATAAAACTCAGTGAGCGGTTCAGAGGATATCCTTTCGTCCCTTTAATCACATTGTCGACAACTTTCTGATTCCTCGTATATTTCCGCATGCACTCTGCGTCTATACCTGCTTCGAGGATCCTGGTTAACCAAAGAGGGTTGTAAAGGACGGTAACACCTGGAGATTCCCTACTGAGCAGTCAGAACTGAAGGAGGCTATACCCTACTACTTCCATCATAAGAAGTACTTGGTAGCTCTGGAAGCAGAACCGAGAGCTGGAAGCTGAACTGACTGTGAAGGTTGAACTCCCATTCACCTTAACGAAACCCTCTTGGACAATTCATCTGGCCACCCAGGTATAATCCATCCAACTGCCAAGACCTTCAATTGGAATCAGATCGGATCAATAGCTCTTGTAAAGTTGAATGTTCTGAATCTATTTTGCTCCATTTCTCTTGTTTTTACATTTTTCAGTATTTTCAAATAATCCTCAATCTTGTTTTTGGGCCTTCAGCCACTTCAGTCTTACATAATTTTCAATATTCTTTTAGGGCCTTCAGCCATTTCAAACAACGTATTGTTATCATATTCTTCTGGCCTTCAGCCACATTGTTATTTTATCAAGCAATTAAATTGTTGAAATGATTCTCTGTATATTATTTGTTTTGTCTTCTCATCCAAGCAAGGTTTTTTAGGAAATGTCTATATCTAATTGGCTTTTGTCTTTTGCAAGCCTGGCGCCCAAAATTATCGAACAGTCAAATTGATTACATAAAATCACCATCTGGATTAATCACTTTTAACACCTCAATATTAAAATTGTAAATTTCGAACTCACACCCTACCGCATCAATCTGAGCAGCCCAAAGGCATAAGTATAAACTTTCATATTTTTTGTTTCAAAATTTTTCAAATTCTGAACTCAGAGTGTGGAGTGTTACATCCTCTAAAAAAATCCGACCCACCTGCGCCGATTGCTGCCCCGGCGTGGTGGCCATCGACACGGACTGCGGCCTGCTGCCGCCCCCTCCACCGCCGCCCCCTTCGTTGTTCACCAGCGGCGTGGACGGCTTCGAGGAGTCTTTCGCCTCTTCGGTGCCGTTCTTCTGGCCTTTGTCTTGCAGAGGGTCGAATTCGCTGGAGTTCACTTTGGCGAGGGAGGCGTTGGATTGGACGGTGTCAGCGTTCGTCGAATCGCCCGAATCTGGGGAATGGATAATATGGGGATATTGGAAATACACTCACCGGCAAAAAAAACCGGCCACCAAAAAATTTAGTCAAGTTGTTCGCCCTGTAACTTCTTTAGTTCTTGTCGGATTTTGGTGAAATTTTGAACAAATCGTAGATTCATGTTCCGGAATGTTAACCTGAATATGAATTCCCAAAAAAGCTGATAGCTTGGTCATTATACAGGGAAAAACAAGAGTTACTCATTTACCCATAACTTCTTAACGCCCTGTGGCTGAAGTGAGTGGTTGAACTCCTCTTCATTATGTCTTGGATTGAAGAGTATTCTTTTCTCATCACAATAGTTTTTGATTCACGTCGATATCTCATTGTTTAGAAAAGATACGATGGTTTTAAGAAAGTATGGAGTTATTCAAGTTTCATTTAACAATCATCAGAACGTACATGAACTTATCGATCGACAACTTAAAAAAAAAAAAACATCTTTAAATCAATATGGCTTATTTCCACATTGTTTTCTTGGTATACTTCCCATATTATTGGAGACGGCTTTGTCTTGATGCATGACAACGCCAGACCACACGTTGCTCGAATTGTAACCGAGTATTTGAATGAGGTCGGAATTCTAAGGCTTGACTGGGCCAGCATGCAGCCCGGATCTCAATCCTATAGAGCATCTTTGGGATGAACTACAGAGGCGCATTCGTCTACGTCCGGCATTGCCAGAGACTCTTCAAGAGCTACGATTCGCCCTTCAAGAAGAATTTGAGGCAATTCCTCAAGACTGCTTGAGAAATCTGATCAACTCGATGCCACGGCGATTAAATGCTGTAATTCAAGCTCGAGGAGGGCATACTCGGTATTGAATACATCTAGGAGATCTACTTTTCGTTTGTTTTTTGTAATTAAGGTTTTTTTGTGTAGGTGTGTCTACGTTCTGATTATTGTTAATAAAACATGAATAACTCCATACTTTCTTAAAACCCTCGTATCTTTTCTGAAAAATGAGATATCGACGTGAATCAAAAACTATTGTGATGAGAAAAGAATACTCTTCAATCCAAGACATAATGAAGAGGAGTTCAACCACTCACTTCAGCCACAGGGCGTTAAGAAGTTATGGGTAAATGAGTAACTCTTGTTTTTCCCTGTATAATGACCAAGCTATCACCTTTTTTGGGAATTCATATTCAGGTTAACATTCCGGAACATGAATCTACGATTCGATCAAAATTTCACCGAAATCCGACAAGAACTAAAGAAGTTAAGTGAACAACTTGACTAAATTTTTTGGTGGCCGGTTTTTTTTTGCCGGTGAGTGTAAATGTTAGGAAGAAAAACAGGAATATTTTTTTATTATTATTTATTTATTGACTCAAGTAAAATCTACAATCATATTTTGTCATTGATTATTAATTGAAGAGGCAAGTGGAACAAGGAGATATGTTACGAATATGAGTTCTTGAGAAAAATAGGTTTTAGTAAAGTTAGCTGGCATTTTTTAATGGAAGCTAGTTTGATAATAATAATAAACAGCTCGTGACGTCACCTAAGAGAGGCCAGTGTGTCAACTAACGCGTCAGTTCGTGTTGATCCATGTTCGGTGGTTCACGTATGTTTCTGAAGCGGTCCCGAATTCTTTTGTTGTTTATTCATCAAAATAATTGGCGGAAAATTACTGTTTTGTGAAATATTTTGTGTTGTGATAGGCGAAATAACAATGCCTTTCAAGTGTTGTGTTCCTTTTTGTCGGGGGAATTATGTGGGTGGTCCAAAAGTTCATGCTCTTAGTTTCCCGTTGGACGAGGAGCTATCGAAAATGTGGGTATATGCAATTCACCGCGAGGATTTTACTCCATCTAAGTACAGTAGTAAACAGAGCTTAATTTATAATGATGAATTAATAATAGAAGACAATTACCCTCTCATAAAAAGTAGATGAAAAAGAGAAAAGCTTTGATTGTGCAGTTAGTTTTGTATTCGTATATTATATTCAACAAATACAAAATCATCTCTGAATTCGAGGAAATTTTCTTGAATGTTCATAATAAACGGGCATTTTCAACTCAATACATTCTCAAATTTCTTTCTGAAAACGGTTATTTGCCTCGTGGCAATGAATGCAGAATTCATTCCAATAATCAAATTGCAACTATCATATCAATTGGGTAAAAAATCCAACAACAGGAAATTGAAAACACTCACTGGCTAATTTTTTAGGTAATAGGAATTCTCCAAGATAAATATAGGAAATTATAACAAACGGCATATCTATCAAAATGAAATACATTTTCCACAATTTTCTGTCGATCAATCTCACGATAAGTTTATGTTCTGCGGGCCCTGTATAAGTAGGTGTGAAGTTTACCTTCACCACAATTTTTGCCAATATATTTAACTCGAATGGGTTGCTGTAGAAGGGTATTTGTGTTTTATTCTGGTTTTTGCTTTGAAACTTCGTTTTTCCATATTAAAATCGAATGGGATGCGAAGAAGGGCTCAGTTGACGACTGGCATCCTTTTTTAACCGGAAGCTCTTCAAAAAAACAGCAAAATCGGCTCAATGATTTAAAACTAAAATTGAAATACACGGTCGCCTGATAGCGCCATAAGCGCTTGTCGTTTCGAGCCGCTGGTTAGGCCTCACTAAGGTGACGTCACCACGGAGCATGCAGGCCTTATTGTCTCGATGGTAACGACATAAACCCTTCTTCGGTTTCCTGACATGTAGGCGATGGGCACATAGTTCCTTCTTCCATTGCATAATTGATGTTTAATGTAACATCGCCCATTCTACCACTGTGTATCTGCTCAGGTATGAAGAATAGAAACAAATCCTAACGGGGCAAGTTAAATATGCACATAACACCTTCTTCCATGACATAACCGAATATTTTCTGAAAATGTTACTTGACCCCTTCTTCCACTTGTCCCTTCAATTACATCTGATATACAGGGTGTATCTAAATAACACCGAAAAAATTGAAGGGGTGATTCCTTGTGATATTTTAGGAAATAAAGTTCATATAAACATGTGCCCTAACTTGCTTCGTTTTCGATATACAGGGTATTAATATTTCCATGAAAAATATTTATTCTATTCATTTCTCAATTGTCTTTTCATCAATTTCAATAAAACGTTGTGGTTTTGTTGATTGTGATATGGAGCTTCTTCTAGTGCAATTAGATTCGAAATAATATTCCCAGTGGCGTCACAGTGGGTACATTCAACGATATTCATGGTGAATGTCATTGTATGTACACCATCGGTTTTTCTGAGTTTCATATTTTTATTAGATTAAACTATTGAAATAACAACTTTTGTATCCTCTGTGATTTTTGTATCTAGCTTAATTTTTGAGGAAACAATAAAAATTCGATTTGACTCCAAATTTCAATGTAGGTATATTAAAGACCAATTAGAATCATTCTGAAATTTTGGGTCTTTCTCAGTCTCCATCCATATTGAATTTTGGCACCATGAAAGCTCATACAGGGGGGTTATAAATAAAAACAATTAATACTTCCAACTTCAACGGAGCAAGTTAGGACACAGGTTCATATGAACTTTATTTGCTAGAATATCACAAGGAAACCCCTTGAATTTTTTCGGTGATATTTAGATACACCCTGTATAAAATTCTCCCTGTCCCTGTCAAGGTGGTAAGGGCCAAACTCCTCGGAAACGGCTCCACCGATTCGTATAAAAATTTTATGTGAGTATTCGGTAGGTATGAGAATCGTTTCTAAGTCATTTTTTTAATTGAGAATTTAAGATGGCGGATCCAATGTGGCGGACGATATTTTTAATCCGATTTTACTCAAAATTGGTATCTGGGGGTTTTCAGGGTCAGAGATTAGAATTCTTTCATCAAAACTTTGAAATTCAAGATAGCAGATCCAATATGGTAAGTTCGATTCTATTCAAAATAACTGGGAATTTTCGGGGTCGGAGATTATGATTCCTTCGTCAAAATTAGTAAATTCAAAATGGCGGATCCAATATAGCGAACGCGTTTTTTAATTATAATCCGATTTTATTCAAAATTGGCATCTGGAAGTATTCGGAGTCGGAGATTATGATTCAACATGGCGAATCCAATATGACGGACGAGTTTTGTAATTATGATCAGATTCTATTCCGAATTTGTATCTGGGGGTTTCCGGAGTCAGAGCTTATGATTTTTTTTTTCAAAATTGGAAAATTCAAGATGGCGGATCCAATATGGCAAACGAACTTTGTAATAAATAGTAGTTTGGAAAACTATAATGAGACACTCTTTTATAGATAGCCAATCTCGAGGCCAAACTGAAAAGAAGTAAAAAATTGATAGTATAGTTCAAAAAACGAGATAGATGCTTTTATAGATTGCCAAACTAAAAAGAAGTAAGTAGAAAATAAATAGTTTGAAAAAATGAAGATATAGATTGCTGAAGTAAGAAGAAGTAGAAAATAAATAGAATAGTTTGAAAAAGTGAAGAAACATGCTTTTATAGAAAAACAAACTAAAAAGAATTAGAAAATAAAATAATAAAACTTTGTTGATAAATATTCAATTCTAAAAATAATGTTTATGACAAAACAACGTTTGCCGGGTCAACTAGTATATATATGTATTTCATATTTTACCTCTTTCACATAAGTTAGTGACCTGTGTGTGAAAGAGATGAATTATTTCATGTATAAAAATGTTTTTCAAAAAAATAAATACTTGAATTGAATACAAATAATCAATTCACACAATGATAAGAATAAAATCAAAAGAAAGAAAAAGAGTTGACTAAAAAAGCAACCACTTTTTTTTTCTATAAGCCATCTTTCAAACTTTTTTATAAGCTATAATATTTAGTTATTTTAATTTAGATAGTATTTCTTTTTGAATTATAGATCCAATATCCAATAAAACCAGATTGTTTTTCCAAAATTGTAAGCTTATGTTTTTCAATTCATACATTGTTGATTTTGTTTCTTGTATCATAACTATGATTGATTTTCTTTGTAATTGCTGGATTCTTTTCAATAAACATTATTGGCACCTTTTAGAATAATTGCCTAACATTCAATATATTATTTTCTAAAAATATTGAGGCTAATGGATAATCAAATGATTTAAGTAATATTACTTTCAAAACATATTTTTACATACAATAACAAAGGTTATAGATGATAGATGAAATAATAATAATGTTTTTTCCTTCAAATTTTCATTTCAAAATGAATGTATGCAATTATTTGCAAATTTATGCTTATTATCTTTAGCACAACTTTTTCCTACCCCTAAAATAATATTCAGCATACTCAATGAAAATTAAAACAAAACATGGAAATTAGAGGAAATAGTTTTGAATTATATACAAAATAGGAAGTAGACCATATACCACAGCATCTCAATTTCTTGATAGGAAATTGTAAGATCTTAATGACAAAATGAAAATATAATGTTTTAGGAGTTACTGTGGGAGCTACTTAGAAATGAGAAAGCAGTGGGTTTCTATGTGTGCCATTATTTTCACATTTTTCTGAAGGAAATAAAATGTTCATGGATGTCCATTTTAGACATCTGTATGGATTTACATTTTTTCCATACTTACATCAAATAATTCCTCTCTTCCATACACAAGTCACTAATAATATACATTTCAAAAAAACATTCTTAATGTTATTTGTTGAATGACAAAATATTTATAGTAACTTGATTGAACACATAAATAAATTAATAAACAAATTGAAATGGAACATAATGACCCAAAAAGTGTATTGCAACATATCCCAATGAAAGCAGATCATATTATTTGCATAATCAGTTTGAATCAGAAACAATGAAACTTAAATCATAACAAAGTGAAGAATAAATATGAATTTTGTGAACTCAAATTATACACTGAGGAAATACTGAATTCTCAGATATGCTTGTAAACTACAGTTGTAGGGCAGTCTTTTATCTATAGTTGTGGTACATTTTAGATGTAAATGTACATTTTGCATAACAGTAAAGTGATACTTTACCTTGATGACCTCCACCAGAACCTCTACTCTCATTAACATCAATGGAATCCAATATACTATTCACTTGATCTCTTATATTTCTGAGCTGTTTCTTCAAACTAGTTACTTCAGTCCTGGATAATGCATTTGCAGAATCATTTTTCATGTCAGAGTTCAATAAAATTTGTAGCTTGAGTATCCTGCTGCACTGGATTGCAAAGGACAAGTCATTACTCTCAAATATTGTAATTAGATCACCATCTGGAAAATACATGAATAATAATTGAGTTTATCAATGGCATCTGGCAAGACAAAGAATGTGAAACTAATGAGATAATCTAATTGTAAATACAGACGTTGATAGTACCTTCATCTTTGTATTTTATAGTGATGTCATCATTAGCTGTTAATTTACCCCTAAACACCCTTTGCATCATTAAAACAAGCTCATCATAAGTGAGAGATTCGTTGTGTATTGGAATTCGTCTAATATCATCTCCCAGTTGCACTTTAATAATTAATTTACCACTCAAGTCCAAATCACTTTTCATATCCATCTTGCACTGAAATATTCATTCTGTTACCAATATTTAGAGCAATACGAAGGTACTTACATTGTCATTAAAGTATTATTTGCCAAAAAACGGCAAATTTACTTCAATTCAATATTAGCTGGAAAAGGTGATTGATATGATTAAAAATGGACAAAAACACAAATAGCCGCACAACGTCAAGTTTTTCATTCGCTGTCAAAAATGTTCCCGGCAGTTTGTTGTCAACATGACATAAAATAAGAAGTGAAGTACCTCAAATCGTTAAAGAACATAGAACTTATAGAATGGAGGTATGACACAACCACAAACTGTTATAAAAAAAGACGAAGAAGAAACATAGTTTTAAAGATGGCTGTCAATGGTTTCCAGAAAGATCATGGGTTTCCGGTTGCCAGTGGCGTACTATTAAAAGCTAAAAGTACAAAATTAATTAATTTATTTTGTTGTATAATTTCGAAAACTATGAAATACTAGCTAAATAAATATCAACGATCATTAGACTCCATTTCCAATAGAACTGAATCAGTGTATCAACGATCATTAGATTCCATTTCCAATAGTGCCCCCTTCCCCCCTTACGAGCAACGAGCAACCCTCGAAGTCTTCGAGAGTCTTGTGCGAGCAGAAAATGACGGGGGCCTTACCTTTCAACGTGTGATCCCAAACACATTCTTGGGCCATCAGAAAAATTTCTGCAGTCGACGGGAATCGAACCCACGACCTACAAGCGAATGCGGATTAGAATATGGACACTCTGTCCGCACGGCTACCTGGCCCCTGATACTACATACAATGATGATTCAAGAACTGGAAACATTCTTTATTGAAATAATTTACTATAAGGAAAATTGAGAACAAAAATAAGTATAATATTCGGCCGAGATTCGCTCCCGATCCTGAAGGAAAACCTCACTCAAATAGCGAACCACTATCGACTCCAACAGTATTTTCTTCAATTGATCACTCCAATCCTTGGTACAAGTTTCGATCCTGGAACCTCTTTGGCCACCATGTTCCCTCCGAATTAACTCACAAAACAGATTCATAGAGGAATGATAATCCTCATCACACAGATTATTCGTTGCATCGCATCCGTATGGCACCAAGAAGAACCATTTCGGGTGCTTCCGCATAGATTATTGATTGCGCCCTGTCTGTAGATGAATCAATTCCGGTAGTATTGAATCCGTGCATTTTTTTGCGCAGAAGAATAAAACGTCAATGTCAAGGCACTGAATAGCAAAAAATCTGAAGGACACCTTCCATGCAGTAATGAATTTGCGCCTTCGAAGTGCCCACCTGATGTTAGGTTAGATATGTCATTTTCATTTCATCTAAATACTTCAAGACATAGGAGTCCCAGAAGACGCATTCTAATAATTAATATCTAAGGTACCGACGTATAGAGTTTCATGTCTGATTGTTGTATATTTCGTGTCCAACAATCATGTCAGAGATTTTTCACCTGATGTATTTTTTTATGAAAAGCTTGATAGAGAATCCTATGCCTTTTCTAATACATTCAAAAATATGTATACAAAGTTTCATGATAACCAGTTGAGTAATTTTGGCGTGAAAACATGACAAACAAACTTATACCTGTTTATACATTCACATTTATAATATTAGTAGGGATTGAGGAGTATTCAATACTTCATCTTTGGACCACGGGTTTATGACTCAATCCAGAAATCACAAGATCCGGATATATCCTTTATCTAGAGGATCTTATCCAACTGGAAATGTTTCAATTTATTTTCTTATTCTTTCGTGAATATCACAAAACTCTTACAGTAATACCACATCAAAAAATCTAAGACTATAAAAATTATTATGAATGTCAATGATTAGTATGAATCATTTTCCTCTTCGAAAATCATCACTCAATCCTCCTCTTCTTCACTATCGATCCCAACTGAAAAGCAAGAAACACACATCATATTGAAAAATAGCCACATCAGAAAAATATCCTCACCAAATCCGAAATTGCGGGCAAGTTATTCGTCTGGTCACCGGCCCCTGTATTTGTGGGCTCTGGTACAGTCGGTTTGGGCCCCTTAATGTTTCTGTGATGAGGGAAGGTCGGCATCAATTTCGGATCACATGCTGAAAGAGACGCAAAAAAATATTGCTAAAGGTTTCTAGGATTGGATTGATGAGTGTTCTTGAGATAACTGGAACCTTCTGCTTTTGTTCTACTAAACATAGAATATGTTAGAATGTTTGGGTAACTGTAGGGCTCTTTTTTAATTAGTTCAAGTTTATTCTCAGGATTTATTGTAATATGAACAAAATACGAATTCCTAACTCCTGGCTTAGATTGAAAGTTAGACATGTTTTCCCGTCGTATTTATGTCATCGCAATGTCAGATGATGACGTTGGCTACCGCGAATAGAAATACAATGATTCTGACAGTCGCGTCGATTTTTTTCACATTTGACACCTCTGCAGCTAACCCCAAAATACGGAATACCTAACCATTGTCTGCTCTGTAGCTCAGTTGAGTGTATTACCACCAGAGGATGTTACCGTATCGGACGAAATGATCTTCACTTTTTTCTAGAAAATTTCCGAAATTTGTGGTTATGTAAGTTGTCAGTGTCAAGAGCTGTCGTGCCATCGTGACTTGTATTGTATTTTTTTCCTAAAAAAATCGTTCTTCTTCAATTCTCTTTGTTCTTATGGTCCTTTCGTTTATAGATATAGTTTTGTGTTGTGCTCCCAGTATTAAAGTAATTTATTCTGATTGATAATTTGTTACAAACTCTGTCTCTCAATTGTGCCTACCAGAAAGAGTGAAACCGTTTCCATTGATGGATTACAAGTAAGATAATCAGAGCCCTGATCAAAAGCTAATAATCGATACTACTGATTCTACCTCTCATTTAATTTAGGTGATGAATGATAAGAAATTGGGGACTATTGTAGTGTCTGTAGCAACCATTTTGAGAAGAAATGATTTTTTGAATTTTTGAGTTACTGAGTGACTATGTCGTGATACTGAACTCAAAATCATTGCACAAACTTCGCCGCCAGCCGAGACTGCCGAGAGCACCGTTGAAGGAGCTGCTCAACTCGTTTATGATCTTCAAGGTTATGTAGGTTTGACAGGAAAACAATTGAAATAAGTGTTTCCTCGAGTTGACCGTATGGCGGCACTACTGTATCGGCTACAGAAACCTGTAGGTGATTTTCCTTGTTTGAACAGACCAGATACTCCAGCTCACTAGATTTTTCCTTCATATTCAGCAGACAATGACATAAAGCTTGAAAACATGGTCATTTGATAGAATGTAATTGATCTTGAAAAAAATTATAAATGATGGAAAGAAGAGGCCCCAGAAGAGATCCCTGAGGAATGCCACCAATAAACCTGGATGTTTCTCGAGATACTCACGCTGAGGTGGTTCTTTGAAGTAGCTGCTCTGCAGACATTCCTCGGCGGTGGCCCTCTTGCGGGGATCATACATGAACAGGAAATTCAAGAGACGGAGCCCTGCGGCCGACAGCCAAGGGAAACGCTGTTTCAGATTGTTGTAGGGCTGCTGTTTCAACGTGTAGTTTTGCAAGGCGGGAAGTTCGCTGAAACCTGGCCAAATCGCATCAGATGGTGTACCTGAAAAAACAAAAAACAAAACCATGGGCGTTGGTGTTGGACGATTCTTTTCATGAAGGGACTGAAATAATAAAAAATAATCATAATAATAACATTTATTGATCCCAAGCAACATACAATGTTTATAGAGGGAAACAAAATAAAAATAAAATGAAATTAAAAATGCAATACAATGAAAGATAAACAGTTCAATCAGAATTAATTGATACAAGGAGAGAGTTAAATTGATAAAATATATTTCTTCAGTTCACACTTAAATTTTGTGACGAATCTAATAGATTTTATTCTGTTGGGTAGACTATTAAAAATATTTATTCCACAAAAATACAATGATTTTTTCCCGAATTGGGTTTTTATTTTGACAGTTTTCAAATGTTCACTTTGTTTGGTGTGATGCTCATGGGTATCAGAATTGAAGATTCGAGTGCTTCTTCTTATTTTTAGTGAAATGAATGAAAATGCATACTTTCATTTTGAAGAGAGAGTCAATATCTAGTAAATGACGAAATATTTCTGGGAGAACAATTTTGAGGGGATCTAAAATGAATCAGATATTATGATAAAATGGGCACACATGGTGGCTTCAGGGGAGTACCCATTGTAGTTTCTGAGGGATCATGGATAAATAAATATACAGACTATGAAATTGAACTAATACCATCCAAAAAACTGACATTGTCACTTCAAGGATGTCTCTAGTTTTTTTTAGTGAGTCTGAGATCTAAAAATTGGAATTTTATTCACCGCGATTCCAGTGAAGTACACATTTTTTGAAGGAATCTAAAATATTGAATTGAATTTTGGAGAATTATTCAATATCGTCATTATCGTCTGACTGAGAAAACTCATAGTTGCGACTTCAGTCAGTCAGTATATTTTGCGAGGTGATCATCTGGAAACAAAAAGTATAAAGAGAATTGAATTGAGATTGTAGGAACATATCTAATATTTATTTTCAATATACAATGAAAAGAAAAGCATAATTATAGATCTAAAATAAGTCATTATTTGGACCTTATACAGGGTAACTCACGGTCGATGGTACGTTAGACGTTTATGGAGAACGGGACATAGGATCATTCTGAAATTTTGATTACTCACGTAGTTGCTCTTGGTCTATCGATCTAAAATATTTTCAGCTCTGCAGCGTTGCCGCTTCTATCGAAAAGTAGCAACAACTTTGTTATTTTAAATGGAAAACCCTGTATTTTATTGCAATTTCAGATTCTCTCTGAAGAGCTGATTTCATCTATGTATCACACTTGGGGTCTAGCGGAAATGATTACAGAGATATAGGGTGTGAAAAATCGACATTTTTCAATTTTAGGATTTTTTTTTGTCGAAACTATTCATTATTGGTCAAAACGGCTCACATGTCCCTATCTCAACTTTTGATCAACTATCTACTCTGACATTTAATTGAAACAAATACAGGGTCGTGCAGAATTCAGAATCTTGATCACCCGGTATATATCCCAATTAAATATCAGTAGATAGTTTATCAAAAGTTGAGATAGGGACATGTAAGCCGTTTTGACCAATAATGAATAGTTTCGTCAAAAAAAATTCCTGAAGTTGAAAAATGACGATTTTTTACACCCTATATCTCTGTAATCATTTCCGCTAGACTCCAAGTGTGATACATCGATGAAATCAGCTCTTCAGAGAGAATCTGAAAATGCAATAAAATACAGGGTGTTCCATTTAAAATAACAAAGTTGTTGCTACTTTTCGATAGAAGCGGCAACGCCGCAGAGCAGAAAATATTTTAGATCGATAGACCAAGAGCAACTACGTGAGTAACCAAAATTTCAGAATGATCCTATGTCCCGTTCTCTATAAACGTCTAACGTACCATCGACCGTGAGTAATAGTTGGAATTTTGGTTATTACGATTCCAGTGCCGTACCCATTATTTCATAGGAACTATTAAAAAATATGGATTCTGAAATGTTTATTGAACATCATAGTTGCGATTTCAGTGGCGTACCTGTAAGATTTTAGGAATGTTTTAAGCATATACTTTTTTCGGAAAGGGTCATAAATTAGGAATTACTGAATCTCTGTATATTATGTTGATTTAAAATAATAATTATGATTCCATTGACGGACTCACTTGTTTCATCAGGGTTAAAAATGAAAAATGGTGGAATTTCAAAATATCTTTGATTTGTGATAGAAAATAAGCGTACGCCACCTATCGGAGTTCTCGAAAGCTGTTGAAGCGGCCTGTTTACTTGTGGACCTTAGATTCATGGATAATTAAAATAGCGACCTCTGGATAGTGATAGTTGAAATTTCGTTTAATACGATTCCAGTGCCGTACCCATTATAGGAACTATTAAAATTTGGATTCTGAAATATTTATTGAGCATCATAGTTGCGATTTCAGTGGCGTACCTAAAATATTTCCAAAGGGGTCCAAAATTCAAAAAGTAAATAATGAATCTAATTAAGATTTTAGGAATGTTTTTATGAAGGAAACAATAAAATACCAGAAAATTAGAGGGTGTCTGAAATGAGTCAAATATCTGAATAGAGATAATGACTTTAAGAATATACTTTTTTTTAAAGGGTCATAAATTGGGAACTACTGAATTTCTTCATATGTTGATTTAAAATAATAACGGTGATTCCATTGGCAGACTCACTTCTTTTAACAGGGTTAAAAATGAAAAAAAGGTGGAATTTCAAAATATCTTTGATTTGTGATAGAAAATAAGCATACACCACCTATGGGAGTTCTTGAAAGCTGTCATGTTTACTTAGTTTCCATTGGTTTACATTTGTTTTTTGTTTGTGCTCATTGGTCACATTTTCAAAACAAACGGTTCAAATTGTTGCCGTCAGGTGGAAAGAGACATGTTATTTATGTAATCCATTATCAAATAGAAATTGTGACTCAGGGGTATACCTGATCAATTCATCAAAAATCAAGACTTCTACTTCAGAGGTGTACATATTCATCATCATCATTGTGTGCGTGATCCGGCTCGAAGGACCACTATGTGTGCGTTTGCACTAGGTTTCGGAGTTTGGCACTGGTTTGAAACCGTTTTTCTCTTTTAAAATATCAGCACAGACAAGACAGATGTTTGAGTTTTTTACTGACATTCAACAACCTTCAATCACAACAAAATTATACAGAATGATGAAATTATATATGAATCAACTTTATTCCAAAGAATATGAACTTTCCACAGGAACAATTATCATCTTTATTATACCCAAGAAACAATTGTTATGTATAATAATATTATTATAATGTTTATGAAGGGGAACATTGAAAAATGAACCATAATGTATTACATTACATTCAAAATGTAGTAGGTATAGGTATAATAATTATTCTAGTAATTCTCAGAGTTTGAGCTGATCCTTGTTGTTTGAGTGAATGAATGATTAAAATAATTGATTTTAAAATTAAAATTGGAATGTTTATAAATGTGTTTGACTGGATGAATGAATGTTAATATTTTGAATTTATATATCAATTGAAGATCTAATATTTCATTTGGCTTATAAAGGTTTCTTGTTGGTTCCAAATAATCCAATTTGTATATACATTAGCCAACTTTATTCTGAAGGATTCTAAGTGGTTTAATAATTGATAAACTAGCTGTAGCCCAAACAGATATCAAATATTGAATTTTAGAATGAATTAAGGAAAAATAGATAAGTTTTAGATAATTCAAAGAAATTTCATGTCTAATTCTGTAAAGAACTCCTATTATTGGTGATATTTTTTTCCAATCTCTCCAATATCTTTGGACCATGATAAATTTTGACCAATGATTAAAGGGTGAAAAATTAAAAAAAAACATTGCAGTTTCTTCAAATCCATCTGAAAAAAAAATGCTGCCCCAAGGATGTCTAGGCAGATCCACCAATTTTTCCAACATAAAATTCATAATTCAATCAAAATAAACATCTCCTTACCTAACAGATCTACAATGAGTTCAAGCTGTTGAATTTCTGATCTTCCAGGTAGAAGAGGCTTGTGCCCCAATAGCTCCCCCAAAATGCACCCAGCAGCCCACATATCAACACTGGTAGTTTGAGTAGGAGCCTGCAGGAGCAGTTCTGGAGCCCTATACCATAAGGTCACTACATGTGGAGTCATTGGTTTGAGAGGGACTCCAAACCATCTAGCCAAACCAAAATCAGCTGGAAAATTAGCAAGGTTTGTATTGCAGAAGGTATGGGGCTGATTTGAATGAACTCACCTATTTTGACACATCCTTTGTCAGTCATCAGTAGATTGGATACTTTGAGATCTCTGTGGACAACAAAGTTGTGATGCAGGTACCTCAGTCCTCTCAATACTTGGAGCATTATACATTTCACTTGTGACTCAGTGAAAGGTGCCTGCATGTTGTCTAGCAATGAAGCCAAATCTTGTTCACAATATTCCATGGACAGAAAAATACTGAAAATGGCACTTTAACAACAATTTCCAAATTTGTATTCTAGATATACCTTTCTAAACTTCTTCCAACAACAACCTCTTTCAAGTGCACTATATTTTCATGTCTGCAATTTAATAATACTTGGATTTCACGTAAGCTGCTTACTGGTATACCATCTCTTTCCAAGTCCATTCGAACTTTTTTCAAAGCTACTATTTTCTCTGAAACAGTATCTTTTGCTCTATCTGAAAATTTTTGAAGGTAACACAAATTTTTGGTGAAAGCTTCAAAGCTACTCACAAACAATGCCATATGTTCCTTCACCGATTCTGTTTAGCTTCTCAAATTCAGAAACAAACCTACAACGTCCCAGCTAAAAAAACATAGATAATACAAAGATATTGTTGTGCCAGAAAGGAGTTACAAATCCAATTAGTCTATTAAACTTACAACATCAGCTTCTGGGATATTCATTGTTTTGCCAGTCTGGAATGATGTGAGTATTCCCTTTTTAGTGATTGGAGCTGATGGCTCCGCACCATTTTCTATTTCCTTGGTTTTCATGGGGGCTGAAATATTGGGTTATGTTCGAAAAAACAGCATTGTACTTCTTTTACTAAATGGCACAACTTACATCTTTTTAAAACGTCCACACTCATAATACTTTAGTAATAGTAGTAGTATTTATGAAATCTTAAAAAATATTTCTTCTTGATAATTCGCCGTTTTCAATATCAACAAAAACTACAAAAAGATCAAAACTAAAACTGCAAATGCAAAACAGACAATTGACATTGACAATATTGACATACAGACACAGGACGCAGAAGAAACACTGAACTATAACCCTACAAGTTATGTAGGGTTACAGTTCAGTGAGAAGAAATCAGAAGAAAGAGAAAAACAAAATGTCAATGTGTATCTTGTTGTTCTGAGCGTTCTTAGAGTTCTAAGTTGAGTTCTGTGTCAAAGATAAGACTGATAAGAGGTTGAGTGACAGAAAAAAAAGTGGGGTTAGGGTTAGGTTAGATTTTTAGAGAAGTTGCAGACGTCGGAAAGGGTACCGTGTTCATAAAAATTAAAAAATATTAGTTTCCTTCTGTAAAATATCCTGGAAAACTCACAAATATGTTTCCTGGTTGTATTCGATCGGCCTGTAAAACAAATATCTTATCCAAAGTAAGAATATCACACATTATTGATTGATTTTGTGACATAATTTGAATACTTGAAGGACTAGTCAAATAAGCTCCAGCACAAGGTTAAATTGAAGTCATTTGAAGAAAAAAAATTGGTAGATGAAATGGCAAAGAGGGTGTCTAACTTTGTAAATGTAAAGACAATAATTTATAATAAATACTAATAATACTATTGTGCATGTTATAAGATTTTGTCCTTTTTTCTGATTTTGGTATTTTTATTTTCAGAAAACTTTAGGTGTCTTTTTAAAAAATACTTATGCCAGTGAAGCAACTTTTGAAACAAAAGTAAGTAATAAATCTACTCAAATTTCGGATTTAGGTTCATATTAGATTCTCAACTATATTTGAAGATATAAAGCTATAAAGCACTTGAAATTAGTTGAAATCAATAAAAAGATACATTATCAACTTTTTTGTTTTCTTTGTATCCTCTGAATGAATGAATATCTATTGTGTGATATGTATACACAGTATACAATAACCATAAATCAAGCAAAATGAATTAGAATCTGATTATATAACACAAACACTACTTTGCAGCCATGTAGGTTACACAAACTTGATCAATCCCCTTCTACAACAGTCACCTTGACAAAAGAGGATGCCATCAAGCTGTACACCCAATTACATACCATTAGGCGTATGGAAACCTCAGCTGGGAACCTTTACAAGGACAAAACCATAAGAGGATTCTGTCATCTTTACTCTGGTCAGGTAAATGTATAATGGGTATATATACTCTGAAATTTTTGTTTTACACCAATTTTGAACAAGTTTCATTCTTCTAATGCCATTCAGTATCACTAGTAAGTACACCCTATGAGTGACTTATGAAATATAAAAAGAGGATCTATGTATCTCAAGTTATATTATTAAAAAAATGGTCATTTTTTCATTCGACTCAATTTTCATTCAATATGCTTCATTTTCATCAATACTTATCACAATGATTCAAAAATATCTATGCTGCATTTATATAATTATTATTTGATGAATGGAGGTTTGTTTAATAATTATTATTATCAATTCTGAATATTATTAGTATCAGTACCCATGTTGGCAGTGTTGGGTATTGTAAGTATTTGTATTATTTCCTGAGTCAAAAATACAATGTATTTCTTATTCAAATGATGAAATGTCTCATCAAAATTTTTTTAAGAATTTCTGACCTATAACACTGAAGTTGATCCTACAGAAAAAAAAAGGAAATCTAAAATGTTGGCAGTTGATATCCATTAGATACATTGATGAGGTTCTATAACAAATAATAATAAAAACTTATCCTCAGAAGACACTTCATTCCGTCAAATACAAGGATATTGAAATTCAAGTCTCATCATTGAACATCTCATGAACCTAAGAGACATATGAAAAAGTTGTGCAATTTGTTACCCTTTTCAAATTCGTGAAATTCCGCCATCTTTATTCTCCCAATTTTGACAAAAGAATCATTATCTCAGACCCCAAAATCCCCCAGATACCAAATCCGAATATAATTACAAAATTAGTCCGCCATATTGGATCCACAATCTTGAATTGAGAATCTTCAATTTTGGCGAAGGAACCATAATCTCCGACTCCGAAAACCCCCAGATATCCATTCTAAATAGGATCAGATCATAATTAATAAACTCGTTTGCCATATTTGATCTGCCATCTTGAATTTCCAAAATTTGTTAAAAGAATCATAATCTCCGAACCCGAAAACACCCAGATACCAATTTTGAACTAAATCGGATCATAATTACAAAACTCGTCCGCAATATGGATCCGCCATCTTGAATTTTCAAATTTCGAGCAAATAATCATAATCTCCGACCCCAGAAACCCCCAGGTACCAATTTTGAATAGAATCGGAACATGATTACAAAACTCGTCCGCCATATTGGATCCGCCATCTTGAATAACTCAATTTTTTTCTTTCATACGAACCTTTTCCTGACAATAACAAACACAACAAAAAAGAACTAGTGAAATAGGGATTCATTTTTATAGTATATAGAGATGATTGTAATAAATAGGCCCAGGAAGACAGGCATCGAAAATATAATTGGACCCAAAATGACAGGTCATAAAAAAATAACTGGACCGGATAATTGGATGATACAGAAATTATCATCAAACTCGATCTTAAATTCAGATTTACAATTCTTTGACTTACAACTTTTATTTGCGTTATAATGTGGTCAGCCATTAAGTCATCAATCTCTTCTTCAGGTAAATATGGATGAGTAATCATACTTATGTCATCCCTATCCTTATTACTAATAAGTTATTAGATATCTGGAAGAACCCGTATGAAGAAACTACCCCTCGATTTTTAGATTCATAACTCTCAAACGTAAACGCTTTATTCGCCATATAATGTGAACTTCGCTTCAAGGATATACATTGAAGAAACCCGGGAGAACTCAGTAGAAAAATAAAGAGACATTGGGATTAAGACATTGAATTTTATTACATATGGTCCTTCGAGCCGGATATTCAACAGTCTCAATTACGAGGCTCGAATTTCATACTCCCTGTCTTCATTACAACGTCACTTCTAGGAGGCCGTTGCGGTGGGGATTAAAGCCGCCCTGCGCCCCCACGACGGCGTCATCACCGCCTACAGGGCGCACGGCTGGTCGTACCTGATGGGCGTGAGTCCGGTGGGCGTATTGGCGGAGCTATGCGGCAGGCAGCAGGGCTGCGCCAGGGGCAAGGGCGGGTCTATGCACATGTATTCAGAGAACTTTTACGGAGGGAACGGGATCGTCGGAGCTCAGGTAAGATTTTGTCACCTTTGAAGGTTTTCGTAAGACTTGACACGATGGGCGCATGCAAATCGGCACCAAACAGATAGGTACCCTTTGCGGTCAGTTTCGAGGGATTATGAAAACTGAAATTGGGGCACGGAAGATTTAATTACGATTTGAGTATGTATTAATATGCCCCAAGACATTACCACTCTTTGATTTACACGCTTCATTTGCGTTGAAATGTGAACTTCGCTGCAGGAACAGACGTTGAAACCTTGATATCTTCTGCAGGTAACTATTATTTCTCTTCTTAGTGACCTGCGAAAATTCCTGTGAAGAAAATTGTCCTCACTTTGAAGACACACAACTCTTCGACTTACAATCTTTATTCATCGGTTTAAGGAGAGATACTGAAGCCTTGACCTGAGAAAACTCATGTGGAGGAACCTGACAAATTCTAAGAATCACAACTATACGACATAAATGCTTAATTTACTTTATAATATAAACGTACCTGCAGGAAGAACATATACTTTCTTAATCTCTTCTCCATATAACTTTATGCTTGGTATTCTTCTTATATACTCGCATAACCTCCTGACAAGGAACTCCACCTGAATTTCAAGTCACAATTCCTCGACTTACACGTTTTCGGACACACCTAACCCAAGCCACAATATCTCTTTCAGGTACCTTTGGGCGTGGGCATAGCCCTGGCAGCCAAATACAAGGGCACTGACGGCGTGTGCGTAGCTTTATACGGCGACGGCGCCGCCAATCAGGGCCAAGTGTTCGAGGTGTACAACATGGCCAAGTTGTGGAACATCCCGTGTATCTTCGTGTGCGAGAACAACGGTTACGGTATGTAGACATCGCGATTCACTCATAAATCATTAAAAGGAGGTATTCGCGATAGAAAATATTACAACGCTTCACCTGACGGCAAGAACTTGAACACTTCTGAGCGGTTTGTTCTGAAGGTTTGACCAATAATCACGAGCAAAAAACAAATGTTGACCAACGAAAACGAAGTAAACAGGCCGCTTTGACAGCATTCAAAAACTCCGATAGGTAGCGTATGCTTATCGCGAATAGGACAACAATCTAAAACGCCAAAGACCATAAATGAATGAAATCGCGAATGGTGGTGATAAGCTACGGAATCATTGCCACAATATTGATAGTCTCTATGAATATTATTCCTAGACATAGTTCGTACATCTAATAAATCGAGATTTCTATAAATGAGTGTATATAATATTCATAATAATAATAATGATGATAAACGACTATCCCTAAACAAATGAATAGGTGGAGTGTCACTTACAGTGTTTTTCATCGTAACCTGTGTAGAAAATGGAGTATAAAAGAAAAAAAAGAACTAGAGAAAAAATTATGTGGGAGTATCTTGGGAGGATAGGTATTTGTTAGTATACATTTCTATAAATAAATATATATCAAGATCATTACAGATGACCGCAACATCTCAGAGGCCAAGAATCATTATGCATTAATAAATTAATTCTCACGTATCCCATACCATAAGTGCGAATCCCTACTAATATTTTAAATGCCAATGTAAGTTGGTTTTTCGAACTTTCACGCCAAAACTACTCAACCGATTATCATCATGTATTCTTGATGTATTAGAAAGAACATTCGATGATACTTTTTATTAAAAAAATATTTTGGCGGACAGGATTGTCTCCTTTCATTTGCTTTTTCTTTAAACTCGTTATCACATGTCGGAAGTATGTCCGGAATAATAGCAGCAAATGAATCGCTGTGCCGTGGATTTGGCTCAGACTGAGGCACCGTACATAAATATGAAAAATCTGATTTTTCTGGCTCTTCTGGCGTTTTAAAAAATGTTACTGAATCCAACACTTCACTTCATTAGGTTAGTCTTTGTAATTTCGATGGTACTGTTTGTTTTTGCTGACCCATAACCAGGGTTGGCCGATATATATCAAGTGATATATATCATGATATGTATCATGATATATATCTGATATTTATTGATTGATATATATCATGATATATATCATTTACTTCTTTTTAACAAAATAAATACCGGAGCAAAAAGTCCTTGATATTTTGCGTTAAAAATGAATACGTGACAACAATGCGTTTCGTGGTTATAACTTACAACTCGGGGAATCCCCGGTTTTTGTTTACTGCTTGTTAGGTACATGGTACATCAGGCGTGTCCGTTTAGCAATACAAACGAACAGGCCTCACGCATACAATGATTTGGTGGAAATCGGTTGCAATTCCTGACTCCGAATGGCCAAAAAAAGAAATCTTCTTACAACTATACTATGTGAGCAGTTATTCAGTGCAGTAGCTGGTTTAGGAAGAATTTTTTCGAGTTTTGGAATAGTTCAATCTAAATTGAGAAATCGTCTAGGCAACGAAAAAGCCAGTAAGCTAGTATTTATTTTTAAATGTTTAAACCCAAATACAGATAAAAAAGCCAAAAGCTTGGACTGGATCTCGTCGAATGATGAATTAGTTGCCTTGAGTGAAGATGATAATATTGATAATGATGATTATATTCCTCTTTCTCGGTTTTGCAATCCTTAAAAATTTATCAAACGACAAGTTTTTTATATTACCATATATTACATATTTTCGGAAAAATATTATTTTTTGTTTCGTGTTTTGTTATTTCAAATTAAACCGAGAATTAAACTGAAGTTTGATTTTTGTTTTTACCAAAATAAAGGTATTTTATATTGTGTTTTTTTTTGGCATATCAGCCTAGGAACAAAATCGAAATTTCTGATATATATCGGATATATATCCGATATTATGATATTTTGATATTTTGATATATATATAAATATCATGATATTTGCCAACCCTGCCCATAACAGGTCTCATTTAGTCTGATGATGACCGTTGTGTCGACACCGGGTCACTTTCTGATTGTAGTTATTTATATAAATTGTGGTCGACCGAATTGGAATTTTTCTTCCATGTATGAATGCTGTGGGGCCACTTCGAGAATGGATGATTATCATAGATTACAATAAATAATTAATAATTAAATAAAACGAGAAACTTGATGACTTGGCATGAGATAATTGACATTTCATGGATGAAGAATGATATACAGGGTGTAAATTTGAAAACTTCCAATGCGAATATCTCGCGAAAGAAAAAAGTTAGAAAAACGCCGTTTGGCAAAAATGCTAAAGAGTTAAGGGGAACTAGAACCACCATATTTCGCTCAAGGGATGAGTCACCCCGTCGGCGCGACACACCCCAACTTTGAAATGTCAAATGGCACTACCTTTTTTGTGATGCCTCAAATGAACAGTCTCAGTCAGTAGTATTCACTTGTACAAGACTTTTTTCCACCCACTACAGGGTGTACGAAAAATATAAAGTCGAATAAAATAAAATGAATTGTGTTAAAAGGATATTTTATTTGATCAGATGTTCAAAATGCATTCCATTCTGTTGTAAGCAATAGTATAACCGATGTTCAAATGCCATTCTAACTTTTTGAAACATCTCTTGGAATATATCGGCAGTCTGCATTTTATTTCATTCGAGTTTATGTTTTCCGTTCACCCTGTAGTGGGTGGAGAATAAGTCTTGTACTGGTGAATACTACTGACTGAGACCGTTCATTTGAGGTATCACAAAAGAGGTAGTGCCATTTGACATTTCAAAGATGGAGTGTGTCGCGCCGACGGGGTGACTCATCCCTTTACTGAAGTATGGTGGTTCTAGTTCCCCCTAACTCTGTAGCATTTGTGCCAAACGGCGTTTTCCTAACTGTTTTATTTAGCGAGATATTCGCATTGAAAGTTTTAAAATTTAGACCCTCGAATTGATGTTTTTCGTACACCCTGTAGTGGGTGGAAAAAAAGTCTTGTACAGGTGAATACTACTGACTGAGACCGATCATTTGAGGTATCACAAAAGAGGTAGTGCCATTTGACATTTCAAAGTTGGGGTGTGTTGCGCTGACAGGGTGACTCATCCCTTCACTGAAATATGGTGGTTCTAGTTCCCCTTAACTCTTTAGCATTTTTGCCAAGCGGCGTTTTTCTAACTTTTTTATTTCGCGAGATATTCGCATTGAAAGTTTTCAAATTTACACCCTGTATATACTAGAGTTTGAAACTCAAGAAAATGAATCAACGCATATGTGAAGCAGTGATAGTTGTGATTGGAGAAAGATCTCTGAGATCGAGAGAATTCATTTTTTCTGGGAATGAAGCTATGAAACCTTTCTTAATAATAAATTTGTGAACCTCAACACAAAAATGTCTTCTAAATGCCTTCTACTTTCAAAAAGTTTCGTTTTTCGTCAATGGAATTTTATATTTTGACAAGTGTCGATAGTCATTCCACGTCATTCCTTGTAGTGAGACGGAATGAAAAGTAGCAACCGGAATCGGGAAAGTCGCAAATAAAACAAATTAAAGTGATTCCGGTTGTAGAATCGGTTAAATGAAACACAACTACTATTTCAACAGGCATGGGCACCAGTTCGGCTAGGGCGGCAGCCGACACGAACTTTTACTCGCGGGGCGACTACGTGCCCGGCCTGTGGGTGGACGGCATGGACGTTTTGGCGGTACGCGAGTGCTTCCGGTACGCGGTGGAGTACTGCGGGCAGGGCAAGGGGCCGCTGGTCATCGAGGCTGCCACTTACAGGTCAGTGAGAGAGATATGTTTGTATGCAACACTTAAGTAAAATGAGTTTATGAACTACTTCTCTGTTCTGAAATTCCTTGAATCCACATACCAATTCATGAAATAACTATGTTAGCTGATTCTATGATTTCCAGCGCTCTATTGTGTATTCCATTCTATGAATCTTATCACTTATCGAAGACTGGAACCTTTGGCACGATAATACACTACACACTGTTTTACCACTGACCAAACCGATTTTTTACACCTCGACACGTGTTTCGCTAACTATGTAAGCATCTTCAGGAGAAGGTTAAAACTGTTTAATCTTGTTTACTATGACCTGTGAGAAGTCCCGCTAGTATTCTAGTCAAGTTAAGATAATGAGGTTATTTCTGACGTTCATAGTATTTATTGTCAAATTCAAACAATTTTGAATAGGTCGCGTGCACGATGACCGACCCTGAAGGTAAAGTATTGAAACACAACCTCACTTTTTTTTATGTGTTCACAGAGGAATCAAAGGATCGAAATAGTTTTTCACAATATTTTGGCATACGAATCGTGTTTTTTTTGGGCTATTCGTTAATTCAAGCAAATGCCATCTCATTGTGCTGTTATAAAATGCACTAAAAATGCAGCGAGAGACGAAGGAATATAATTTTTCAGGTAGATAGTAATCTCACAAAGTTTAATTTTGTCATTCCTTCTGCCACTTCTGCAATAGAAGCTAATATTGCTAATAGATTGAAAATGCCTACAGCACACACGATCATATTTCGTCAGCATGTCGGACCAGTCCTCCCGTTTGATTGAATGAATCCAATCTTCTTGCATTATTTTAGAAGTTTCAGGAGTATTTCTATAAGCTCCTATTGCAAAAGGAATTCCGATGAGAGAAATAGAGAAATAACCAAATTTCAAAATGAAAACTATATGTGAGTGACTATAGTAGGTACTTACTTTTAAATCATAGTGCACCAACTGGATCCCTTCGTCTCGTCGCATTTTTTGTGCATTGTACAACAACACAATCTGATGGCATGCGCAAATTATCAGTTGCGTTTTATTTGTTCCATTCTGGTAGCGGTGGTGGGAACAGAATGACGTTTACAAATAAAACGAGAAACTTCATAACATTGCTTGAGATAATTTACATAAGAGGTTATATTTGTATATGGGAGATCCAAATAATTTCAAAAGCATAATACTAGAGTTAAAAATCTAGAAAATGAATCAACTAATATTTGGAACCGTGATTGTGGTGATTGAAGAAACTTCTCTAAGATCAATAGAGTTTATTTTATTTGGTAATGAACATATGAAACCTTACTTGGAAGAATCATGAACTAGTGAAACTCACGCTGAAAATGTCTTCTCAATGTCTTTTACTTTCAAAAAAGTTCGTTTTTCGTCAATCTAATTTGATTTTTTGACACCTGTCAACAGTCATTCCACATCATTCCTTGTAAAGAGATGGAATGGAAAGTAGCAACCGGAATCGGAAAAGTTGCAAGTAAGACGACACATCAAACTGATTCCGGTGGCGGAATCGGATAAATAAAACGCAACTATTGAATAGCCGAAAAACACGATTGGTATGCCAAAATAATTGTGAAAAACTATTTCAATCACTTGTAAACAAATAAGAAAATGAGGTTGTGTTTCAATGTTACACCTCCAGGGTCGGTCATCGGACAATTCTTGCACGCAACCCATGAAAAAGCGCCGAACGACTATGGTGCTCTTGTCACAATACAAGGTGTGTAATTTAATGAATCTAAACATTAAAAACACTAACAGTTTTCATTTCTGTGTCGGAAATCTTATCTAACTAATACCATCCGGCGACTCTAATCGACACCATACCCGACTCAATTCCCCGTAAACCCGAAATATGGAAACCGGCCAAATGCCCTCAATCCGCTATCACTACACACTAGATTGACACGTGACAGTTGCCTTACATAATTTATAAAATCGAGGATATGAAATGTTGTGCCGTTTTCTACAATAACGAACTTGAAACATCTGTTATCATTTTTCAGGTATTCTGGCCATTCAATGTCTGATCCTGGCACAAGTTACAGGACCAGAGATGAAATTCAAGAAGTCCGACAAACCAGAGATCCCATCACTTCATTCAAAGAAAAAATAATTTCCTCCAACCTCGTCACTGCCGAAGAAATCAAGGTAATAATATATTTGTACAGATTCAAAACATTTTCATTTCTGAATAGTCTGCAACCAAATATAATAATTTTTCGGTGGTGCCCTATGAAACAGCCTGGATCGAAAATTGATTTGCAGACAAGCAAAATTTTTGAGGTACAAAAATTAAAATTCACTTTTTATAACAGCAGATTAGAATGAAACTACATTTTAGGCCCATTTTCAAACAGAAGATTTCAAGATCCGTTTGAGAGAATCTGCTGTTCGATCAATTTACAAAACAGGCTATTTGAAAAGAGGATCCATTATTATCACACGAAATGCAGAATAAAACTATCGTTGATACTTTATATTATTATTTGTAGAAAATTGATGGAGAAATAAGAGCCATCGTCGATGACGCTACCAAAAAGTCTCTGGCTGACCAAGAAATCGGTCTGGATGAGTTGCCAGCCGACATTTACTGCAATAATTTGGAGGGAAAAATCAGAAACATCGACCCGTTTACACACCTGGCGCACAAAAGAGTCGGGCCTGCCGTCAATGCGCAGTAAACTAATTCAACAAATTTCGGTATTGCGTTTTGAAAATATCGAAGGTTATCAACGATGACGCAATTGTTTTGGAATTTCGTTGTCTAAATGAAAACATAAGTTATAATGAGGAATTAAGGACAAACATGAAATTAAATAATAGCGAAAGAATTGACTCACAATGTTCCGATAGTTGAATGAAATCAAGTGAGGATTTAAGTATTTAAAAATAAATGAATATTACATTTGGTCCCTGCTCGGGCGCCAAATGTAACGATATCTGTAGATTTCAATTTTAAGTTTAATTTTGTTTTTATTTACTTTAAACTATGGGAGGTCCTGTTTTAGTTCCTTGAAATGCATCTATTTTCTGTTTTTTTTTGAAAACCAACAAAAGCCTCAAATGATTCACTAAATGATTCATTCAGAACTTTTCAATATCTTTGAACTTGTTATTGTAGGTCAATTAGATTAAAATTGTTTTCCGAATACAGGGTGATTCAGGCACATTTGTTTTTGATATACCAATAGTAGCAATTGAGTTTTGTACCATACTTCATGAATTCCATAGTTTTCTATGGAGTATTCAACTCTGATTCCTTCTTGGCAAAACTATTTTACGTATCTTTATGAATCACCTTGGAATTTTCTACCAATGTTGAAAGTACATGTTTGTTGTTTTTGTAAATAATAACAATTTAATTTATTATTCAATTGATTTGTACCTATGTATATACATTATCGAAGTCTGGTTTTATACTTTCATTGTGAAAATAAAATTATTTTTATGTACACCATCAAACGAATCATAATATAGATTCTACAAGAACCGTTCAAATTGAGGTTTAAATTTGATACCCTTTGCCTTCCTAGAAATATCACGCTGGAGTCCCGGGTTTCTTGAACTTTTCTTTCTTCTTGGGAAGACGGTCTATACTCAGCTGAACACTCTGTCTAACAAGATCTGGCATGCCCTCTGAAATTGATAACATTACTGAATCAATAATTCAGTATTTCAAATAAATAATAATATACACTCACCGGCAAAAAAAATGGCCACCAAAAAATTTGCCCAGATTGTTCACCCTGTAACTTTTTTAATCCTCTTCCGATTTTTGTGAAATTTGGATCAAACCGTAGATTTTTGTGATACGATGTTGGCCTAAATATAAGTTTTCGTGAAAAGCTGATGACTTGATCATTATACAGGGAAAAACCAAAGTTACTATTTCACCCTTTACTTCTTAACGCCCTGTGGCGGAATTGAGTGATTGAACTTGGCTTCATTATGCTTTGGATTGAAGTGTGATTCCTTCTCAACACAATAGTCTTTGTTTCACGTCAATATCTTATTTTTAAGAGTGTTTTAAGAAAGTATGTCATTTTTCAATTTTCATTAACAATCATCAGAACCTACATACAGTGTCATTCATAAAGTCGGCATCATATGGGAAAAACTTTTATTAATGACTTATTTTGGAATTTGAGTTGGACGTTGAGTTTTGCTTCAAAAAAAAAAAGAAAAATGGCCTACTCAATCGGGGTCACGTGACTTTCGCTACATGTCAAAAGTGACATTTTTTCAAATTGATCGCTGAAAGTAGGCTTATTTGTTCGAATATCGAAAAAGTTTACTTGAAAAAGTTGTTTCTATTTCAATTTTACATATGTGACTCGGATTTTAACTTTCTATTACATTTTTTAGATTTCGATATTTTTTAAAAATTTTCGAAATTTCTGTAATATTAAAAAAAGTGTAAATTCGATAAAACTACTTCATATCAGTAGTTTTATCATGCTACTAACTTTCAATTACTAATTATCACTAATTATCGACAAAAATATGATTTTCTTCAGAAAATGATAATCTCCGCTTCAAAATTTTGTTATGTTTGATGCAAACATAACATCGAAATTCTGTTATGTTTGAGTCAAGCATTTATAGAATAGAATAGAATAGAATAGAATAGAACTTTATTTACGGTTATCCATTGCATACATTATAATCACAAATATTATTACAAGATGGGAAAAAATATGTACCTATGTAAATATTCAACAAATACAAATAAACATAAATAACAAGAGAATATCCTAAATTAGTATGAACCTATCACAGTTATCACTCACAGTTGCTATATATCCTAGATCATTATGAAGCTATATCACAGTAATCAAACACAGCTGCTTATAAAGGGGTACTATTAATGGTAATCAATGTCGAAATGAATACAATTATTATTGTATTCCCTTGGTATCCTTGAGAGAGGGCTATGCATGCCATAATTTGTGGAATGATGGTTAATGTAAAATAGTGCTTTGCTTCTAGTCCTACTGTTTGTACTTAGCTGAATTTCGGATACAAGTTTGGGACAGTCAATGATACCATTCAACAATTTATATAAAAAGAGCAAGTCTGTGTTGAACCTACGTTTTTCTAAAGTTTCCAAACCTGTGCTATTTTGAATGTTGTCATAATCATGATTCCAATTCATTCCCAGTCTGAATGCATAATGCCTGAGGAATTTTCTCTGTATTCCTTCAATTGTCCCGATATCAACACTGTAGTTAGGACACCATATCACAGAAGCATATTCTAAGCAAGACACGATATTCATTTAAATTTATTTTTCCAGTACTGAAAAGATCAGTTTAAATGAATTTCGTTTCTAAAAGCTTGACGATGTATCAACTTTGCATCAAACATAACAGAATTTGGAAGCGGGTATTATCATTTTCTGAAGGAAATCATATTTCTGTCCATAATCAGTGAAAATGAGTAATTGAAAGTAAGTAGCATGAAAAAGCTACTGGTATGAAGTAGTTTCGTGGAATTAACAGTTCTTCAAATATTACAGAAATTTCGAAAAATAAAAAAAAATCAAAATCTAAAAGTTGCAATAGAAAGATCAAATTCGGGGAGCATGTGTAAAATTGAAATAGAAACAACTTTTTCAAGTAAACTTTTTCGATATTCGAACAAATAAGCCTACTTTCAGCGATTAATTAAAAAAAATGCCACTTTTGACATGTAGCGAAAGTCACGTGACCCCGATTGAGTAGGCCATTTTTCATCTTTTTGGAAGCAAAACTTAACGTCCAACTCGGATTCCAAAATAAGTCATTAATAAAAGTTTTTCCCATATGATGCCGACTTTATGAATGACACTGTATACTTATCGATGAACAACTTGAAGAATTAATTTCACTCATTTCTACCTCTTTTCTTACCACTTACCGGAAAAATCCTTATTTACAAAAAACAAACGAAGTAGACCTGTAGTCAATAACGAGTATGCCCTCCTCGGCCTTCTCGAGTTTGATTTACAACATTCAACCGTCGTAGCATAGAGTTGATCAAATTCCTCAAGTGGTCTTGAAGAAATTCCTAATATTCCCCTTGAAGTGCGAATCGTAGTTCTTGAAGTCCTGATAAGGCCTGACGTAGGCGAATTAGCCTCTGGAGTTCATCCCTAAGATGCTCTATAAGTTCTGAATTATGGTTAATGTTTAATACAAATATAAAAAATCCTTACTTTCTTGAAACACTTGTATATTCTCTTAAAATGACATGAATCTAGAACCATTGTGTTAAGAAGGGGCGAAAAAGGATCACAATTCAAAACAAGATGAAGCAGAAGGTTGGAGAATTATTTTTAATAAAAATAATAAAAACCCATACTTCCTAATAACACTTGTATCTTCTCCTAAAAAGTGGTTATCGACGTGAAATAAGAACCATTGTGTTAAAAAGGGATCACACTTCAATCCGAAACATAATGGAGCTAAGTTCAACGACTCACTTTTTCCACAGGGCGTTATAGGAGGTTAAGGGTGGAAAATTCACTTTTGTTTTTCCCTGTATAATGATCAAGCCGTCAGTTACTCTCAGGACCTAATATTCAGGCTAACATTCCGAAACATGAACATACGATTTTGTCGAAATTTCATCAAAATCGGACAAGAATTAAAAAAGTTACAGGGCAAACGATTTGGCAAAATTTTTTTATAGCCGGTTCTTTCTGCCGGTGAGTGTATATTGCACCCACCCTACTTGTTTTCTTGTTTGAAAACTTATATGTTCGTGAATACGGTGGTTGAACGTTCTATTTGTCTGACCAATATATACCCAGTTGACATTTTCTCAACTTGTTGTGTTAACGTGTGAACTCATGTAATGTTCGTGAATCCTATGGTTGACCATTCTACTTATCTGACCAATACAGTGTGTCTCACTTTAACCCCCCCCCTCTATATCTCAGCTATTAGTCCTAACCTAACCTAACCTGACCAATACAGTGTGTCTCACTTTAACCCCCCCCTCTATATCTCAGCTATTAGTCCTGCAATTCGTACCAAATTTGGACTGGTATAAATAACCATCCATATGATCGTGTTTTCAAAGACAAACATCCTTTTGGACAGTGCCGTGTTCTTTTATTGAAATAAAAAGCAGTCGATTTTCATGAAATCATTTGAGGAAAAATAACAAATAATCACCTCATTCCGAATTAACAAGATTGGTTTTTTTTTCATGTTCAGCCTCGAAAAAATAGTGAATTATAATCAACTGCAAATGTTGGAACGTTCAATGACTTTGGTTGGTAGAAAATCACGATTTGAAAGAAAAAACAAGAAATACTATTTTATGTTGAACTCACCGTTTCCGAATGAATAATTATTATGTTCGCAAAAATGCTGTTTAGATGTGCCCTCTGAAATTGATAACATTACTGAATCAATAGTTCAGTATTTCAAATAAATATATATTGCACCCTACTTGTTTTCTTGTTTGAAAACTTATATGTTCGTGAATACGGTGGTTGAACGTTCTACCTGTCTGACCAATATATACCCAGTTGACATTTTCTCAACATATTGTTATGTTAACGTGTGTTGAATAGGTTTTTTCAAACTGATGTAATGATCGTGAATCCTGTGGTTAAGCATTCTACTTGTCTGACCAATACACATGAATCCCTAGAAAGCCTGGGTGCTAACAACAGAGTCACTTTGCTGTGGGTGCATGGACACCAGGGGGTGGAGGGTAACGAGAAAGCCGACATCCTCGCCAAACAGGGAACCGAATCTGTGTTCATAGGACCAGAACCATATTTTGGGGTCACCGCAAGTGCGGCGAAAACAACTATCTCGGGCTGGGCGGAGGGAAAAACACTCACGTACTGGTCCGAATTACCAGGATTAACCCATTCGAAGGCGTTCCTGCCTAAACCATCGGAAAAAATAACCAGGCAGATCCTAGAATGGAGCAGGGGTAACCTGCGAATTCTGACTGGACTGCTTACGGGACACTGTCGTCTAAGATACAACCTGGGAAGGATGGGTCTGAACCAACAAACGGACTGTCGGTTCTGTTGTGTGGAAGACGAAACGGCTGAACACATATTATGTTCATGCTCTAGCTTAGAAAGACTAAGGTTCGACACATTTGGCTTTACCAACCTAGAACCCATCGATTTCAGACAAATCTCACCCAATTCAACCATGAACTTTGTAAAAAGATGTGGATTGTACGGTGAACTGTAACCTCTAGGGGTGAGCCACAATAGACCCATCTGGGGTCGCAGTGGAGGGAAGGTGTTCGCCCCACTCACATGGAACCTAACCTAACCTGACCAATACAGCGTGTCTCACTTTAAACGCCCCCTCCCCACTCTATATATCAGCTATTAGTCGTGCGATTCGTACGAAATTCAAACCGGTAAAATAAATTGAAAAAAAAACAAAACTAGGAGATAACAGTAAAATTATTTGGCGTTTACTAAAAAAATTCTCACCTTCGATCAACCCCGAAAAGAACCTGTTCAGCTCAATCAAACAAGCCGCGTCGTGGTCTTCTTTGGCCCTGAACTGCCTGCAGATTTTGCCCATCAACAGAATGGCCGTCGACTTGAAATTCACGTTTTCCATGGGAATTTTGTAGATCAACGGTTTGAAGAATTCGTTGATCTTCTTGTACACCCATTTATTGTCCTTGTTGCGGCAATACAGCCGGATGGCGAAATCCGAAGTCGGATTCGGATTTCCTGAAAACAACGGTAATTTTTCATAAGTAATACCACAAGTTATACTATTTTGCTGAGATATGCGGCGATTGTTACATTTCATTTATTTCGTATCAGGTACAGGATACAATAAACATATTGGATAATGCCAAAAGTATGCAGTATAATGTTACTTGTCATAATTCCTAATACATTGATATATTACGAACAAACTTAGAGAAAGACGAACAGCTAAAATTTATCTGAGTAGTTGATCATTAGGCACATTAAAATCAGAAATTGAAATCATTCCATTTGAAATCATTTATATCCTTGTCTAATTTTCACCACTGGAGTTGGTCATTGAGGTAGTCCTCTATGGAATAGTAGGCTTTCTTCAGGAGGATTTTCTTTATTTCAAATTTATAGTTTTGTATGTTTTTAATTTTTTCATGTTTTCTGGGAGTTTGTTAAATACTTTGACTCCCATGTAATCACAGGTTTGCTGCCCAACTGTGGACGGCTAAATTGAGATGAAATTTGGTTCTTGTTTTTAGTGTTGTGTTCGTGTATGTTTGATCTCTGTGCAGAGGAAATAATTTTATTTTTGGTATGGATAAGAAACATGTAAAACGGAAAAACGAGACCAGACTTCAGATTTTGATGTCTGAGTACTCCATTCAGGACATCCATTACTGGATAACCACAGTATGTAACATTTTGAAATTTTCATACCGATTCATAGCACTGCATTTTGCCATCACGAAATACAGAGTGGACAAAAAAATAATCTATGCATATTTTCGACATTGACAAGTATCTCAAAAGTTATACAGTGTGTCCCACTTACCATGCTCACCATGGGTATCTTTATAACGGTGACAGATACGAGGTCGGTTGAATGACACCAAATATTTATGAAAATATTCAGATAGGAATTCCACATTCTCATGGCAGTTTTTCAAAGTGATTTCGAAAAAAATATGAAATTTATACCAACTCTTCTAGAATTTGAGATATCATCACCAACTTCCATAATGTATTGTCACCGAAATTATGAACACCTGCCAAATTTCAAGTTAATCGGAGTTATGGAATTTTTGTTGAAATTAAAAAAAATGGCTGCTCCAAGATGGCGGACAAGATTTGGTCCGATTCCATTCAAAATTGGTAAGTGGGGGTTTTTGAGATCGGAGATCATGAGTTTTTTGTTAAAATTTATAAATTGAAGATGGCGGCTTCCAAATAATTTTTTGTTTTTGTATAAACGACGATAACTCCCTTGTTATCAACACAAAACTATTACTGCGACATATCATCTGTAGGAGAAAAAGAAGTTATTTGTAACTAAGTCATAGTGAGCTATGACCTACATTTGAAAAACTAAAATTGGTGCTGGTATCTCAAATTCTAGAAGAGTTGGTATAAATTTCATATTTTTTTCGAAATCACTTTGAAAAACTGCCATGAGAATGTGAAATTCCTATTTGAATATCAAAATAATTTTTCACATTATAGTTGGCCTTGACAAACTCCACATTTGGTGTCATTTAACCGACCTCGTATCTCTCACCGTTAAAAAGATACCCATGGTGAGCATGGTAAGTGGGATACACTGTATACGTATACGAGATATGTTCATATGAAGTTTGATTCTTGAAATTACTATGAGATGGTGTGACAAATGGAGACTGAAGCCAAACCCAGAAAAATCCCAACTGATAATATTCAACCATAATATCTCCAATAACTCACCTTCAGTCAGTGTGAATAATCATATTGTGAGAACGAGCACAGTAGCCAAGTACTTAGGAGTTCACTTAACATTTTCGGAACCTAACATATTAGAAGAGAGGAATTAGCAGAAAAACAGCAGCTCACATTTACAAAGCCATATGCCGCCCCATACTCGAATATGCTCACCCAATATACATCAACACCAGAAAGAATCTAGTAGTCGCAGAAAGATCTAGCCTGAGAGCAATCACGAAAATACGACATCCTCAAAACTCCCTTCACAACCCTCCAAATGAACTCCTCTACCAACTCACCACTAATGTACAACCAATGGGCGTGTACACCTTAGTAGAACTTTCAACTCAAACCATGTTTATAATGATCCTTTTATACATAAATAATGATTGACGACATAATTCGATCGAAAACTCAACCGGAATGTTTTATATTTGGACATAAATAATAGTACCTTCTGAAAACGGACCCTCTTATGACGTAGAAACCTCATCTCGCCATAGTTAAAAAAAAATACCAAACGCCCGACGGAGACTGAGGCAACTGATATATTAATTCTTTCAACTGTGATCTCGCGCTAATACACTCTGTCAGATATCATGTATCATTCATCTCTGTCTGGAATAATCTTGTTTCAGTATTAGGGTTTTGACGTCACATCATCGCCTCGTTTTCAGAGGTCCAAAAATCGGGAATTTCAATAATTTTTTATAAAACGTAGGGAGCTCACAGCAAGAAACGGTTTGCGGTGGTGAGCTAGTTTGGGTGAGTTCTATCGAATTAGGAAATAAAAATTTTTTGTGATATAAGCCCATTAGCGAGAGACTGGAAAAACTATCACAGAAGTTCTCCAACAATGAAAGTAACCTGCAGATCATTCAAACCCAGTGCATCCAAAGACACCCTACAGAGACCTCAAGTAACAAGTTTCCAGTAAACACCTTGGTCACCAACATGGCAGAAATACCAAGAAATTAAGAAATTGACCAATCTTGAACACTTTTCTTTTTTTTACTTACATCAGACAATAATTCACATAAATATGATTACATTTTATTATTCAATCAATGAAATGAAGTACAACAAATTTCAATGTATTACAGGCTGAAGGACTTCGGCCGGTGGCCAATTGGGTAACCAATAAAGCACTTTTATTATTATTATTTCTTGAAATTGGTCGAATAATTGGCCCCTTGAATATTAGAGAGAGAGAGAATAATCTTTATTGTCTAAAATGTATTACATTTCGTCGACAAAGGTATAACATATATATAAAAAACAAACTATTGTAAAAGAAACAAGACTAAAAAAATATTTACACAAAGGGTATAATACGGTACGGTACACACGTGCTTTTACAACTACAGTTTATTAAAATCTTGATGTAGATAGTAACATTTATATAGAAAGACTAGAAATTATATGCAAAATACTCTTCCAAACTATAAAAGCACTCTCCCATCACAAGGTTTTTTACCGATTTCCTAAATTGCTTCTGATCATTGATTGCTGTTATTTGTTTCGGTAAATGATTATATATCTGTCTACTTCTATAGATTTGAGAATGCTTGGTCAAAGTTGATGTGGGGAGTGGAAGGACAAGTATCATCTCCTTTCGTGTATGCCTTTCTGCTCGATTCAAGAACTTTTCTTTATGTTTGTGGAGCAAGCAAACAGTCTCTATAATAAAAATTTCGAATATTGTTGGTATTTTATATTTGCAGAAAATTGGCCTACACGAGTCGCGAATCCTCTTTTTGAATATTATTCTCATAGCTCATTTTTGAATGACGAATATACTTTGCAATAAAACCTGGCAGGCAGAGCCCCAAAATGGAATTCCATACCTAAGATGACTCTCCATGAGTGAATAGTATGCGGTCATTGAAGCTGAAAATCCGAGTTCACGAGATATGACATTCACGGCAAAGCAACCAGAAGACAATTTCTTTTTCAGTGCATTAATTTGTGTGTCAAACTTTAAATTACTATCAATAAATATACCTAGGAATTTCGTTACAAGCTTACTTTCAACCGTCTGACAACCTAAAGTTACCTGATCCAAATCCCACTTAAATGTGACCAGATTTGTTTTAGAAAAATTCAGCGACAACATATTCGATTCACACCAATTTTTTATTTTTTCTAAATCAGAGTGTATAGTTCGAGTCAAAATGGCCGGATCTCCATTACGCCAAAATACCGTGGTGTCATCCGCGAATAAGGTGAATGTTCCAGATATATCCAATTTAGCCAGATCGTTAACATACAGCAAGAATAAAATTGGGCCCAAGACTGACCCTTGAGGAACTCCGTTTACTATTTTTCCACTTTCGGAAGTATTATTGTTCAGAGATATTTTTTGGCTCCTACCAGTGAGATAAGATCTGAACCATTCTAATGTTGTTCCCCGAAATCCATAATGGAAAAGTTTCTGCAGGAGGATCTCATGACACACACAATCAAACGCCTTAGAAAAGTCCAGAAATACTGCCGCAGCCACTTCCTTGTCGTTTAGAGTTGTGTAAATGTTTTCAAGTAAATTAAAAATGGCATCTGTCGTATTTTTATCATATTGGAAACCAAATTGTACGGGAGTTAAAATCTTGTGCTTTTCCAAAAAGCCCACCATCCTGCGTTTGACTAGTTTTTCGATGATTTTTGATAACGTTGATAGAATTGAGATCGGTCTGTAATTACTAGGGTCATCAATGGCACCTCCTTTGTGGAGTGGTAACACTTTCGCAGATTTTAAGCGTGAAGGAAACACACCAGTGGTAAACGATGTATTTATAGCTGTTACTAAGGCTTCAAGAGCTTCATCCGGCAATTGAAAGAGCAGCTTTGCTGAGAGGTTGTCTTCACCAGCAGAGTTTTTATTTTTGATTTCTATTATCTCAGATTTAAGTTCACTCAAATATGTATCATACAAAAAAAGGGAGTCCATAGGAGAGCTCATCTTGTTCAAATTATGAAGTGGATCTACTATTGGTATGATATCTTTGGTTATTTTTGATGCTACTGAACAATAATATTCATTCAAATGATTTAAGTTGATCTTTATTTCCGGTTGATTTTGTTTTTTATTACCTCTCAAGTCGTTTATTATTGTCCACATGTCCTTTGGTTTATTACCTGCCTGATTCAGTCGGTCAGTATAATAGAGATCTTTGGCTAATTTGATAGTTTGTCTGTAAATACGACGAAAGTTATTGAAGTATGAAATAAAAAATATATTGTCACTATGAAATTTTCTAATGGTATGCAGGCATCTTAGATTTTTTGAGGAAATTTTTAGTCCTTTTGTGAACCAGAGTTTGGATTTTTTCCGTTTCAACAAGCGCAGCGGAAATGCTTTATCGAAATTTTCACAAACAAGTTTCTGAAATTCGTTAACTGGATCTTCTGTTTCATTTATAGAATCCCAATATGTGGCTTGACAGAGATTCAGAAAATGTGCATAGTTTTTTCTGCTATATATTCGTCCATACTGTTTGCCCTGGTTGATGGTTGCATCTTTAAGAATGTTGGGGATGATACAGAAAACTGCATTAGCATAACATTAAGGGACACTCTTTAAGTATATCTACGATTTTGATCGCACGAAAAAAATTAAATATATGCGTTCACTGAATTCTCATGAACCATACAGGGGAGAGGGGAATGAAAATTTGCTCATTGACGAAGGAGAAGACTCACTCAAGTAATGCTGGAAGATTTCTTCGAACAGCTCGTCGCAGTTCCGCCTCTCCTTCGGGTAGCCGTGGTACTGGTGCAACAGACACCGCAACGGTATCAGATTGTAGCCGGGCATGAAGAATGTTTTCAAGTGGACGAGTTGGACCAGCACCTTCGCCATTGGATAATCTGAAAACGTCAGATACAACACAATAGGTCGCGTGCACGATGACCGACCCTGGAGGCAAAATATTGAAACACAACATCATTCTTCTGTGAATTATTGAAACACAACCTCACTTTTTTACATGGTTACAGAGGAATCAAAAGGTTGAAATAGTTTTTCACAATATTTTGGCATACGAATCGTGTATCGTGTTTCTTGCGTTATTCATTAAGTCAAGCATGCCTTCGCATTGTGCTGTTGTACAATGCACAAAAAATGCAGCAAGAGACTAGGGAATATGATTTTTCAGGTAAATAGTAATCTCACATAGTTAGCATTATGAAATGTTGTCATTCCTTATTAAAATTCCTTCTGCCTTCTGCCACTTCTGCAATACAAGCTAATGCTGCTAATAGATTGAAAATGTCTACAACACAGTACACACACGATCGTCAGCATGTCAGACCAGTCCTACCGATTGATTGCATGAATCCAATCTTCTTGCATTATTCTAGAAATTTCAGGTATATTTCTATTAGCTGATTCTATTGCAGAAGGAATTCCGATGAGAAATCAGAGAAATAACCAAATTTCAAAAATGAAAACTATGTGAGTGACTATAGTAGGTACTTACTATTAAATCATAATGTACCATCCGGATTTCTTCATCTTCCGCTGTAGTTTTTGTGCATTTGACAACAGCACAATGTGATGGCATTAGCGAATTGATGAATAGCGGAAAAATACGATTCATATGCCAAAATAATTGTGGAAAACTATTTCGATCACTTGTAAACAAATATGTTTTGCCTCCAGGGTCGGTCATCTGACAGTTCTTGCACGCGACCTATAGGTCGCGTGCACGATGACCGACCCTGGAGGCAAAATATTGAAACACAACCTCATTCTTCTGTGAATTATTGAAACACAACCTCACTTTTTTACTTGGTTACAGAGGAATCAAAGGATTGAAATAGTTTCTCACAATATTTTGGCATACGAATCGTGTTTTTTGCGCTATTCATTAATTCGAGCATGACTTCGCATTGTGCTGTTGTACAATGCACAAAAAATGCAGCAAGAGACTAAAGAATATGATTTTTCAGGTAAATAGTAATCTCACATAGTTATCATTATGAAATGTTGTCATTCCTTATTAAAATTCCTTCTGCCTTCTGTCACTTCTGCAATACAAGCTAATACTGCTAATAGATTGAAAATGTCTACAACACACACGATCGTCAGCATGTCGGACCAGTCCTCTCGATTGATTGCATGAATCCAACCTTCTTGCATTATTTTAGAAATTTCAGATGTATTTCTATTAGCTTCTATCGCAGAAAGAATTCCGATGAGGAATCAGAGAAATTACCAAATTTCAAAAATGAAAACTGTATGTGAGTGACTATAGTAGGTACTTACTTTTAAATCATATTGTACCAACCGGATTACTTCGTCTTCCGCTGCAGTTTTTGTGCATTTCACAACAGAATAATGTGATGGCATGAGCGAATTGATGAATAGCGGAAAAATACGATTCGTATGCCAAAATAATTGTGAATAACTATTTCAATCACTTGTAAACAAATAAGTGAAGTGATGTTGTGTTTCAATATTTTGCCTCCAGTGTCGGTCATCTGACAGTTCTTGCACGCAACCTATAGAAAAGAGTCCAAGTCGCTCAAAGGATTCCCATTATTTTATATCTTTTATATTATTATTTCAGTTTCTATTTATTCATCATTTTTAACATTTCCATGACAATATCAGTGCCAACTAACATCTATTAATAAAACACCCATCGCGTGTCACGTGCCCTATATACAGCGCGCACCAACAAAAGTGCGGGGACAGTCTTTGAGAACTGCCGATAGAAGTGAAAACTAGGGTCGCTTGATGGAAATTGACGTTAAAATCATCTTAACAGGGTACGGACAGATCCTCGTCTCCTCTCACTCTAAAGTGTTTGTGAAACAGTTATATAGTTCCATCCTTATTCAATTCTGGGGATAAACACTAGATTTTTGACATTCGTTGTTATCATAAGTAATTTCCATATGGAATTCCTGATTCAACTATACCAAGATATTGATGAACATTCCTCTAGTTTTAGAGTTTACTACTCCAGCATAATCTTTGCGAGGTAGGGAACTTATAAATTGTACTGAAAGCTTAATATATTTCACCAAAAGATACTGTTCTTGGACTGTATACCAGTGTTGACTGAATTGACTGAATGCGCTGAGCTTTATGATTAAGAAATAGTGGAAACCTATACTACTGTACTCATGTCATGTGTGCTAAATATATTTTCGGGAATCCAACTCGGAGAAGAATTTATGGAATCACTAATATCACACTATGTAAAAAACTTCGTCTAGGATGAAAAGTAGGCTGATGAAAAGTAATACGTGAAATGTGCAGGAAAATGAAGAATAGAATATACTTCACCCCCATGCTATACATATGATTCTTCCGTCTCCCTTGATTAAAAAGTCACTTTCGAATAATTTATTGATGAAAGTAACAAAGAAGTAGATATACGCTAAGTATACGCAGTTTAACTTATAGGCACGTTATTTTCACTATCGCATCCCACATATTTTCTATTTGTGGAAGAGTAATTATTATACTAATTATATAAACTATAATGTCTTTCGCCATATTGGATCCGTCATCTTGAATTTTCCAATTTTTATGAAACAATCTTTATCTCCTACCCCGGAAAACCCCAGATACCTTCCAATTTTGAATAGAATTGGATCATAATTACAAAACTCGTTCGCCATAATATGATCTTCCTCAACAATAAGTAAATACCCTGTACATACCTATTATTAAAATTTAGAATGATTTTCTGTAGCGCCCATGGATGTGACGTGACAGCAATGTCAGGGATGCCAGTAGACAAAACTAAAGTCTCTAGATCATTAAAAAAGAATGCAGCTATGATCTGTCCGTACCCTGTTAAGATGACTTTAATTGTATGTATAACACTATGTATATTGTTTATGTATCCCTATTATAAACAACTATGTTTCTTGGGGTAATAAAGACAATCAATCAATCTCCACCGAAAACCCCAGATACAAATTGATTGATGGTTGTTTTTATTACCCCAAGAAACATATATAGGGATACATGAACACATGTACAAAAAATAATAATATCAAAAGGTTAACTAATGAATTCCACTCAGTGGAAACAAATTCATACTTTTTCTTAAGATGAAAGTAATAACACTTCAATTCTGAGTAATCAAATCATGCCAAATATTTTTCAAATTGTCCTGACCAGGTATTGTTTAAGATTGACTTTAAATCTTTTTACATCATGTATATTTCCCAATTCACTGGGTAATGAATTGTATAAAATTATTCCATTATGAAATACAGATTGTATTTGCTATCAAGAGAGACGGTGAACATTTTTTAATTGTTAATTACTTATGACTTGTATTAATAATAATGATGCCTTATCGACTCGGGTACTATTTATATTCGGAATCGATGCTAGGTTTGCAATTTTCCGCATTGAGAATGGCCATTACCTTTCGATATTGCTTACCTAGGTATTATCGCACGGTAAGCGGTTTTTGCAAATTCTACAGGAACTGGACGTCTATGAACTCTGCTGACCTGATCAAAACTACACTGTACTGAATGTTTCAATTTGGAAAAGTTAATTTATAATTGAAGATCTTGAAATGAACTCGAGTTTGAGTGATGTTATTCCATAGGCATTTGTACTTCTTGACAATATGTGCACTCGACCTATACGATATGTTTAACCGTTGAAAATGAGGTGCATTATTCATGTTTACTTACTTTCAACGTCAACTGCCATGGGTATCACCTCGACCCATGAAGTCAGTACCGTGAACAGTATGGGTACTGCCAAATTGCCGTTATAAAAGAAGGCCTCGCAGCAAAACGTCCGCATCCTGTTTATGTCCGCTTTTAAGCGGCAAACGGCCAAGAATAACCTCGTCAGAGGTATGGCAGCCTGTATACCACAACCTGAAAGATATTTAGAAGATGACAATAACAACAAATAAGGATCTCGGCGAAACCAAAATATTCGTTTTTCTTGTTCATAGGGTCGGTCTCATACCCTTCGGCTGAAGCCTCGGGATATAATCTTGGTCTCTTGGCAATAGTGATAATCTTTACTACCTTAGTGTATAAATATCTATTAGGTACTAAATAATGTAATAAGCAACGAGTTGACATCATTTTTTCAACTGATCGCCGCCCTTTTTTAATATTGAAATAACTCTGCTGTGAACCAGTATGGACAGTATCATTCAAACTATTATTTTTGTCTTCTATGCATAAAACTTGACGAACTTACAGCTTGGGGCGATCTTTTTTAGACAGCCTGAACAATGCTGGAATATAAAGTGATATTACCTATCCTTTGTATGTACAGTTGTGTTCGGGAAAGAAACTTCTCCAATATGCCATCAGTTATCTCTTTCTCCAAAGACACCAACAAACTCAGATATATCCTTTGAGTTCTAGTCATCAGCGGTGCTGGGTAATATTTGTTGATAGGTTTGTCATGGAAATCTTTGGCCACTTCATGTATTATTAAACTAAAAATAAAAATAATAATTTTTCTTCTACTAGTACAGGGTGATTGTTTATCTTTTACTCAATCGGCCCGATTCACTAAGAGCGTGGTTATTTCAACTACTGTCATTCGAGTGATTAATATGAAGGTCAGTGGTCATTTGAACCACTTACAGATTTTCTGATTCTCTAAGGCCTAGATGGATAATAAGAAAACAACTTGTCATGTTTTTTACACTTTTTATAGTGGCAGATATCCACCAGCCTCTTCTGGTGATTTGTGGAGTGGCTAAGGTTTTGAATAAAAAAATGTGGCACTATTTCAAGGAAATGTTGTTCATCTCTTGATGCTAGATGTTGCACAAGACTCATAAGAGAAAATTCTACGGCAAGAAAGTATGGAATATCTACCTAATTATTTGTGAAAACAACCTATTTCACTAGACGGATAGCATCAAACAATATAATTTTCAGGGATTCAACAAATCCATCCATAAATTTCAAAAAATCTATGACATTTTTTTCATGTTTTGGTTCCCACGAAAAGGGATATCCTGTAATGTTCAGAGAACATCGTGAAAACCAAGGAAAATAAGTTAGGAATTGGTGTTCTTCTTAAATTTCTGGAGGTTATATGCCTCGGGGAACACCTCCCTTGGCAATGTGTTCCAGAGCCTCGCTGTTCGTTGGATGAAAGAGTCTTTGGAAAGAGATGTTCTGCAGGTCTCCAAAGTGACCAGAAAGGGGTGCGAAGCCTCAACTCGCGGGGATTTCCAAGGGAGGAACAATTGTTGATATTTCAGAAGAGCATCGTCCATGAAAATATCTACAAAATAGAGCCAGATCGCCAACTTTTCTACGGTGTTCCAGAGAAGTGAGTGAGTTTGTGAGCGAGGCATCACCCACGAGACGAACGGTCCTTTTTTGGACCGAATCCAACAGTTTCAGGGTATGTTTGGGTGCTGCACTCCAAATATGGAAACAGTATTCCAGGACAGGTCGGATCTCTGCTTTATAGATCTGGGGTGGTTAAAAAAGTTCTTAGCAACAACGTTACTAATTTAGCCACCCTGTTCTTAAAGAATCGGACCGAATAGCTATCTCAGTTAATACTGATCTTACAGAAACGTTCAAATGGAAAAAAGTGGAGTATTTTTATGGTCATTTAGAATCTAGTACTAGAAAATGTAAAAAAGCATCGTAAACCTAAACATTTTACATAAACTGGTATTTTTCAAATAATGGAACATCCTGTATTTCAGTTTCCTAAACGGCAGAGCTCTTTCTTCTGATTTCAAATATAAATATTTTATTGAGGTTATTTTTTGTCAGTTTATGAAAAATATAGACTTTTTGGTATAGATGTAAGGCAGGTGTTGAAAGCCGGACGACAATCCTACCGACTGCGCCACTGATACGTATGTGTTTAACATGAAATAATACGAACTGCCACGGCTAACCATATATTCAAGACCAACGAGGGCAACGAGCTGATATCGGTCCGTGATAAAAACACCAAAACATATAATATATCTCTCGAATTGATTATAGAACAGAGCTTAATCATTTAGGAAAATAAAATACCAGTTCATGTGAAACTTTTAAGGTTTACGATGTTTTTTGCATTTTCTAGTACTAGATTCTGAATGCCCATGAAAATACTCAATTTTTGTCCATTTGAACGTTACTGCAAGAACCATATCAACGAAGAAAGCTATTAGGTAAAATATAAACAACCAACCTGTTCATATTTATCTGATATTATGAGGATTTTTTCGACCTGAAGTCTTCACTACTTTGTGAAAGCTGACTAATCTACGTCAAGTGGTGACGAATCAAAAATGGTACTTACTCTATAGTTACGTCGACTTTCAATCTCTTGAATTCCAAGAGGATAGGTTTGGGAATCTCATCTTCATTCGGAATGTTCACTAATTTCTTGACCATTATCTTCATTTTGACTAAAAATATATTATTTTATATACAATTCTGATGTTTATCGAAATAATTTGATAGAAATTCGATAAAATATGGAACATAGGTATGATACATTTTTCTGTACGTGATTAAAATATCCGAACAAGCCCGAACTGAAAACGAATAAGAAATCACAAGAAGATTGCATAACCTTCTGGGTGAGAAACATAAACAATTAAATAGTTTCCATTATTTATATCAATCACAATCAACAAATGATATAACGGATACAGAGGAAACAGCGCATATACAGTGTCATTCATGAAGTTGACAACATATCGGAAAAACTTTTTCGATGAAGATTATAAATTGTTTTGAAATTCGACTTGGACCTTAAATTTTGCTTTAATGAAGATGAAAAATGACCTACACAGTCGAGGTCACGTGACATTCGCTGATTTTTTTCAAATTAATCGCTGAAAACAGTCTTATTTTAAACTTTCTGTTGCAACTTTTAATTCATTTCTTTGGTTTATTTTCAAATGAATCGCTGAAAACAGGCTCATTTGTTTGAACTTCAAAAAACGTTTACATAGAAGGGTGGTTTCAATTCATATTTTACACATGTACATTCATTCATGTATCTCAAATTTAAACTTCCTGTTGCAACTTTTAATTTAGTTCTTCGATTTATTTCAATTATTATTGTAACTTCGAAAAAACTGTCCTAAACTTCAGTTAGATGCGTACAGTAGTTTGATGATATTTTGACAGATGACTGTGCTCCTGAATGCTAGACGATATATCAACTTTGCATCAAAAAACAGAAATTTGAAGTAGCATTTCCTGAAGATAACATATTTTTGTCGATAATTAGTAATTGAAAGTTAGTAGTACGATAAAGCTACTGGTATGGAATGGTTTTGTCGGTGTTATTTTTTTTTAATGTCACATTTCGTAGCAATTGAAAAAATATCAAAACCGAAAGTCGCGCAAGAACGTTCAAATTAAAGACACATTCGTGAAAACAACTTTTCTTCGAAAACTTTTTTGAAATTCAAATAAGCATATTTATAGCAAATAATTTGAAAATGAATGTATCTTTTGACATGCAGAAAAAGTTAGGTAACCCCGACTGAGTAGGCCAGTTTTCATCTTTTTTGAAGCAATAATTAATTATTGTTTAAAGTTTTTTTCATATGATGCCAACTCTATGAATGACACTCTATGAATACTAGACCATGAATAAATAAACAGATAACAATGAGATTAAAACCTCAATAAAATTAGTTATTTATTATTTAAGATATTGAAAAGATATTACATTATATTAAAATCAGAAAATTATCGACGTGAAATTTGAAGATTTTAACAGTAGTGACGCCTGCGTTGCATGCATATTTATCATTCTTTTGAAGTAATCAAATATCTGTCAGTCTAATTCTGGTATTTGATTTCAAAAAAATTGCGAACTTTCCAAGTAACCGCGCGAAGTCGATTGGAAGATAAAAGGACTTGCAGTTCTTTCTACGAGACGGTGTTAATGGCTCATTTTTCCATACTAGCACAACAAAAGCCATCAACAGGGTGGGAAAGAAGTAATTTATGAAAAGTGACATTTTATGACCTGTCAACAGAGATAAAATGTCAAACTTTCTTCCCGTCCCGAATAATGAAAATGAAAAACAAAAATACCAAACAAATTAAAAAATTGAATATAAGATACAAACTGTTATAAGAGAGGTATATAAAAAATTGAATTTGACCTGAATCAGATAAAGTATTGTCCTTTTTTTGATTTATCTATATGTACATTAATTACTTATGTTGTAAAATTAATTTAAACAGAGCGTGCCGAAATATCATGCAATTCATCAGTGTATGTGATTAACTAAAGATTAATAATAATATAGGTAATTGTAATAATAAATAATTGTCAAAATATTTTTCAGTAGATTATGAAATGTTTCAACAGATCAGTATTTCAGTGTATGCGGAGAAAAAGTACTTGTCTTCTGAAATAGTAGGTATTTTGTTCGGAAATTAGAACGTAGAATTTCATTTTTTGTAGAGGTCGACGAAAAACAAATACAGGGTGTCCGGAAATTATGAGCAAAAAATCGAGTCGAGTCAAGTTGTTATGAACTTTATCACTAGCTAGAGTATGATTCATTGTTTACCGGACAACCTTTATACAAGGTGTTTCAAAAAAACCTAACCTCCTTGCTAGGGTAGGTAGAACATTGCAAAATAAGTTGGGTTTGCTCAGTGAAAAAATGTCGTAACGGCATCCGTTTTCATGATACAAGGTGTTGAAAAAATTATTTTTTTACACATTTTTCACGATTATTCCGAAACTACTGGCAACATTGTAATGAAATTTTGTATGGATGTTTCTTGAAATCTGACACATCGCATAAAGTTGTTTCTTATATCTGACTTTCATAGAGGGCGCTAGTTACACGGTTCGTACCGAGTAGTTTTGAACATAACTTTTTTGAGGTTAGATTTTTCAATCCAAATATGATATGAACTTGAACATCATTCAATTTTACACCAAAAAGGTACTCCAGGTGAAACGCGATACTATGTTCCGTATTCGGAATATTTCGATTTGAAAATGATGAAGTGGTAACTGTTGCTGGTATAAAGCTATGTATTAGAGTGAGTATTATGAAAAATTATCACTTATTTATTAAAAATCGAAAACAACAATACATTTCTAATGCAAAACTCATTGAGTTTCACCAAGAGTACCTTTTTGGTGTGAACTTAAATGATGTTCGAGTTCACTTCAAATTTGGATTGAAAAATCTAACCTCAAAAAAGTTATATTCAAAACTACTCGGTACGAACCGTGTAACTAGCGCCCTCTATGAGAGTCAGATATAAAAACAAAATGCATGCGATGTGTCAGATTCCAAGAAACATCCATACAAAATTTCATCACAATGTTGCCAGTAGTTTCAACATAATCGTAAAAAATGTGTAAAAAAAATATTGTTTCAACACCTTGTATCTTGAAAACGGATGGCGTTACGACATTTTTTTACTGAGCAAACCCAACTTATTTTGCAATGTTCTACCTACCCTAGCAAGAAAGTTAGGTTTTTTGAAACACCCTGTATGTGAAAAACACACTAATACCCTAAGATATAATTATTCCGTGGTCACACCGTTTTCCTTCCGAAATGGTTATAATAGAGAGTTGAAGTAATCACTGTACGTAGACCTCCACGTCGACGTTAACGTACGAAAAATAACGTTTACGTATTGTCTTTAAATTGAGTTGAAGTCGCCACTTTGGTCGTCACTGTCATCATAACGTAATAATACATTTTGTTTTCGGTTTGTATTGGTCATTTTTGGTTGTGTGTTTAGATTCGAACATTTATTCCTATCGAAATTAGAGGACTCCTTGATGCAGAACTCGTTGGTGATCTCGAATTTGATAATTTTGACACATCGGCATATTTCGAGTATAGTTTGGTTAACGTACGTTGATATTTAAGGTATACGTGAAGTAGAGTCACTGGATGGTATTAGTTTGATAAGAGTTCGGACACAGAAATGACAACAGTTAGGGTTTTTGAATGTTTAGATTTATAAAGTTACACACCTTGCATTGTGACAAGAACACCATAGTCGTCCCGCGCTTTTTCATTAAAAATTTTTTGAATTTGACAATTCATTTTATAAACGTCAGAATTGAAATAAAATTTCATAATTATTATACTTTCGAGATAAAAGCAGCTATGGAAATCACTTGCTGTGTAATGAATTGTGCCAATTCTGAAGAAAAGGATATCATTTATTCAATTTTCCAAAACAAATATCAATTACTCGCTCATGGAAGGAAGATATGAAACGGCCTGGGTGGAAAATCAATTTGAAGACGAGCGAAATTTGTGAGGTACTCATTGAAATTCACTTCTTATAACAGCATGTGATTAGAATGAATCTATATTTTAGGCCCATTTTCAGACAGAAGATTTCAAAATCTGTTTGAGAGAACCTGCTCTTCCATCAATTTACAAAGCAAACGATTTCAAGAACAAAATTCCATTATTATCATCACACAAAATACAAAACAAAATATTCATGGAAAAAGGGGAAATGATCGCAAAATTACATTATGAAATTGAAAATTCGAAAACGAAACTAAGAAAAGCAAGTAAACTACAACGTGATATATTATTGAATGGCGTTTTTGGTGCTGACCGCGAATTCAAAACTCAACAGTGAAAAGTTAATAGATATTTATGTATCAGGGGAATTATTATAAGGGACTTAATTACGCTGGAGGTTATCGTTTTGGAGATATTTTCTATATCGATCCATGTTACTTAGCTCCTAGGGCGCTAAGTGAAGTTGCTGAGAACTTAAGAAAACCAAGTATTTGTTAGGTCACGTCAAAATAAATAACTTTTTTCCCATGAAATCTTTATCGAAAAATGATTTGTTCTCTGTATTTCAACACCCTGTATCTCCGAAATGAAGCATTTCCAGACACAAGCTTATATAGACTTTATTTCTTAAAATCGTCTCAGGAATTCTTCACTGGAGTACAGTTCCACATACAATAAGAAATCATAGCTATAAGTTTATCCATATGTATATATTCTCTGATATTAAAATGTTGTTACATGCATTTTTTTCATTCATATAAATCTTGCTCTGCTAGAAGTGTATCACTATGAATTGAAGTAAGTGTTTGTACCCTATATCCATTGTCCATCTACGGCTATGATTGATTTGACAGAAAATATAACCTCTAAAATCGTATCTGACAATCGAGCGCTACTAGGGGAATTGAAAAGACAAAGAGCAGAATATATGTCTTATTCTTTTATTCACTTAAACCATTGTATTATAGAAAATAGAAAAGGACAAAAGTTCAGCTGTGTCCGAACTCTTATCAAACTAATACCATCCAGTGACTCTAACGTGAAGGAACGTGAGATAACGTACACCCGTAAGCCCACTAACAACGCAAACGTGAAGAATTGGAAAATGCGCATGCGTAGCTGTCAATTTCTACGTTTACGTTAACGTTCATGACAACACTTCAACTCTCTAATGAAACAATGTACTTACATGTCAGTTCGGCTCCCCTCTTTAACAGCCCGCTAGCATCCATATGAGCGGGTTGTTGTCCATAAGAATCCTGCATGCGGGCATCCTTATTGTGAACAATCTCGGCGATATCCAACACCCCTCTTCGCCACTGCTTGTCCTCAATACCCACAGGAACATCCCTATGGACCACCTGACGGTTCACTGCTGGCGCAGGTCTGTCCCTGTCCATTTGTCCCATTATTTTGGACAAAATATCGCCGGAGTTTCGTCCTACATTGCTTTTTTTGTTGGGTTTCCGTCTCACAGGGATATGCTCAGCTGGTAAACTATTTTGACTAGTACAAGGTTCCAGGGTTGACTTGAGTAGGTCCACGGGGTTGCTACTACCAGGGGGGATGAGGAAGTTCTGCACTACGGTTATTTTTTTATTTACAGGTGGTGCTTCTTGTAGTCCAGTTGTATCCTCCTTAACTTCTAGGTTAATCTTATCAATACCACTATTTTTAACATCACAGTTACTTTGAATGACTCTGACAGGGGCCTCTGTTCGGAACATCTTCATTTTTTGTTTCATCTGCCTCAGCACATTGGATTTCAGCCTCGACATAGCTTTGTTTTTGGGTCTTTTGATAGGGGGTGATTTTATTGGAGGGATGCTAGGCAGGGTTTGAGAAATATCAGTGCTGTCAACAGAATTTTTCACCGATACTGGATTACTGGCAATACTGGTTTCTGAGCAGATTTTCTTGGTGGTATTCTGAGCATCGTTTTCTGAGTCAGAGCTGTCGCTGATAAATTCCTTTGAAAGTATAGTGTGTCCGCTTCTACGGAGACATAATGGGGGATCAGGTGTTCCACAAGTTTCATTGATGTCATTGTTTTCATTCTCTGAGGAGTCTCGTTCCTTAGACTTTACTAATGCTTTAGACAACCTTGTAGATCTTCTAGTTTTTATGTTCGTTTTTCCTTCATCAGATTCCATTACTTTAGGTTGCAGCCTAGGTCTGCCTCTCTTTCTTTTAACAGGTTCAGGTCTATCAGCTTCTGTACCAATTATTTTTTCCATAGGATTAATTCTCGTGCCATTTTCTATTTGTGAAGCCTGAGGAGATTGTGGACTCTCCAGCTGATTCATATTTCCAAGATCAGTATCTTGCTTGCCAATGAGATTGTCGATTTCAACAACTTTTTCATCTTGTTCAGTTTTCTCTTGTCTGGTCCTTTCAAGGGGTATGATTTTAACATTTTCATTCTCGGAAAGTTGAGCATCTGAAGGTTCTGGAGATTCTGGACAATGAAGCAGGTCCTCAGGTTTAGGAATCTCAACTTGATCTTCTATTATGTTTTCTAGAGGTATTATTTTGGTAACATTTTCTATCTGTGAAGCCTGGGGAGACTGTGGACTATCCAGTTGATTCATATTTTCGAAATCAATACCTTCCTTGCCAATGAGATTGCCGACTGTAACAACTTTTTCATCTTGTTCAGTTTTCTCTCGTGTAGTCCTTTCAAGTGGTATAATTTTTATATTTTCATTCTCCGAAACTTGAGCATCTGAAGGTTCTGGAGATTCTGGACAATGAAGATGGTCATCCGGTTTAGGAATATCGACTCGCTCTTCAATTATTTTCTCTATAGATGATATTTTCATGACAGTGTCTATTCGTGAAGTCTGAGGGGTATTTGTATCGAATCTAATGGAAAGTGGAGATTGTGGACTATACAGATGATCCATATCCTTGGGCTCTACAAGTTTACCTTCAGGATTGACCTCTTGATGATCAATGCTATTTTTAAATTCAACAGATATTCCATGTTGCGAACTTTGCCAAATTTTAGAATCTAGATATTTTGATTCATTTTGATCATTTTTCTCTAAGGTGGTTCTTTCTAGAGGTATAATTCTTAAATCCTCACTATCGACCGAAAAAGCTGTGGAAGGTTCTGGCGATTGAGGACAATCAAGTTCAGAAATTTCTGGTAGCTCATCTATTTCTAACCCAACTATTTTTTCTGATGTAATAATTCTGGCTACATCTACTATCTGTGAAGCCTGAGGAGACTGTGGACTTTCTCCATCTTTGCAATCTCTCTCTATGCTTTCATCGAGATGGTACTGATCAAATACTTCTTCTTTTGAATCTACATCTTTTTTGTAAAAGAGATTTTTAACTGAGGCAGCTGTTTCTGTATGCCAAAGATTAGTATTTTGTCCAGTGTCTATGGTTCTTTCAAGTGGTATAATTTTGGTATATTTATTCTCTGAAAACTGAGCAACAGAAGATTCAGGAGATTGAGGCCAATCATCTAGTTCTTGATTTTGATTATATTCTGGAGAGGGTGTACAACTAGGTAATTTGTTGTCGTCACTATCATCATCTGATAAGTCTAATCCTAAAGATACATAATCTTCCGGTTTAGTTGAGATAACCTTGGAATCTAAAATGGTTTCTGTGGTACTAGGAGAGGCTGTTTCGCCTTCTTCCACAAACAGTTTTCTGCCAGTATTCTGCTGTTTGGAAGTCAAAGGACTACTGGTATCCCTGAAGCTTCTGCTCAAGTCGAAATTGCTTATAAATTTGCCAACTTCTGCAGACATTTGACTTTCGTTCATGAGGAATTTGTTTATGACGGTATCTGAATTAGGAGTAATCTCAACATCGCTCACTAAATCACGTTTCATTTGTGGTTCTTTTTCCGTGTCAATACTCGACATGTCTAAACTGTTTACTTTAGAATCTATTAATTCAGTTTTTGGTTCACTGTTAGTCGCATTCACTTCAGATTTAACACTGCATATAGATGCATTTTTTAGTTTAACAATTCCGCTGACGAGACTTTCTAATGAAACATTTTCTATTTCATTTTCATTGTTGGTTTTAACCACCATTTTTGTAGTAGAAAAACTAGTTTCTAAATTTTCGAGTGATTCTATACTAGTGCTTTTTCCTCTGAGTGGATAAAGATGCAGATAATTATTCACTGCTGCACTATAATTACTATCTATATTTTTTTGTTGCGAACTTGTGTATTGTGTAGGGAAAAATCTTTTATCCATGGTTCTTTCAAGTTTTATTGGTGAGAATAAGCTACTAAATTTACTCTTCACCAAGCTTGATGGACTTTTGAACTCAATTTTCCTGCTTATTCCTTTTTGATCAGCCAAATCTGTGTTCCTCATAGGTGATTGAAAACTTGCAGCTTGAGAAGTTATGGTTTTAGGGCTGTCAGTAACTGTACAAGTACTTAGAGGGCTTATAAGATCAGGAGGAATAGAGAATTTGAATGAATCACAGCTGTCCACATTTTCTACCATAACTTGTGATTTTCCTTCAGGAGTTTGTTGTCTCATTCGTTCGTCAATTTCAGGCGATTTAATTTCCTCATCGAATTTGTCGTCAGTTTGTGAACTCACATTCTTAATGTCGTTTTCTTCCAAACTAGTGGCAGAAGTTGACTGCCTATCCCGATCGTATTTAGCTTTCTTCAGCAGCATTTTGTTCCTCTCCAGAATGTTTTTAGGATCTGGGAAAAGCCTATCGATCTCCGTTTCAGTTTCAGAATAAAAATCCGAGTTTTCAGAAGGGCTGCTTCTCTTCCTTTTAGCCACACTGTCATCCCTCAGTTTCTGACTCACCAACTCGGCTAGCGTGTCCAAAAGATTTTCAGGGGTTATTTCTTTCTTCAAGGATTCGTTCAGCCATTTCAGAGGATTTTCCGGCTTGTCTTCTGTCACTGCATCCATCCTGGATTCGAGAGGAGAAGCTAGTTCGTTTTTCACCTTGAAAAATCCGTGCAAGCACGGATCCCTAGATTTTCCGCTGAGAAGCATGTACATTTTATTGCAATAACAGGAGGGACAACCCAGTTTTTCCACTGACTGTTTTTCCGTTGTTTGGGGGTGTTTTGGGATTAGGACAGGTGGGGGTGAATAATTTGAAGGTTCATGGCAATGTTTATTCAACCAGCGCTGTTCCTGCCAATGTAAAGGTAGGGTGGATTCATTGGAAATGGTGAAGTTGATTTTTGAACGTTTCAGGACCTGCAAAGCTCTGAGAACGCTATCTTGGGTTTTCAACTTCCTCAACGTGAATCCCCTTTTGAATAAATATCTCTTGTTCAATAGCACAGCTTGTTTCAATAATTTCTGTTGTTTGATGGAATTGTTGTTGCCCCTGATAGGTGGTCTATATCTTCTTTTCCTGAATGGGTTTTTGATAACTGTTGCAGGTTTGACTTTTTCTGAATATTTGACCTGTTTAATAGATGGTATTCTTTCTTCAGCTACTAGCAGTTTGGAACTGTTGCTAAGATTTGGAACATTCTTATCATCATAATTGTTTTGGATATCACTTTCTAATGAAACCTTATTATCTAACCCATCTGAAGCTATGTTCTGTTCTCCTGGATTTTTTCCACCGTTACTTAAATCCAGAACAATTTTAATGTCATCATTAATTTGAATTGCATTTTTTTCACTATCTGATGAAACATTTCCGAATCTATCTGTATTATTTTCTTTGATGCCATCATTGTTTTGAATCAGATTTTTATCACTGTCTGACAAAACAATATCTGTAGTAATTATTTCTTTAGGAACTAAATTGTTTTTACTGTTGCTGAGATCCAGAACACTAGACAGGTCTGTAACCAGATTGTCTTCTATAGCTAGATCTTGAGGAACAATAACTGTTTTCTCTTGTTCCACAGCATCTGCTACTGGAAATTCTACAACTGCCAACTGATTTTCTTTGAGTAGAGGAACTAAATTGTTTCTAATGTTGCTCAGATCCAGAACACCAGACATGTCTATAACTAGATTTTCTTCTGTAGCTAGATCTTGAGGTACAATAGCTGTAATCTCTTGATCCACAGCATTTGTTATTGATAATTCTGCAACTGCCAACTGATTTTCTTCAAGAGGAGGAACTGAATTGTTCCTAAAGTTGCTCAGATCCAGAACACTAGACAGGTCTGTAACTAGATTTTCTTCTGTATCTAGATCTTGAGGTACTATATCTGTAATCTCTTGATCCACATCATCTGCTATTGAAGATTCTGCAACTGCCAACTGATTTTCTTCACGAGGAGGAAGTGAATTGTTCCTCAAGTTGCTCAGATCCAGAACACTAGACAGGTCTGTAACTAGATTTTCTTCTGTATCTAGATCTTGAGGTACTATATCTGTAATCTCTTGATCTACATCATCTGCTATTGAAAATTCTGCAACAGCCAACTGATTGTCTTTGAGTGGAGGAACTAAATTGTTCCTAATGTTGCTCAGATCCAGACCACTAGACAGGTCTGTAACTAGATTTTCTTCTGTATCTAGATCTTGAGGTACTATATCTGTAATCTCTTGATCCACATCATCTGCTATTGAAAATTCTGCAACTGCCAACTGATTGTCTTTGAGTGGAGGAACTAAATTGTTCCTAATGTTGCTCAGATCCAGACCACTAGACTGGTCTGTAACTAGATTTTCTTCTGTATCTAGATCTCGAGGTACTATATCTGTAATCTCTTGATCCACGTCATCTGCTATTGAAGATTCTGCAACTGCCAACTGATTGTCTTTGAGTGGAGGAACTAAATTGTGCCTAATGTTGCTCAGATCCAGACCACTAGACTGGTCTGTAACTAGATTTTCTTCTGTATCTAGATCTCGAGGTACTATATCTGTAATCTCTTGATCCACATCATCTGCTATTGAAAATTCTGCAACTGCCAACTGATTGTCTTTGAGTGGAGGAACTAAATTGTTCCTAATGTCGCTCAGATCCAGACCACTAGACTGGTCTGTAACTAGATTTTCTTCTGTATCTAGAACTTGAGGTACTATATCTGTAATCTCTTGATCCACGTCATCTGCTATTGAAGATTCTGCAACTGCCAACTGATTGTCTTTGAGTGGAGGAACTAAATTGTTCCTAATGTTGCTCAGATCCAGACCACTAGACTGGTCTGAAACTAGATTTTCTTCTGTAGCTAAATCTTGACGTACTATATCTGTAATCTCTTGATCCACATTATCTGCAACTGCCAACTGATTTTCTTCAAGTGGAGGAACTGAATTGTTCCTAATGTTGTTCAGATCCAGAACACTAGACTGGTCTGCAACAATATTTTCTTCTGTAGCTAGATCTTGGGGTGCTATATCTGTGGACTCTAGATCCACAGCATCTGCTATTGGAAATTCTGCAAATGACATCTGATTTTCTTCCAGTGGAGTTGAAGGGGTGATGATGATATCCGGTATCCTAGGTGAAAATTTAGGCACTGGCTCTGAAATATCATCCAAAATCAAGCTTTCCCGTGATTGACATCTCATCGGAGATAGCATTTGGGGGACAAATAGCATTTCTTTCAGGATATCATCAACAGCGTCATCAGTTAAGACTGTTTCTTCTGTTAGTGCTTCGGTTTGAGTAAATGAGCATATCATGATTTTGTTTTCGTTGATTATTTCGGGGCAACTGCATTTCTTTGGTTCTGTTTCTGGTGTTGAAGGTGTTTGTGATTCAGCATGTGAAGTGTGTACTTTTGTGGTAAGATCTTTATACAAGAGATCTTTGTTGAGTTTTTTGTTCTGCTCTTGCAGATTTTTTATTTGCTCTTGGAGTTCCCTGAGAGCTAACACTTCAGCCTTCAATTTGCTGATTTCAAAGTCTTTGTCTTTGATTGTATTGTGTTGGCGTTTCTCAGAATCCATCTGTAAATACGTTTTTGGAAAATATTAGCTAAGTGAGGCTAGTCGCACTTCGTCAATGGAAATATTGACAGCTTTCCATACATCAAGTGTGATTACACATTAAAACTTCAATTACATTAAAAAATTGAAGTAGAATCAAAAATAAATAAGATCGATTATGGTCATGATAAAAGAACTCCTCAAATTTTTACCAGGGTCACATTGAATTTCAATAAAATTTTGGTTTTAGAGAATGTTAAGGTGATGGGAGGAATACATGACAATATGCATGTTTATATTTTAGAATACGCTCTCTTCATTTAAAATATTTTCAGCAATGCAGTGTTGCCGCTTCTATCAAAAAGTAGCAACAACTTTGTTATTTTAAATAGAATACCCTGTAGTTTATTGCATTTTTAGATTCTCCCTGAAGAGCTGATTTCATCGATAAATCAGACTTGGGGTCCATCGGAAATGATTACGGGGATATAGGGTGTTCAAAATCGAGATTTTTCAACTTTAGGATTTGTTTGTGTCGAAACTTTTTATTATCGGCCAAAACGCTGATATTGCTGATATTTAATCGGAATAGATACAGGGTGATCAGAATTCTGAATCTTCGACCACCCTCTATCTGTTCTGATTAAATATCGGTAAATAACAATTCAAAAGTTGAGTTAGGGAGATGTGAGCCGTTTTGACCGATAATGAATAGTTTTGACACAAAAAATCCTAAAATTGAAAAATCTCGATTTTGAACATCCTATATCTCTGTAATCTTGTTCGATAGACCCCAAGTGTGACACATCAATAAAATCAGCTCTTCAGGGAGAATCTAAAAATGCGATAAAACACAGGGTGTTTCATTCGAAGTATCAATGTTGCTACTACTTTCTAGTAGAAGCGGCAACACTGCATTGTCGAAAATATTTCAAATGGAGAGAGAGTATTTTAAAATATAAGCGTGCACATTTTCACGGATTCCTTCCGACTGATTCCCCATATAAAGATAGTGTAAGCTTGTTGTGGTATACCCTGTATTCCTAATGTGATTTTATATCCAGATATAAAATTCATTGGTTCCTCTGAAAAGGACATCAACTTTGATTGACAATGAAACACCCTATATATTTTCTGACATGATGTTAGCGCCCTTTTTTCCGATTTCAAAAATATACATGGAGCTTAAACAATATACAGGGTGTTTGGTTCACCGACGTATATCTGAAAGGGGGTGATAGTTGAGAACATTTCGAACATATTTTACCATAGCTTTACAATAGGATACCCGATGAAATCAAACGAAATGAGCTGCCGTCATTCAAAAGGAAACTCAAAAATATACTTTCAACAGATGCCACTAATTTTTGAATTCATAATAAAAATATTGTATTATATAATATCATACCAGTGTTCATTTGGATGTCAAAATCCTTTCTCCTTTTTTTTTTTTTTTCTTCTAGTACACCTCATTAAGTTTTTATAATATTATTATAATATCATGGTGATACTGTAGGTTGAGTGGAAGAGAATGCTTACTCGGACTACCCATGTATACGTGTAAGCGTTAACTCTGCCTTTTGACTGCATTCTTTCTATATTATGGGCAACTGCCTATTTATACAATTGTAATATTGAGTATATACATTGCAGTTAATAAAAGCATATATTATTATTATTATTATTATTATATATATACTATTATACAAAGTGTTTCAAATTTCGAGGTATCATCGTTCTTTCATTCATTCAACATTTTTTCTGATTAAATCTCTTTTTTCTTAGAAAGTTGAATACGCATTTCATCGATATTGTACACGAAATGGGATCTAATGTGATAAAAACATTTTTTGGCTCGTTAGAATTCAAAAAGCGATTATTGTTACATCCAATTTTGAATTTATAAGCTATGATTTCTCGAAAAGTGTAACACTGTATACTAGTATACAGTGTGTCCCACTTAGAATGCTCACCATGGGTATCTTTTAAACGGTGAGAGATACGAGGTCGGTTAAATGACACCAAATGTGGAGTTTGTCAGGGCCAACTATAATGTGAAAAAATATTTTGATAAAATCTATTCGTTTTTGTTTTATACGCAAAAAACAGATTTTGATTATTTTCATGTCTCCTCCGTAACTTCTTTATTAATGAAAATATTCAAATAGGAATTTCACATTCTCATGACAGTTTTTCAAAGTGATTTCGAAAAAAATATGAAATTTATACCAACTCTTCTAGAATTTGAGATATCAGCACCAATTTTGGTTTTTCAAATGTAGGTCATAGCTCACTATGACTTAGTTACAAATAATTTTTTTTTCTCTTTCAGATGATATGTCGCAGTAATAGTTTTGTGTCGATAACAACGGAGTTATCGTCATTTACACAAAAACAAAAAATTATTTGGAAGCCGCCATCTTGAATTTATAAATTTTATCAAAAAAATCATCTCCGACCTCAAAAACCCTCACTTACCAGTTTTGAATGGAATCGGACCAAATCTTGTCCGCCATCTTGGTGCAGCCATTTTTTTCAATTTCAACAAAAATTCCATGACTCCGATTAACTTGAAATTCGGCAGGTGCTCATAATTTCGGTGACAATACATTATGGACTTTTTGTTGAAATTAAAAAAAAATGCTGCTTCAAGATGGCGGACAAGATTTGGTTCGATTCCATTCAAAATTGGTAAGTGGGTGTTTTTGAGGTCGGAGATCATGATTTTTTTGATAAAATTTATAAATTCAAGATGGCGGCTTCCAAATAATTTTTTGTTTTTGTGTAAATGACGATAACTCCGTTGTTATCGACACAAAACTATTACTGCGACATATCATCTGAAAGAGAAAAAAAAGTTATTTGTAACTAAGTCATAGTGAGCTATGACCTACATTTGAAAAACTAAAGTTGGTGCTGATATCTCAAATTCTAGGAGAGTTGGTATAAATTTCATTTTTCGAAATCACTTTGAAAAACTGCCATGAGAATGTAAAATTCCTATTCGAATATTTTCATAAATAAAGAAGTTACGGAGGAGACATGAAAATGATCAAAATCTGTTTTTTGCGTATAAAACAAAAACGAATAGATTTTATCAAAATATTTTTTCACATTATAGTTGGCCTTGACAAACTCCACATTTGGTGTCATTTAACCGACCTCGTATCTCTCACCGTTTAAAAGATACCGATGGTGAGCATGGTAAGTGGGACACCCTGTATATGGTCAAATTTGTTCAAAATCACATAACCTACCACCTCCTTCCGTATATACGTCGGTGAACCAAACACCCTGTATAAACATCATTTCAAAGCCCACCATGTCCAACTTACATTAGATGATATGAAGTGAAGGATCATAAAGCAGTATTTTGGTAAATTGATCATCAATAACTCAACTATTTTTCATCCAAGTATGCAACTCATATACAGAGAAGTGCACAAAAAACGACCAGGACTGTAACTTTTGAATTATTCGAGATAGGGTTTTGAAAATTGGTGGGTAGCAAGTATACCAAATCGCTCATTAATTGATAAAACAATTTTTCACCGGAAACGACCCCAACTTTTGATTTTTAAATGGGACATCCTGTATAATAATCGGTTAGGGATTGTCATTACGAATTCATCGATACCGGGTTTGATAGGGTTATTTCAAACGATTACAAAGATATTCGCGTTCTAAGTATCCATACGCTAAATGGGTGTGACTTCGCAATATCAAAACTTCTTTCTCTGTCACACTCATTGAACATATGGAAAGTTAGAACGCGAATATCTGCGTACTCGCTTGAAATAACCCTATCAAACCCGGTATCGATGAATTCGTTATGACAATCCCTAACTGATTATGGAATACAATACAGGGGTGTCCCATTCGAAAATAAAAAGTTGGGGTAGTGTCCAGTGAAACCGGAAGTGATAGAACAAAAATTGTTACAGTCCTATCCGTTTTTAGTGCACTTCTCTGTTATACAGGGTAATTCAAAATTCGACGTAAATATTTCAAGTATATATTGTTGAGATCAAAATAAGACTTTTTCTTTATATAGATATGAGTCCTAAAATCCACCCTTTTTGACCTACAGCCACTGTAAAGTTAAGTGAAAAAAAAAGATTATCTAAAATTGTGACTAAAATAACGGATCAAATCTTCTGAAAATTGGCATGCCCGTCCTTTTAGACACTTCATTTTGTTCTTGCTTAAAAAATTATGAAAACCCAGGTTTGGGGGAGAATGGAGGTGGTGGGTCCTCACTTTTATTGGCTAGATGGGATACATTTTAGGACACATGTTTATATGAAGAAAGTCTTATTTTTATCCCAACAATGAGTCCTTAAAATATTTACATCGAATTTTGAATCACCCTGTATTTTTTAAATGTCGGAAAATATAAAAATCAAAGTTCATGTCCTTTCCGGAAAATCGAATGACCCTGTGTATTAAACAATTTCAGGAAATGAAAGTTGGGGTCGTTTCAATAATCTTTTTCATTCAACATATTATTTCATATCTCTGAAACCAATAGAGTTAAGGGGGGGTCCGTTTTAAGAGGCACACCCTGTACTTATCTACTAATATTAAAGTCAATTGTTTGGCTATTTTCTGCAATACCAGAAGATACAAAAACATTCAGAAAATAAAATTTGCCAATTTATGAATTCACATCTACAAATGGCTCTGCTATTAATTGGACCATTCTTGCCAAATTTGGACTGGTATAAATACCTATTGATATGATCAGTTTTTCAGAGACAAACATCATTTTGGACAGTGCCGTGCATTTTTATAGAAATAAAAAGGGGTCGATGTTTCATGAAAGCATATTAGGAATTTTGTTATGGGAAAACTTACCTCATAATATTGTTCTCACTGGTCTTGAAGCCACTTATGTGAATTTTCATGTAATTTCTATGGAGGCTTTAGAAAAAACAAGCACATCTAAACAGCATTTTTGCAAAGGTAAATAATTATTTACTGGGGAACGGTGAGTTCAACAAAAAAATATAATGTCTTGTGTTTTTCTTGCCCAATATAACTTTCTACCTACTACCTACATTTGCAACCAATTTGAATAATTTTTCAATGCAGAAAATTTAAAAATAAAGCCAATCCTGGTAATTTGGAATGAGTAGATTTTTTGCATATGGGCATTTGAAAGCATGAGGAATAATACTATGAAGCTGGTTCCCTGCAAAAAAATGCCTAATATGATTTCATAAAATAATCAATTCATTTTATTTCAATAAACACGCACGGCACTGTCTATAATGACGTTTGTCACTGAAAAACTGATCAAATTGATGGTTATCCATATCAGTCCAAAGTTTGTAAGAATCACACAACTAATAGTTGAGATTTAAGGGGGGGGGGGCATTCAAAGTGAGACAGGCTGTATTGAAATTATGCTAAAATGTTCATATATGGAAGGAGAGGAAATTCAAAAAAATATATTTAGTCTAAAATTTTTGCCAGTTTCATTTTTGGTCCTTAAATATCTTGGGGTAGGAGGGATAAAATCTCAACAATAAATATTGGAATAATAACAATTATTATTTTAATACAATCATGAATCCCATCCATTTTTCTCAACTCAACTAGACACATTTTGTGGATTAAAAAAAAATTTACTAAGAAATTTTCTATACCTATATCTGTGTCTATGAATCATATACAGGGTGATACCAACTTTTTTTGAATCAATAAATATTTACATGTGCTTGCCAATAGGGCCGGCTCTAGCGGGTGTGCGAGGTGTGCACAGCACACCATCAGGCCAGAAAGGGGCGCCAAACGTAAGGGAAAACGATAGAAAAATTCCTACATTCAAATCAAAATATTCATTGAAAAATTGACTAGCTACATTCCAAACATCGAAACATGCCGCCGAAAGGCAAAGGGGGTCGGGACAGGAGCGTAACAAACAAAGTACGGAATATATAATACCACAGTTGAAAGAATACAAATATATTTGTATTCTTTTAACTGTGATAATACATGATAATACTTTCCATCAGTTGTTTTTTTTTTTTTCGTGAAATCCTTTGTCGGCACGCGCACGATTCCATAATGCGTTTGATGCAGTTACTAATTGGCCTAATATTTTTGCTCACTTTACAGGAAGCCGGTGGCGGCAAACAATGAGTTCCAAAGATTACTGTTCGCAATTCGCCTTTTGAAAGCCGCCCAGGGCGCCCAGCGGCACGAGGTTATTTTTATTCATAGTCGGCGTTTTTTTCACACATAGATAATTTGATGTAGGGGTTTGAGTGGGGTGGTATATTGGAGTTCGTTTTATGGTCTCCAGTGTTTGTGATTCATTGAAGAAGAAAAAAAATTAAAAACTAGGAGTGGAAATATAAAATGGTAAGTATAGTGACTGGAAATATTTCATTTACGTATATACTATATAGTCAATTTAATCATGAATTCTATGAATTATAAGAGAGAAAATCTAAAAATTTGTTTCCAAATTTCACGGTAGCTTTGAGAATTTTCCTAACACTGCCAGTATATCTGTTGCAACAGGAGAAAGATCTTTTTAGAAATTGACGATAATAAAAAGTCATTTGAGGTCGACAAAGTCCCAAGAAAGATTGTTTAGTTTAGCAATTACATCAATAGAATCAAACTTATTAGATACTTTGGATATATAAGCGATTTAATTAGAGATTTTGCTACTCAGAAAGCCCGTAAAGTGCCATTTTTGTGAATTGCAATATTTCTCCTTGTGTGTTCATTAAATTACCTATAACTCACCTTAATACTCTCTGTTGATGAAATATGAATTTATTTCTAGAGTTCGTTCTCGGCTCTGGATGTTTATTTCAGAATTTATTTTTATTTTAACTTATTATGTTAATGATTTGTTAAATGGAATTTTCATTATACATATACGTATTCTTTTTTGGAAATAAAACTGAAGAAAACATCAAATAGTTCGATTTTATTGCATCATCTTTCAGTTTGTTAATTAATAAACTCCAATAGGGGCGCTACTCTGGGATTTGCACACTAGCAGACAAATCTGTTGAGCCGGCCCTGCAGTTGCCATATTGAATTGATTTAAAATGAGACAGGAGCATGTATCTGATCATTTTAAGTGCTCAAATATCTTTTTATCATAAGGGTGAAGAAATTCAGACTTTTTTCACAATTGACTCAATGATATAAAAATATAGGGCTCCATTTGCTTTTTAAATTTGGTAGGTACCCAGTAGTTGGGAATTTTGGAATGTCTGAAATTCTGCTTAAAAATATATTTCAGTCATAAATATAATCATTTTTGGTCCTTAACTATCTTGTGGTAAGAGGGATAAAAACTCAACAATGAATATAGGAATAATAACAATTATTTTTTAATAGAATCATGAAACCAATTCAATTTTCTCAACTCAACTGGCCACATTTTGTGGATTAAATAAAAATCTACTAAGATTTGATTAACAGAAAATTGTCTATACCTATATCTGTGTCTATGAATCATATACAGGATACAGGGTGTTGTGATACCAAATTGTATTGAATCAATGAATATTTGTAGGTGCTTGCCATATTGAATTGATTCAAAATGAGACAAGAGCATGTATCTGATCATTATAAGTGCTCAAATATCTATTTATCATAAGGATGAAATAATTCAGACTTTTTTATAGGGCTCCATTTGCTTTTTAAATTTGGTAGGTACCCAGTAGGGAATTTCTTGAATGTCTGAAATTCTGCTTAAAAATATATGTCAGGCATAAATATCAATAAAGCAGTTCAATTGAGCACACTATGAATTGAATTCGAGGGGTAAATCACTGAGCAAATTCGTGTACACCGGACTGCCATCCATACTCGGACTGCCAAGACTGCCACCGGACTGCCACGGACTGCCACCGGACTGCCACGGACTGCCACCGGACTGCCACGGACTGCCACCGAAATGTAATGGACTATCACTCAATTATGTGTTCCAATAAAAATAAAGCTGTTTTTTGGAAATTTCAATTCACCACAAAAACAAAGTTCACGAAAACCGTTCTGACTGAAGAAGTACTAGAAAGGCATCCCCGATGGTGATTAACATAGAAGAAATAAATCATCAACCGTGACCTACGATGTGAAGATCTCATTGGAAACCTATGGCATAAGAAACTGATCCGGAAACTATAACATTCCTGTATATAACATAACATATCTCGTTAAATCTACATGAAATGAAGATATTTTTTGAGGTGCAATAGGTGAAGTGGAAATACACGTAAATAGTACAGAAATCCGATGTTTTTATTTTTCTGTCGATTCGCCTGAAAATGTTCAGCACAAAATTTTCGAGGTTGAACAATACGAATTTTGAGTGAAAATTTTAAAATTGATATACTTATTTCGTTCATTCCGTTTGGAAGGTCAAATCAGGATTTGTCTTGGTTCGTTAATATCCCGATAAATACGAATTTTGAATTGTATTTGAGGATTTCAGATTCGCCCCAAAATGCCCCAAATGAAAACTATGGGTGTTTAAAGTTTGAGATATCAGAATTCCGAGTTGAATATTCAAATTCAAACGATTTTGTCATTTCCTTATCAATTTGTCAAAAAATCGTGGTTGAAAAATACGCATTTTGAGTCGCATTTGAGAATTCAAGATGGCGTCCCATAAGATGGCGGACGATTTCAATTTCAATGCATTTTCACATCAGGGTGTCCCATGAGAAAAAGTATAACTTTGATACGCCACTCATTTCAGAATCGCCCTGTATAACGCAAAATATTTTATAAATGTACACCATCTCAAAATTTCTTGTTTATCGATCTCAATCAGCAAAGCCGTTATCTCACTCTCCCACAGTATTGGTTCACCCTGTTCACCTATAAATCGTAACGCACTACCCAAAAAAATCCTCGTTGTACATTTTCAGAAAATTTGACCTTTATCGTAAATTCGTGATTCTTATACTTGAAAATTATTGTCAAGAGTATACAGTGTGACCACAAATATTCTTTCCTGATGTCATTGGGTAAGCTTTTATAACACGTGAAAAATATCGTTGACAATTAATTTATACGGTTTTTCAAATTTTGAACATTCCAGAAATACTTGAGTTACAGGTCGATACATATATGGTGAATCAGATATGTACAAGGATTAAGGCAGGTATAGATAAACAAATTCTTAAACAGGTACTGCTCCGAGATCTATTTACTTATTGAAATTTTGTGAATTCTTATTGGTTAAATACAGTATAAATACAAAATTGTTAATGAAAAGTAGTATCCTCTCTTATGCAGAAAGAATATTCTCCTTCTTCATATATATTATCTATATATTAGGTCGAGCTAGGTTAGATTGTTTAGAAAAATTAGTCTCCCTTCTTATGCAGAAAGAATATTTTTCTTCCTCATATTATATATCATGCCGAGTTAGGTTAGGTTGTTTGCAAAAAAAAGTCTCCTTCCTTTTTCGGAAATGATTATATTTTATGTCCTGGAATGAGTTCAAAACATATGAAACTTGATTAAACTACCGTTTTATATGTTCCCTACTTTGCGCGCAATTACAGCATAACCTTTTTGGGCCGTGCGTGCAATTGCACTATGGGATAAGGACGAGGATTAGGACCGAGATTTGGACACACTGTTGAGAATACTGACCGCTGCGCGCAATTGCAGTCCATAATACACAAAATTTGCGTGGGTTTCAACTCTGGAGCTTGAGATCCCCAAGGTGAACTTTTTTTATTCAGGCGATTCGGACAATAAATGACAAAGTTTTCCGTCCCATTGTAGACGCCATCTAGAATTTCAAAACTAACTCGAAAATCATGATTATATACTCCAAGAATATCTGATTTCTTTTCCCCATTATAGGAATTACCTTTCGTGCGCTCCAAGAGATGAAAAAAACTGACGCCTCCCTACAGAAGCCATCTTGTTTTTCAAAATTTGGACTCGGAATTCGAAATTGCCAATCTCGAGAACCCCTACGTGTACATTTTCAGGTTAATCAGAGAATAAATAACAAAGTCGCCGCCACCTTGCGAACGCCCTCTTGAATTTTCAAATTTAGAATAATTGTCGGATTACGAGAGAAGAGACGAGAGACCACCAGACTACCACCGGACTACCACCGGACTGCCACCGGACTGCCAAGGACTGCCACCGGACTGCCACGGACTGCCACCGGACTGCCACGGACTGCCACCGGACTGCCACGGACTGCCACCGGACTGCCACGGACTGCCACCAGACTGCCACGGACTGCCACCGGACTGCCACGGACTGCCACCGGACTGCCAAAAGAATGTACACCGGACTGCCCCAGTGATTTACCCCTCGATTGAATTAGAAGTGGAAAAAATGAGTATAATTTCCTTGTGGCTTACCTGTGAGCGTAATTGTTTGAAGTCATGGTCTATCTTGCTCTTTTCAAGCTGTAAGAGAGCAACCACTCTTGAATGGTCAATTTTCATCTTTGTAATTTCCTCTATGATTTGTTTGTTGTCTAGAAGCAATGATTCATTATGCTCTCTAAGCTTTTGTTCACTTTCCTGAATCCTTTTGAACCTTACTTCCAAGTCCCTAAACTTTTTGTTTGAATTATTATCAGACACAGTTTTTTTCTTAGGTGATGAAGACAATTTCTCTGCACTGGCAGTCAAATCTCTCATCATTTTCAATTCATCTTGAAGTTCCAATATTGAAGACTGTGAATCAACCAGATGACTGCTATATTTCTGTTCAAGTGAAGATTTTTGTTCCATCATTTGCTGGTGTTCTACCTGCAGATCATCATATTTTGACTTTGTGGATTCCAAAGTGTAGGTACACCTTTCATATTCTAACTGGACACGATTGAGGCTACTGTTAGCTTGATCATATTTGCTTTTCATGTTTTTAATAACTAATTGTGCTTTCTTTAGTTTTTTGTCGGTTTCTAGATACATTTGCAGTACTTCACTACAATAAAAAATACATCAACATTTAGATTACTCAATTATAGTTGATACTTACTCAGTTTTTATGATTTTTTGTTTGATAACAGAAAAATCAACTAATTTGGGTTCTTCCATTGCTTAAAAAGGTAGTAGCAGAATGCCCGGTCAAATCAATTGTTCCAAAGAACAAAATCTTGTGGTATGAGTTTAATGCATGAGAAATAAACCTCCTCAATTTGAATTATTCGTTCTTATACACATAGAATCAACAAATTTCCATTAAAAAACATTTCAAATCAAATCGTTTAGAAAACTCATAACCTCAAAACTGTCACGCTCATGTTTACTTCTAGTTCTCATCATCTTATCAGGGAAGCCAACCGATTAGATTAGCTGCGTTCTTGTTCTTCTTGGCCTAAGCGTCTAAGCCGAATATAAATTCACCCACAACCTTCAAGCACCGTTACCATTGTGTGAAAGAAATGTTTTGACATTACCCACCTGGCTGTATGTCCAATTCTGGATAAGAAGCTAAAAAACGTAGAAGAAGAAAACATTTCGAATTTTGACAATCCACTTATGCTTTTTGATTTTCATGACAGTTCTGTCACATCACTCACCTCTAGTTCTGTCCTTCCCTTCCCCTCACCCTTCACATTGTTCTTAAAACTATTAAAATAAAAATATCCACCGTCATTTTACACAAAATAATAATCTAGCGCGTAGTAATAAAATTCACAGTATTCATCATGAACTCATTATTCCGCCCTACAATCTGCAACAGAATTTCCATCATAGCCCCAGCTTTTAGGTCCATAGCAACATCACAGCCAAACCATGGCTCATTCAAGGTTCAGGATGACAAGGACTTTTTGGAAAAAGTTGAAAATAGCAAAGATACAATTATCGTAGATTTTTTCGCCAAGTAAGCTCTTTCATTCACAGTATTTTTCACTTGAACTAATTATTATTTGCTCAACAGCTGGTGCGGCCCCTGCAAAGCCCTGGAACCAAGGCTGCAGAACATAATTGCTCAAAGAAAGGGGCAGATATCTCTTGCCAAAGTCGATATAGATGATTTGGGAGAATTAGCAGCCAAATACCAGGTGATACTTTTAAAAATTTTATTCATCAGCAATTTGGGAATCAATTTTAAGAGTGTCTATATTCTTGTAATTCAATTTTGTTAAAATAAGAAATATTGAAAGGTAAGACACTATGAGGGATAAATTTTTTTTCAGGTGAGCACAATACCAGCCCTAGTAGTTTTTGAAAATGGAAAAGTCAAAGAGAGGCTGGTTGGATTACAAGATGAAGACAAACTCAATCTATGGATAGATAGTATCTTGAAGAAATAAGATGTCATCTGTACTTGAAATGAAGTAAAAAATAAGTGATATTTATGATATTGACCCAAATAAATTTATGATTGATGAAATACTTGTTTGGAGAATCTAAAAAAAATGCAATGTCCCAACTATAAGGTTACAAGCAGCTGAAAATATAAGGAAAAATACTTCAAATTGATCCTACTTCTGATGTTAATTTTATAATTTCTTATAAATCCATTGAGGATTCCATATCAAGAGCAGACCAATTTTGGTACAAGTACAAATAATTATAATTAAATTAATAATTTTTCAAAAATGACATAGGATGTTCCATTTCTTATGTTTTGATTGTTCAATAGTTTATTAATTTGGTAACCATTGTTTGGTATGAGATGTTTATAATTCCGTTTGGTAGGTAGGTATATGGAAACAATGTAAGGTCAATAATTAATAAATATTGTTGATAATGATTTTTCTACTGATAGGTTCAGCAGGATCCTGTGATATTATAAAAAGGAATAATAATCATTAGATAACAGAATATCAATAGCATTAAAATTAAAAAGCTTCATCATGCCTACAAACAAGTTCAAGGACACTTTCAAAATATAGATAGAGAAGTCTGATAAGATAATGCTTTCTTTGTCTACCATCTAGTCTATGCCACTGAACTATCTATGATGTCAAATGTCATAAATCATTTCAGCTATTTTCTATCAGATGAAGCTCATTTCTAGCACAATATGGATCCAGATGCTATCAATGGCATATTTCATTATTCATGGTAGATGATACATACACATGGGAGACGTATTAAAAGGTCGGAGTCACGTTAAGTCACTATGTCGAAAATTCAATTTTTTTAAAATTAATTACTGAAAATAGGCTTCATTTGTTCAGATTTCTACAAAGTTAACGAAGAAAAGTTGTTTCCATTCCAATTTCATACATGTGTCATTTTGATAGATGACTTTGGTAACATTTTGGTACTGAAATAATCAATTCAAGTACATTTCGCTCCTGAATGAATATTAGTAAGACCCCAGTTTTTGATGGTTTAGTAGTTGAAATGTTTTATTGTGTTGTCACAGGGATGTGCAATGAAGTGATTTTTATGTTTTTTCTCAAAAACAAAGCAAGATACGAAAAAAATTCTAGATATAAAAAAGTTGTAATTTTAGTTGCTCAATGTGAAACAAATACAAAAATTGCAAAAAAATCAGTGGCGCACATTTTTTCTGTCAAAAATATTGGTTACAGTGCCTTCCGGGACGCCACTGGACATGATAATTTTGATATAGTTAGGGTTAAATTAGCCATTTTACGACCTTGAATAACACTGCCAAATTTCAATGAAATCGGTTGAAGGGTTATTAACCCAGCAAACACATCTGTTATATTTACATCACTGTTATATAAAATCAACGGAACTTTTTTATATAGAATATTTACGTAAATATTCCATAATACTTCTGAAATATGTGAACCTCCTATTTATATAAAATATTTACGTAAATATTCCGTAACAATTCTGAAATATGTGAACCCCATAATTATATAAAAATGTAACGTAACTATGATGTAAATGATATGTGACAATTTGATATCAATATAAAAGCTTATATGATAGCTACATGACTTTACTAGGACTCTCGGCCGTAAATTCTCTGCAGACTTGATTCTGCGTCAATTAAGGATATTCGTTGGGATGATCACTACCCGTAGTCTCGCGCTGTAATGTTCCCCCACCGCGATGATTATTATTTTTCGCTCTCGCACTGTAGCGTTTCTCCGTGACCACTCTGAGGTTATAAGTAATGAGTGAAGACTTGGAGACTGAAAGCACTTTCAGTATTTTCTTACTATTTCGAGTGATTTTCTTGTTTCCACCAATTTTCTGCGCTGCAGTGGTCCCCCATCCCACATGCCCAATTCCTATTGGTCGACTACTTTGAGGTTATGAGTTATAATTATAAGTGAAGACGAGACCATAAACAAACTACACTGAAGGCATTTTCGGTATTTTATAACTATTTCGAGTGTTTTTCTTGTTTCTACCTGCTGTGTTTGATGAATTAAACTGAACTAAAAGTGTTAATAAGAATAAGTGGAAGTGAGTGAGAATAAAACATGCCTTGAGATTTTCCTAACCTCTGTGAAAACAACAAGAAAGAAATAGTTACATATCTATCCTGGACCTTTTAAATATGCCTAGAATAGATGAATCTTGTAGGTATTGATAGAATCCGAGGTATAATCTGGTCAAACTCCAATTCTCATATGAAAATTGAACAAAAGCCAGTGATTGATTATGACGGCTGATGAAAACCCCAGTGAAAACCCCAAAGTGCCTCACATTCTGGATTTAAGTTATTATTATTGGTTATGGAAATTTAATCATTTTGTCAGTGATTATTATTTTTTGTTTCATAAATTAGTTCATGAAGAGCCCCAATAAGATGAATCCTGAAATGTATACTTTTCCAGGTAGGTACATCTTTTCAAAACTCAAGGTGATAAAGATGGGAGAGACTATCTATATAGGGGCCACACAATGTTCCTGGTGAGGGCAGAGGGGAAACATTGAAGTCATAGATTTGAAATCAATCGAAATATCATTACCTGGTAATATATATTTTAGATTTTAATTTGAAAAATGAAAAACAAAGCATAATTTTTTCAGACTCCATCATTATCACACACCCTTCGATATCTTACTCTGATAGATAAACCAGCAGGAAGGTGGTTCTGATTTAGTCACCAGAGGTTAAATGGAGGGTTGAATTGGGAGATCAAGAAGAAATATATAATTTGATTACTCACAATTTTGATTTTTTGAACTTTTGAAGTATACATAAAAGGTCTCACTATTTTCAAAGAAAAATAAAGGTCATGTTTTTCATTTGATAGTTGATGTTGTTTTATCATCTTCTATTCAGGACATTCCATTTTATTCGATTTGAAGATTATTCAGTCTATAATATCTTCAGTCTATAATTTTTTGTCAATTTTTTTGTTTTAAAGTTAGCAACTGATCAATTATACTGTGTACTATAATGCATAATATTGGGAACAGAAAGTCTTAAAAATTTTCGAGCAGAGTTTTTTTGTACATGAGGAGAATTGAAGTGAATACTGAATGGTATAGGAGATAATAAACCATCAAGCATTTTATGACTAATCTGTCTCTGTTACATTTTCCCACACAATCAAAAATTGGCAAATAACTTCTTTTTCACACTAGCCCACTTCCAACTCTCATGCACATTTCTATAACCATATATCATCATCAGTAATATCAGTATAGATATTATGGAGTGTAGAGTTTGGATCACCTACTGAGATGATCGTACTTAGTTATCAATATGTGCATATGCCTGTGAAGTGAGTTAGTGAAGTGAAGAGGTTATTCGTGAAATTCCGATATTCATTTCGGATATAAGTCAAGTAGTTTCATCAATATTATATTAAAATGGAGTCATATTTGTAGCTGACATTTTTACATAATAGGGATGTAAATTTTACATAACATCTAGAGAATGTTATGTAATATTTATGTCAGTTTGTTATATACGTAACATCTTATTTATAGCAATGAAATTATATAAAATATATATAAAATAGTGACATAATTGTTACGTAATAATCATGTAGTATTTGTGGCGGACATTTCGCCATAACAGTGATGTAAGTCTTACATAACATAGTTACATAACACGTATTGTCAGTTATGTAACACTTATGTCAATTTTACATAATTGTGTTTGCTGGGAAGATATTTACGAAAAAAACGATTTCTTTTAAAAATTTTGACACCCTGTATCTTGAAAACGAAGCATTACTGGACCTATGTTTATATGAACTTTTCGTCTTAGAATCACTCAAAGAATCAACCCTTCAAGTTTGGCCACGTACTTAAATAACACCCTGTATACAGCACACATGACATAGAGCACCTTAGTTTAAATACCTACGTAAAATTTGTCACCATTTCTAAACCATAAGGCTTAGTCTGAAATCAAAATTTATTTATTGATAGGTACTGCCTAAGAACAGTCGCATTTGGTAAAACGTATTAAACTTTCAGAAAAATTTGCTCATTGCCTCACAAAGATTTCGGATATAATATGTAGAGTTGAATGAGAAATTACATATGGAAATCACGTGTGATACGCCAATGTCCTCAATATAACCTAAAAAACAACAAATGTCAGAAATCTAGTGTTTATCCCCAGAAATGAATAAAGATAGGCTACGGCTACGGCTACGGAAGTATTGCCTACGGAATATCTCAGTTATTGAATGAAGTAGGTTTGTGAAATTTGGAGCGTCGATATAATGAAATAAGAGCTAGAATTTGAGCATATTGACATGTCGAAGTTAACTTCCGGTCTGACAGGAAGTAACATCAACTTTCTTATTTCAAATGGAAACCCTATTTTTTTTCTTCTCGCTTTATTCAGCATTCAATTCCCTTTTTAATGACATATCACAAGTTGGTATCTAACCAGAAACTAGATCAGAAAAAACTTATTATTGAAATTCACCGAGTAGGCCGTGGAAGCAAAATGAAAGGCAAAAATTGAAAAGTTGGCTATGGAAACCATACGTCACTTCATAACAGTTGCTACTACTGTGATATTTTATTTTCATTCGTCGGCGTTATAAAAAGCAACCAAAAAAAATATTGGAAAAATTGGGAAAAAAACAATAGGTACTCTGTAAGTCCATAACTTAAATAGGAACATACAACTTTTTCTTGCCTGTACTATTCAGCATAACCATTCCTTTCTAATGATATAAAGAAAGTCATTTTTTGAAATGAAATACGCTTCCACGGCCTACTCGGTGAATTTCAATAATTTTTTTCTGATCTAGTTTCTGGTTAGATACCAACTTGTCATATATGTCATTAGAAAGCGAATTGAATGCTGAATAAAGCGAAAAAAAATAGGGTTTCCATTTGAAATAGGAAAGTTGATGTTACTTCCGGTCAGACCGGAAGTTAATTTCGACATGTCGATATGCTCAAATTCTAGCTCTTATGTCATTATATCGACGCTCCAAATTTCACAAACCTACTTCATACAATAACTGAGATATTCCGTAGGCAATACTTCCGTAGCCACCCGGTATAACTGTTTCACAAACACTTTAGAGTGAGAGGAGACGAGGATATGTCCGTACCCTGTTAGATCACAAAGAGAGAAACTCAAAGTCATTACCACATACTAGTTCATAAAATGAACGATAATGGTAGATAACGAGAGAAAAACAACTACTTTCCTGGCTATATGCCACGCAGTACATTGCATTACATCCTTCCGAAATCTGTGCGATAGTTCGTATCAACAAAGTATAAACGAATAAGTATTTCCTTCCTAAACGCTGAGCTGCGCTTAAGTGGTTCAGGAACGCTGACTACCTGCAGACCGCTTTTGAGCTGTTAGGCTCTCATCAGTGCAGGGCTGTCCCAGATAGCTTCTTGACCGCTATCTGGTGCGAACCTGACCCATACGCCATACGAGGCGTTCGAAGTCCGCGAAATGAAAACGCGAACGCCGAACGCCACCTGGCAAGGAAGAAGACAAATACGCCAGTTTGCATCAAGGGACCCTAGGTAGCACCTAAGAGAGATGGAAAAGGATAGACAAGGGTTGAGTAAAGAACTTTATTGAAAAGAGGCATTATTTTGTGTGATTGTACCGTGTGAACAGCAATAACTACCGTCAAATTCAGTATCATTTGTCCGATTTCATTCATAACATTCGACTTTTTTTGTTGTCAACTTCAAAACGAAAAATGCCTCAATCTCAGGCAACTTCGTGAGGCAACTTATCGCTCAAGGTCATCATTCAATGAACATATCTCCAACTTCCAATTGTTTTGTAATATCACAGACTCCACAATGTAACCATGCAATGGTAAAATCAATACAGCTTAAAATATATCTATGACTAGACTCATTTCTTACTCTTTTTGTCTTTCTTATGTTTATGCCTGTCCTTTTTCTTATTCTTCTTCTTATGTTTACTCTTCTTCTTCTTTTCTTGATCATCTTTTTCGATCCATTCGTCGTCGCTGTCAGAACTAGCTTTGAAAATTTGCAAAGTTTTTCCCGCTGGTTTTTCGCTAGGCAACTGAGGTCCATAGGAATCCACAATTTTCGAGTCCGCAGTAGTTGAGTCAGTTTCAGGAGCCTCAATTTTTTCTACAGGTGGTTTTGGGATGCTGAACTGGTGGAAGTTCAGATTGGATAAAATTCCCTCTTTAAGTGGTTTGATTTTGGGAATGAGTTGATCGGACAGTAGGGCTTCCTTGAATTCCTCGGTTTTTTCTTTTTCAGATTGTTTCTTGGTCGCTTCTTCTTCTTCTTCGTCTTCTGATTCGCTGCTGCTTAGGAATACGGCTTTGAAGAGATCCGTTTTTTCTTCTATCCCTATTTTATCGGTGATATCTTTGGGAGTTGAGTCTGGCTCAACTTTGGTTTCATTTTCGTTCTTGTTGTCTTCGGATGCTTCTTCAATTTCTATTTTTATTTCGGGAGTTTCGATGGTGTCTGTATTTGCTGCCTGATTGGAGTCTGGCATTTTTTCTTCTTCTTCTCCTTTTTCTTCCTTTGTTTCTGTGGCAACTGATGTAACGCCCGGTTTGAATGAATCAATGCTTTCTTCCACATGTTTCTGGTTTTCGAAAATTAGGTTTTTAGTTCTCTTCCTATTTTTTTCCTCTGGTCTACTGCAACAAAATATAATAGTGACGTGTATTCTTACAGTGACAAATAAACTAGTCACTTCAATAATAAAAGTTAGTACTATTTAGTTGATGGTGGCAATTTTTTTTTTTTTTTTGTTGATAAAAGTGCAAGATATTAATCGGTTTCTATAACAATTCTGGAAACGCTTCCTTTCCTTTGCAATGACATTTTAAGCCTGTTTAAAATATTGAAAATATCAAATAACCTCACTGAGACGAGTGAGACGTTACTAAATAACTTATTATCATTTTATAACAAGCGAGAGTTTCAATCTTCTCCTGAAGATGCTAACATAGTTAGCGAAACACGTGTCAAGGCGTTAAAAAATCGGTTTGGTTAGTGGTAAAACAGTGTAGTGTAAGTGAGAGTTGATTGATTAATGGCCTCATCATTGGGATCTCGTAAACCGTAAGAGATACAGGGTCGGTCAAATTATGGCAAAGTTGCGCAATTTGTAAAAAAAAAAAATTGTAAAATTTGTATATCGCTACTTCAAAGTTGGGAACCAACTCCCCAGAAGTCGAAACTTGTGCGGGGTTAGGAAGAGCGGGACCTACAGCTTATAGTGGAATCCGAATGCCTAACAAAATGCCGTTCTGAAACTTGGAAAATTCCGAGTACTTCCAGAGATATCCGAAAAACAGCGAAATTTCATAAAACCGTTTTTATTTTTTTCTGGCGTTATTTGAAGAAATTAATCAATATAAATGACACTTCATCATAGCCACCTTTTCCTGCCTACAAAATAGCGTTTTCAAATTCAAAATCTGACGTTTTGTCTTCCAGAAACCATCATCAACTTATTTTTTTAAATACGGACCTGGATTTTTTATTTCATTTCTTGTTATCTTTGGATAGCTCATAAATTTTGATTTTCGAATGTTGCAATGACAAGAATTGACAGTTTCTCTATTTTTTCAAAATATTCATATACTCGTAGTTTTAGAGCTATCCAAAGGTAACAAAAAATGAAATAAAAATCCAGGTCCGTATTTGAGAAAAAATAAGTTGATGGTTTCTGGAAGACGAAACGTCAGATTTGGAATTTGAAAACGTCATCTTGTAGGCAAGAAAAAGTGGCTATGATAAATTGTTGTCCATATCGATTAATTTCTTCAAATAACGCTAGAAAAAAATGGAAACGGTTTTATGAAATTCCGATTTTTTTCGGATATCTCCGGAAGTATTCGGAATTTTCCAAGTTTTAGAACGCCATTTTGTAAGGCATCAAATTGCGCAACTTTGCCATGATTTAACCGACTCTGTATCTCTTACGGTTTACGAGATCCCAATGATAAGGCTCGAATTCCAGCCACCCTGTACATACACACATTTATCGAAATTCCGATTAATTAGATACATAAAATATATCTATGAAGAATACCAATAATTCATTTATCCGTGTTTGGCGTTTATAATTGTTGGCATATGTATACATTTTAATGAATCATTTGATCTTTGGAAGAGGACAAGAGGAAGACCAATAGTCGTCAGTTTTGACAGTTTGAGAAATTTCTTGTAATTATTGCTGAAATAAAAGCTTATTGTTTCAATGGTAATTGCATACTACATATAATTATTTAGTCTGAGGTACTTACTCCATGAAGGGTTCCGGCACGTTGAACCTCTTGCAGAGACACGAACACGGCCGCCAATCCAAGGTCACTCTCGTCAACCGGCCGAACATCTTCATCCTGGCCGCCTCACGCATGTCCTTGGTGCCGTGAGTGGTCTCGCTTTTCTCCACCGGTTCCAAGATGTCGGTCACGTCTTCCTTCTGGGATGCGGACACGAATCTACAATCGACCATATATTTTAGTCTGTATCTGTTTAGTACGTGTATGCACCTGTATAATAGTTTGTTACTCGTATCACCCTTTGCAATTCTAATATGAACCATACAAATACAGTCAACTATCTATCAAGCATCGAACATATTGGTCCTTCGAGCCGGATCTATTCGAATCAAACCTTCAAGGCTGCCAAGTTCTTCACTACCTGGAGTAACAGAGAATGCCGAGGAGCTGGAGCTTTCACAGATAGCAACAAGTAGTTGGAGCAAACAGTATCGTTCGTTTATTGCAATCGATGAGAGGGGAAGTTGACCTCAAAACATTCGGCAATTAAAATCGGAGCAATCCGAGCGAAGCCATGAATCTGAATGTATGAGGTGAAGTGTTCAATTATATATTGTTCATTCTTCATCTTCATCATCTTTTAACATAAGTTGAAAGTTGTAGTTTTTGACAAGATTACCAAAAAAAAACAAGAACACTCTTACAGTTGACTTGTTTACTTCGATTTATATATGTCCAATCCGCGGCCATATGACTAAGAAATCTCTGAACATGGAAGAGATCACTGACATAATGTCATAAAAAAGAAGCTATACCACTCATGAGATCGAACTGGAGAACATTAATCATGCGCGTTGCGTATCTGTCATATGTCTTACTCACTCTTACTTATGTTTCCGAATACCAAGAGACATCACACAGGCGAGCAATTTACCCACTAACATAATTTCTGTCTAGACCACTACATTATACCGCGTCTTCAACAATGATAAAACAGAACGTGACCATATTCGTATGCAACCAACAATACATTTTTGTTATCATGTTTACTCAGGTAACATCATCATATATGTCATATTTGCACTTTGGAACATTCATGGCTGTAGTTTCCAGGGTTTATGTTCTGTGGTTCACGTCCTTCGCAATTTGATTGGACCGTTGACTTCTCAACTGTCATAGCAGCCAATAGCTTGGCCTTGTTTACAAAAATTATAAGCAGGAAAGTTGTATTGCGAATATTTCTCTTCAATTTTATGTTTTCGAAATTCATGCTGCACAGCTGTAGCTCATTAGCATCCATCAGTAGCGCTTTGTTGTCTTTTCTTCTGGGTTTGTTGATAGTTTATATGGTTCTTGACTCTATTTAATTGTTCTTGCATTTGATTATTTCACTCACAAATATTACTTTGCGAAAAACAGTTTTCATCAAAACTACATCTCAAATTCATTGTTGTGAAAAGGTAAGACGAATAATTGAGCTCTTGTTTTTATTGTTCATGTTGTTATTTTCCTTTCAGGATTAAACATGATTTTTTTTGGTGAAATGGATGCCTTCTTACTGATGGCACATTTCAGAAGTGGTACTCGTAACCCTGATGGAACGTGGACATATGAATCACTTCAAAGCTGCCGGGAACAATTTCATAATGCATTTCCAAATGCAAATATCCCACACGCCTGTGTATTATTTCGATAGCAGCTGTTAATATCCAGTTATTTATTTACCAACTGTGCACTGTTGGTTGATGCAAACACATTTTGGTCACGTGATGTTCAATCATTGTTGAATACCCGGTAGAAAAATTCATTAGGAATAAGATTACTATTTCTCACCTATCAGACATGAGAGACAATACACTGAAGGCATTTGCAGGCTTATTTTCTTCAGGATTCTTGTGCGTGTTTGTCGGTACTTCTTTTTTCTGAATTGGTTGAGACTGCGTGTAAACTTCTGGTGTCTCTTCCCCCAAATATTTTGCTCTTATATTAGGATTGATTCTAGCCCTGTCAACTTCTTCAGTTTCCTCTGCTAGAGGCTCGAACCTCGACTTCTTCACTTTGTGCTTACCTACAAAACAATGATTTTCGTACGTTATAGCGGCAAAATGAACGAGAAAAAAGACCACAAAGAAAATTCGATAATGATTTCGCGATAAGAAGAAACAAATTAGACATCATCGTTGATTTCAATTTTCCTTTCACGGGGTTCTTTCTTATCCTATCCATTGTTTGGTTAGTAATCCGGGGATGTCTCCTATATTGAGATTTTTATTTCTCCGTGTAATTCATCGAAAATTATTACATATGTATTCTTTATTTTATTTAATTATTATTTTAGAAGCTTTTATTTAACTTGCAATGTATGGATGTATGTGGTGGAATCTTAGAACTCAATTTTGAAGTAGATATCTTCAACCGATTGAGCTGAAATTTTGTTTGGATGACAATGCACGATAAGGTGTGTTATTCTAAATCCAATATGGCGGACCATCCAAGATGGCGTAATAGTTATTTTTTATGTAAATAATACCACAGTACAATACCGTCAACTTCGATTTATTCCTCTAAAATGTGGTCAAAATATAGCAAAGCATAATGTCAGTAACCTTTGTGATAATGATTTCATTCAGTTCGGTGGAATCTCGAAACTCACACCCTTTAATCCAACATTATTGCTTCAGATCTTGGTATTGAATACCTAGGTACCTAGGTATATGTATTCTTTTTCAATGTGGTGAAAGTGATCTACTCAAAACTGTTTAGCATGATAGGACTACACTACTTGTCATTTACTGATTCAAACTTGGTTTACTTTAAGGAATTTCCCATTATATTATGCTTGTTGCTGGATCATTGATAACTCCATTGATAATGTAAATGAGTGTGTACCTTTGTGCAGGTCAATATATAAACAAGAAAATTTGAAAATTCAAACTTACTTATGAAAAGAGAATTGCTGTCTATTCTTTTCTCCTCAAATACTGCATTTCGTTCCACTAGACATGGATAAAAAGTTCAGTCTTCGAAAAATAAACGAAAACATAAACACTAAAGAATTGTACATGTACAACTAAAACCTCAAATATTCGAATTTCAAACACAATCAATCACATACCCGCTAAAACCAATTTAAAATTCGTAGCCATATTGGTTAAGTTTCGTATTATTTTTTCCCTACGTCGGATCAACGCCTATTGGTCGATTTCGTTAACTATAGAGAGAAGTTGGTCCCGCTTTGAGGACAGCTATGCTTCATATATGAGTAGTAGATATATGGTTTTTACTATACAGGGTGTTTCAGTTTTTTGTAGCAGGAGTTTAACACCTTGCAGAAGACATTTTTTTAAGATGAAAATCTCATACTTACAAACATAATATATGCATGGGAGCTGCGTTTCCGATTTACAGGGTGTCAAATGTATTTTGAATTTTCTCCTACAATTTTCGGAATAATTGATTGAAATTTGGTACACCTAATACACTTCAAAAACTCAATATTTGAGGCTATTGAGCGTTTTTGATTACCTACAGGGTGATAGACTTTCAGTAAATGTTTAAGAAATGTCAAATAAGTGTGTTTGAGAAATAACGGTTTTATTACAAGTAATTTATTTTTGGCATTTATCTCGAGATCCATACAGTTTTGGAAAAATTTACATAGGGGCAAAAAGTTTCCAAATTGCAGAGACAATCTGAATCTATGTCCCATTGAAAGCAGAGGCGGCACGCAAAAAAGTTCTACAGGGTTAAATTGGGTACGAACCCTGAAAGTCTATCAGGTAGGTATTCAAAAACGCTCAATAGCCTCAAATATTGAGTTTTTGAAGTGTATTAGGTGTTCCAAATTTCAATCAATTATTCTGAAAATTGTAGGAGAAAATTCAAAATACATTTGACACCCTGTAAATCGGAAACGAAGCTCCCACGCATATATGTTTGTTTGAGATTTTCATCTTGAAAAAATGTCTTCTTCAAGCTGTTGAAGTCCTGCCACAAAAAACTGAAACACCCTGTATATCTACTATTTCTATATATGGCGCATCGCCTATACGATATCTCAACAAAAATGGGACCAAAATGAGAGGTACTTTTTGAATCTATAAGGACGGAAAGTGAAGGATGGAAAATTTGAAATAAGTAGCGATATTGTCGTATTATTTTTTCCCTACGTCGGCATCAACGCCTATTGGTCGATTTCTTTACCTATAGAGACAGAAGTTGGTCCCGCTTTGAGGACAGCTATGATTCATATATGAGTAGTACATATATGATTTTCACCCATATACGTGTACATGCAGTATACGTGAGTATCACATTTAGAAGGAGTATTTCATATCGTTCTCTGTTCCAGACTTAGTTGCAGGTCCGTCATAAAAACTATACAGGACTTTTCACGATGAGCGTTAATTAGATGTTTCTGGCAAACCAGGCAACTGATAAATCTGAAATTTCGATGGTATGTATAGATTAACATAATCTACACTACTGGAATCTTTGAAACAATCCGGCGTTGCCGCTTCTACTCGAAAGTAGCAGTAACTTTGATTTTTCAAATGGGACACGCTGGATGCTTCCTGAAGAGCTGATTTAACCGATTCACAAAGTTCGGGGTCTAGTGGGACTAATAACTGAGATATTTATAGTGAGAAAAATCGAGATGTTTCAACTTTAGAAATGTTTTGTGTTGACACTATTTATTATTGCATGGTCAAAAAAGCTTCAATGTCCCTATCTCAACTTTCTATTCGATATTCAATTGAAACAGATACAGGGTGGTGCAGAAATCTGAATTATGAACCATCCTGTATTCGTTTCGATTAAATGTCAATAGATACAAAGTTAAGATAGGGACATAAAAGCCGTTTTGATCAATAATAAATATTTTCGCAAAATAATTCTAAAGTTGAAACATCTCGATTTTTCTCACTCTAAATATCTCAGTTATTAGTCCCACTAGACCCCGAACTTTGTGAATCGATTCAGGAAGCATCCAGGGTGTCCCATTTGAAAAATAAAAGTTACTGCTACTTTCGAGTAGAAGCGGCAACGCCGGATTGTTTCAAATATTTCAGACGTGTAGATCATGTTAATTTATACATACCTTCGAATTTTTACATTCATCCGTTGTCTGGTTTGCCAGAAACATCTAATTAACACTCATCGTGAAAAGCCCTGTATAGTTTTGATGACGGACCTGCAACTAAGACTGTAACAAAGAACGATATGATATACTCCTTCTAAATGTAATACTCACGTATACTGAATAGGAAGTAATAAAATTAATAAATCTCGTCTGATTCCAATTTTGTAACCCAAAATGAGCAAAAATAATATTTTGAGCACATAATATGAATAGTTAAAATCGTCTGTGCACGAATAAACATCACATCGTTGAATAGAAATTTTGATGTTCTTTTCAGATATGGCAAAAAAAATGAGAAATTCGAATGTATAGGGTGTTGTTTTCTGGCAGAAAGAATTTGTGAATTTTAAGTGAAGCCGGACCTGGATTTTATCTTTTGTTGTTGCCTCAATCAATTCCACGGGGTAGATTGAGCAAGTCTACCAATTTTCAAAAATATATACAGGTTGGTTGGAAAGTTATGGGACAATGAAGATATGAACAAAATTGATGAAACATCCTGTATCTCGGTTATAAGAAGTCGAAGACCCATCAACCATGGGTTTTTTGAAATCATCCCAGTGACCCCTATCCACAGTTGAATTATTTACCTTTCCCAATGAAACACCCTGTATATGAATTATAGCTCTCCTCAAAGCGGGACCAATTTATATCTCTATAGGTAACGAAATCGATCAATAGGCGTTGATGCCGACGTGGGGCAAAAATAATATGAAACTTGTCAAACCAATATGGCTGTTTCCATCCTTCACTTCCCATCCTTATAGATTCAAAAGGTACCTCTCATTTTGGTTCCATTTTTGTTGAGATCGTTTAGGCGATGCGCCATATATAGAAATAGTAGATATATGATTTTCACCTACCAATGAAACTGTGTGGGATCGTAGGTGGCGGATAGACTTTTTTGAAAATCAGCTTATTCTTCGCTTGCACAAACATCCCGAACACCAAATCGCCGTGCTTGGCATCGCTACTAGTAGAACACTTTTCCTTGATCAACTCATGATCATAATTGCTCATGTCTTCCCTCATGTAAATGTCATCGTCATCCTCTTCGAAAGCCCCAACTCCAAAAGCTTGTCCTCCGATCGAAAATTTCTTGTTGTTCCTGTCGGTCACCACCAAGTTTGAGCTTCTGAAAAGGTTCACATGCGATCTGTCCAGTCCTTTGTAGTCCAAGCCGAAAGTGTTCGATTTCGGTTTTTCTAGACACTCCTTGTAAATGTCGGGGATCTGGTATTGCTTGTTTTCGATTTTTGTCGGGATTTTATATTGAACAGGCATTTGACAGCCGTACGTTTTGCTTGCGGAGTTGACTTCGTCTAGGTGTTTTTCGATTTTTTCTTTGAGGCCTATGTTCTTGAGAAGGAGGTAACCGACTGTTTCGTTACCGCTTGTTAGTAATGTTTCTAGGACAGGTTGGCCCGGAATTGGACCTTCGGAAAATACCTGAAAACATCACCTGATTCAAGTTATGAAATAACTAGATAATCGTCTAATATTCATTATTCCTGTATCACGGTTTGCCAAACTCCTCCGAAACGGCTTATGAAAATGTTTGTGCATATTTGGTAGCTCTGAGAATCGGTCGTAATAGTTATTTGTTTCACTAGACAGAAAAAAACAACACTCAATGCTGCGGCTAGCGTTTCATAGCCAAGGCGTAACCAACGCTTGGAAATCAGCCATTGCATTGAATCTGCTTTTTTGCCATTTGAAACATAATTTTTTCTCCAAATTCGGTCCAAGTCCAAATAATTCATCATTTTGTGTTCACCGAAAGTCATTGTCAATTTTGATTACCAATTTGATTCGAATTATTACTTGGAACGTTGCATGGCAACAAACTTTTTCTGCCTAAGTAGTAAAAGTATACATTTTCTGCCAGTTAAGTGTCTAAAAGCCACTTTTGATGTAACGCCAAGCGAATTTTGCATTCGCAAGGCGTTTAGCGAAGCCGAGCGAAAGCAAAATTTGCGAGTCAAAAAAACTCACTTTTGATCCGAATGAAACATGCTATTTTTCTGCAACCGAAACAATTAACTCAAATAAATATGTGAAGTAACCACTTATGCCGTGCCATATGTATGCAATGCAACAAATATTGACAAACAATCCGTGTGGTGAGAATATTCTACCTGCATTAACAGCAGGTTTATTCAATTTTCCAGGATGTTCGAATTGTGGTTTCAATATAAATACAACCACAATGACATATTTGTGTATGGACCAGGTGCTCTAATGGCAAATATTGCGCCAGTGCCAGGTATAGGAACAAGACGTGGAAAATGTTAGGTTAGTGAGCATATAAACAATAATAATAGCGATTATTCATTTCTCTCCATACTCACTGTGTTTGACTTGATAATCAAATGAAGGTAAACAATATCGTTGTTTGAGACAAAAAACTATTGCTTGCCGTGATTATTCAAAAACAAGTTATCCATCCCGAGAATAACGAATGAAATAGAGATCAAGCAAGTATTTGAATCTTGAAGGCTTCCAAAACGAAAATACTCAACTGCGATGTTCATAATTCCAATACTAAACTATAATAGGGTGTGTTTATATCTCCAGCATGGGTATGAAATGCCAAATCTGCCGACATCGGAAACAAATCAGGTATGCGTCCCAACCCAAATAACCAACCGTAACAATGTTGTTTATTCTTGATGACGTCTAGTACATCCTTTTTAGTTCCTAAAGTTCAACTTTAGCTCCAAAGAACTAAAGTTCACCTTTAGCTCCTAGGAACTGAATATGTTGCCTAGCAACACACCTATTTTAGTGTCAGTAATAGAAACGTCAATTCAAGAGCTAATTTTGGTATCAAAATGGACGACTTTTGTGTCGGTTACAGAAAAACTATTTTTTCACCCTTTGACAACCTCTAAGAGATAAATGTGGCCCACATCAGAATATTTATTTTCATTTTTTTGTAAAAAAAAAATATTTTTATTTTATAATGATTTGGCATTGAGAAACACATACAATCCTGAATTTTCATCCTTCTACCACCGATCCCTATTATAAGGTGGTTTGTATGTAAAGGAATTTTCGAACGTGATTCTGACCCACTTGAATACGTCCGATTGATACGAAATTTGGCAGGTGTACATAATTATGGTGACAATGCATCATGCAATTTTTGTCAGAAGAAAAAACAAAATGACCGACGAGTTTTGTTATGATGAACCGATTCTATTAAAATTTGTATCTGGGAGTTTTCGAGGTCGGAGATTATGATTCTTTCGTAAAATTGGGAAATTCAAGATGGCGGATCCAATATGGCGGACGAGTTTTGTCATTATAATCTAATTGTATCCAAGTTTGGTATCTGGGGGGTTTTTGAGGTCAGAGATTATGATTCTTTCGTCAAAATTGGAAAATTCAATATGGCGGATCCAGCATGGCGAAAGGGTTTTCTTATATCATGATCCGATTATATTCAAAATTGGTATCTGGGTGTTTTCGGGGTCGGAAATTATGATTATTTCGTCAAAATCGGAAATTTCAAGATGGCGGATCCAAAATGGCGGACGAGTTTTGTCATTATGATCTAATTGTATCCAAGTTTGGTATCTGGGAGGTTTTCGAGGTCAGAGATTATGATTTTTTCGTCAAAATTGGAAAATTCAATATGGCGGATCCAACATGGCGAAAGGGTTTTCTTATATTATGATCCGATTGAATTCAAGATTGGTATCTGGGGGTTCTCGGAGTCGAACATTATGATTCTTTCGTCAAAATAGGGGATTTCAAAATGGCGGATCCAATATGACGGACGAGTTTTGTCATTATGATCTAATTCTATTCAAAATTGGTATACCGGGTGACACAGGTTATCGGGCCACCCCTGTAACTTTTGCATTCGTCAACGGATTTTTCTGAAATTCGGTACAGTTATATAAGCAACTATTTTGGATTTGATCACATTACAATCCAATATGACGGACTTCCGGTTTTTCTGGAAATGCCAGCAATTTTGTTTTTTCAAATGGAACACCCTGTATATTTTTACATATTCAAGTTCAACAGGTCAAAACAAGTGTAATCTTGATGTCAAATGTCATTTATTCCACAGCCTACCTAGTTGAAAAATTATTCTAACTGCGAGGAAATTCATAAACTAGTTGTTGATTTTTGAATGTATACAATTTGTTACTGCACCGAAAACCAAAAATGATATGTCATTTTGTTCCTCAATGTATATTCTAGAGAGACGGATAGGTGGCCCATAGGGGTTCCATTTGAAAAAAATAATTTTTGATCAAAAAGTGATGTGGCTGAATTGATTCCTGGATAAGTGACACAAAAAATAATTTTTCAGAAAAAATTATGTTCTTCTGTTATGCGTGACTCATTGTGAATAGTCTTGACCAAATCTCATTTATCCACGAGGTAAAATGAAAAAACAATTTTAATTTAATTTTTTTCGAACAAATGACATTTGAAATAAATATTGCACTTGTTTCGACCTGTTGAACTTGAATATGTAAAAATATACAGGGTGTTTCATTTGAAAAAACAAAGTTGCTGGCATTTCCAGATATACCGGAAGTCCGCCATATTGGATTGTATTGTGATCAAATCCGAAATAATTGCTTATATAACTGTACCGAATTTCAGAAAAATCCGATGACGAAAGCAGAAGTTACAGGGGTGGCCCGATACCCTGTGTCACCCGGTATATGGGGGTTTTCAAGGTCAGAGATTATGATTCTTTCGTCAAAATTGTGAAATTCAAGATGGCGATACTAATATGGCGGACGAGTTTTGTAATTAGGATCCTATTCTATTCAAAATTGGTATCTGGGGGTTTTCGGGGTCGGAGATTATAATTCTTTCGTCAAAATTGGAAAATTCAATATGGCGGATCCAACATGGCGAAAGGGTTTTCTCATATTATGATCCGATTCTATTCCAAACTGGTATCGGGGGGGTTTTCGGGGTCGGTGATTTTGATTATTTCGTCAAAATTGGGAAATTCAAGATGGCGGACGAGTTTTGTCATTATTATCCGATTGTATTGCAAATAGGTATCTGGGGGTTTTCGAGGTCGGAGATTATGATTCTTTGATCAAAATTGGGAAATTCAAGATGGCGGACCCGATATGGCGGACGAGTTTCGTAATTATAATGAGATTCTAATAAAAATTGGTATCTGGGGGTTTCTGAGGTAGAAGATTATGATTATTTCTTCAAAATTAGAAAATTCAAGATGGCGGAGCCAACATGGCGAAAGGGTTTTCTTATATTTTGATCCGATTATATTCGAAATTGGTATCTGGAGGTTTTTGAGGTCGGAGATTATGATTCTTTCATTAAAATTGGGAATTTCAAGATTGCGGTTCCAATATGCCTAAAGAGCTATGTAATAAATAGTAGTTCAAAAAACCAAAGAAACAAGCTTTCATTAGTTAGTTATTTTTCATTCAACTAAAAAAATATTTCCTAGAGATACTGTGTACAACATGTTTCACGACGTATCTAGGAACCAAACGAAAAAATCCTCATATCCAAGAGAATGAAAATTTGTAATTTTCCTATGAAGAATTACCTTTCACAAAAATCACAATGGTAGCAACCCTCTTACATTTTTTCTCTGATGAAAAAGGAAATCAACAGAACCAAAATAACCCTAGTGCAATTGGAGTCAAAGTTCTTATTGATTCAAATAATTTCATCTTCTTAGAATAATATTGTCAAACTCATTGTGTTTATTAGTAGGAAGGAGAGGAGAAGCCCTTGAAAACAATTGAGAAATCGATAGAATTTGGAGGAAATAACCTGCTTCCTCCTTTTCTTCGAAGTAGAATAATCCTTGGTAGCCCTGACCACTTGCGGGGCGATACCGTACTCCCCCAAGTCCTCCTCGTCCATGAAGTCCTCGGGCTTCTGCGACACGCCGCGCGCCTTCTCCTGTCGAGTACTCTTGAATTCGCTGGGGGTCCAACCTTCCAGCGACCCCACCGTATTGAAGAACCCGGCCGAGAAGCCGCCGGTGAAGGCCCCATGGAACCTGCGACGGCCCTGTGCATAATGAAATACAGAGTGGGCCTTTGAAAACGAAACAGAGGCTCTGTAGGTCGCCAAAACCGGATTATGAAAAGAATCTGAAACACGTCAACTACATTTTCGAGGGGGGCATCGTCCTACAATATTATCAGCCCTGCGGCGTTGCCGCTGCTAACGAAAAGAAGCAACAACTTTGTTATTTCAAATGGAACACCTTGTATTTTATTGCATTTATATAGATTCTCCCCGAAGAGCTGATTTCATCAATGCATCACACTTGGGGTCTAGCTGTAATGGTTTCGGGGATATAAGGTGTTCAAAATCGAGATTTTTCAACTTTAACATTTTTTTGTATCGAAACTATTCATTATTGGTCAAAACGACTCCCATGTCCCTATCTCAACTTGTGATTCACTATCTACTAACATTTAATTGGAACAGATACAGGGTGATCAGAATTCTGAATCTTGAACCACCCTGTATTTGTTTCAAATAAATGTCAGTAGATAGTAAATCACAAGTTGAGATAGGGACATGAGAGCCGTTTTGACCAATAATGAATAGTTTCGACACAAAAAAATGTTAAAGTTGAAAAATCTCGATTTTGAACACTTTATATCCCTGAAACCATTACAGCTAGACCCCAAGTGTGATGCATTGATGAAATCAGCTCTTCGGGGAGAATCTAAAAATGCAATAAAATACAAGGTGTTCCATTTGAAATAACAAAGTTGTTGCTTCTTTTCGTTAGAAGCGGCAACGCCGCAGGGCTGAAAATATTTTAGAAAGATGTCCCCCTCGAAAATGTAGTTGACGTGTTCCAGTTTTTTTTGATAATCCGGTTTTGGCGACCTACAAAGCCTCTGTTTCGTTCTCAAAGGCCCACTCTGTATACAGTCTGTCCAAGATAAGGTTGCACAGCATGGGAATCTCGGAAACGGTAGGAAATACGAAGTCGGTTAAATGGGGAAAAAGTTGCGCATTCGGAGGCTCATACCAACAGCCTTCGAAAATTTTCAAAATTTTCTTTAGTTTTTCAGTTATATCGAAAAAAGTGAATTTTTGGAATCTCTATTTTATTTTTTTTCTCCGTTATTATTAGAGACACCGGAAAACTGAAAATACTTTTTCATAGCAACTTTTGATGACGTTTAACGTGGTGATACCGATTTTTCTATGCGACGTTTCGTATTCGTAGAACCATCATCAACTTTTGTTTTTTAAATACGGCCCTGATAATTCTTTCACAGATTCTGGAATCTTTTTTTATTCTGAATTCAACCATGTATTATACAAGGTGGTTTCAATGTTTTTTTCGAAATTCCAAAGGAAAAATGCCATCAGTTTCACTTATTTCTGATTATTCAGTGTCAAACATTGATGGACTAGTTATTCAATACTGAAAAGTGAAAAAAAACTCCACTAAATTATTCAATGCAGCGCTTCGAATTGTTTATGAATTGTATTCATATTTTAATCCGAAGGAGCTTGTCATAATTAAATAATCGAACTAATTATTCCTATAAGTCTATCAATCGGAACTAGTTGATGAGGTATTAGTTTGTTGGCTAATTTTCCTTCAAAATAAGTGGAACTGATGGCATTTTTCCTTTGGAATTTCGAAAAAAACATTGATGATGGCTAAAAATAGTTGAATTCAGAATAAAAACAGGTTTCAGAATCTGTGAAAGAATTATCAGGGCCGTATATAAAAAACAAAAGTTGATGATGGTTCTACGAATACGAAACGTCGCATAGAGAAATCGGTATCACCACGTTAAACGTCATCAAAAGTTGCTATGAAAAAGTATTTTCAGTTTTCCTGTATCTCTAATAATAACGGAGAAAAAAAAAAAAATAGAGATTCCAAAAATTCACTTTTTTCGATATAACTGAAAAACTAAAAAAAAAATTTGGAAATTTTCAAAGGCTGTTGGTATGAGCCTCCGAATGCGCAACTTTTTCCCCACTTAACCGACTTCGTATCTCCTACCGTTTCCGAGATCCCCATGCTGTGCAACCTTATCTTGGACAGACTGTATGAAAGGACCCCGCACGAAAACACGGGAAAAGTTTTGTTCGTTTAGTTTCTGAGATATAAGCCGACAAAGTTCGTAAAAACGTCGTATCGGGGTAGGATTGACAAAGAAAAAACTGTTTTTTTAGTATAAATGAAACAAAATAAGCTGAAAAATGTATAATAATAAAATAATATTTTGAGCACATAATATAAATAGTTAAAGTCCTCTGGGCACAAATAAAGAGAACATTGTTGAATAGATATTTTGATGTTCTTTTCAGATATGGCAAAACAATGGGAAATTCAAATGTATTAATAAATCCTGTCTGACTCCAATTTGTACCCCAAAATGAGCAAAAATAATAATATAAATAGTCAAAATCGTCTGGGCACAAATAAAGAGAACATTGTTGAATAGATATTTTGATGTTCTTTTCAGATATGGCAAAAAAATGGGAAATTCAAATGTATAGGGTGTTGTTTTCTGGCAGAAAGAATTTGTGAATTTTAAGTGAAGCCGGACCTGGATTTTATCTTTTGATTTGTTGATACCTCAATCAATTCCACAGGATAGATTGAGTAAGTGTACCAATTTTTAAAAAAATATACAGGTTGGTTGGAAAGTTATGATACAATAATGATATGAGTTACGGTTATAAGATGTGCAAGACCATTACATCGGTGGTAACGGCAAGACCCATTAACCATGGGTTTTTTTCAAATCACCTCAGTGACTCCTATCCACAGTTGAATATTTACCTTTCCCAATGAAACACCCTGTATATGAATGATTTGAGGAAATGTGCATTGATACTTTTATCATTATGTACCTTGCGAAGTCAATTTGAGCAACAATTCCATTTGAAAATTTTCTAAAATTTCAATTGGAAATTTACATTTGGAAATTTCAATCATTTCAACCCTACCTGGGCGTCTGTGGCGATTTGTTCTTCGACGGTGATAGGCCTCCGCTTCGGAAACGCGTCTAGAAGAAATGAAATGTGAAAATTGGTGGCAATGGATATGGTTTTGCTGGAAGAACTTACCTTCATCATATGGATCTAAAGGTTTGCCAAAGTAACAAAAGTTTTCCTCTTCACTTTCGGACATTTTTCATTCCCTTTTCTTTGTAATATACTATGTATCCTGCCTAAATTTCATCGGTTGATCAATACATCAAGAATATTCCAATCTTCCAATCATTCCAAATTCCAAGGCATTAAACATTTTAAATCCAAAATAAACAGAAAGATTGACAGCTTTGAGACTTCAGACTTCTAACCTTGTTCCTCTTCTTTTTTTTTTGTACGTACATCAAAAGCCTAAAGTATACAACAGAACTTCTTCTTATGACTCTTAGAAGAGGTGCAAGGTACATTGCCGAAGAAGATATCGTAGGAGGAAGAGGCCCAAAGAGGCCACCAGAAGAAGAACAAAGAAGTATACACGCAAGGATTCATCAGTTCTACCAACCTTGACCTCACGTTTCAGTAGCTCGATCTGGTGGACAATAAATAATGTGTTAAGTTGCCCTCATTCCCTCATCGAATCAACCGCAATAGCTTGAATTAGCTAAAATCTTTCTGATTAGAGTACAAATACTTTTAATCATTTACCGAAAGTTGTTGTGGATGTTCGAATAAGTGTCTACTGAATGATAAATTGAAAAGCTAAGAAGTAGAGTGACAATTGACAATATTGACTCAGTCAGGACAAGGCGCGTGCGCACAATGCGTATAAGCGGGAGAATGGGAGAAAGCTTCCATTTCACTTTCTTATCGTCCATGTTGAGCTAAAAGTGTATTGTTTATATTTGCCTGTGCACCCAAACGGGAAAAATGGGGTTCTAGCCGCCCAAAGTTTCGCACACGCAAGTGTGCCACACCAGTTATCAAACATGTTGTAAGTAACAATTTCCTTTCACTCATTTTCGAACTGTTATAAAAGTCTTTGCAATATCAATATTGTACTCAAAACATTGGCAAGTTTTCTGTGTGCTGATTGTTATCTATCGCAATTTGCGCCTAGGAGCGAACAGCAAAAAATAAGTCGATTGAAGGTATTAAAGAAGTGATTTTAGCGACTAGATGCCAATGTCCATAAACGATTGTGAAACTGGTGAAATCGATGGGATGGATAAAGTGTAGATGACACAGGGTCGGACTCGATAAGAGGGAATTGGTCTATATGCGATGCGACATAATATGTTTATTTTTATTCTGCATTTGGTGTATATATGTCTTTATTCAACACATACAAAGTAGGAATACCTAATAGATTATAGGTCTGGGTTAAAGTGCACTTATCATGTGATGTTTTTTTATCGAAAATTTTACTTACGTATTTTCGTCTGAAAAACACGAATTTCACAATGAAATCTGATTAAACCGCTATTTATCAAATTATTTTACGAAAAAGTTCGAATTTTCACCTTCTGCCACCCATCTTGGATATTCATTGACGAGTTCATTGACAACTTATTATCCTTCTTTTTCCATCACTGGACAATTTGAATACTCACGTTGTACTTCAATAACACATTTCATTTCCTAAAATCATAAAAAGTATGGTTTATTTACGAATTTACGAGATGTCAAATGTCAAAAAAATTTGCGAGAAACCAAACTATTTACCTCTTTTGCATAATATGAAATAATTCCAAATAAACCATAATTTTGTTGATTTTAGAAAATAAAATGTGAGTATATAAAGTGACCAGTGATGGAAAAAGAAGGACAAGTACTTGTAAATGAATATCCAAAATGGATGAAATAAAATATCTCGATAAATAGAGGTTTGTTTACATTTTCATTGTGAAATTCGGGTTTTTCAGACGAGTCTAGAATAAAATGTGCAATGTGCATAAGTTTTGGTTGATTCAAAGCATCATACCTATTTCAGAACAATGCATATTCCTACCACTAAAATAATAACTTGTACTTGCCAATTTCTTTAAAAAAATCGTGCAATACTCAAAACGGGCCTGTACCAAATTTCATCGAAGAACTTTTGAGTAATAAATGAGTTTTGTAGTAAAATTGAAAATCCGCAAAACTAATATATTTGTTGAATAATTTCAGACCGACCCTGCTCAAGTAATATTACTTATATAGGTTTAAAGTAAACGTTCATTCACCAATAATTTCGTATTCTGTTCTCATTCTATTTGAGTTCATTGATCATCTTGAACATTTGGAATCAATATCTAGCTGATACCCCTTGACCTCTGGAATATTTAGAACTGTCACAACTTCCGCCTTTCCATTGAAGAAGAAATGGAAATGGAAAATATTAATAATTATTGTAATTATTGTATTTGTCACGAACTCAATCAAATTAATCAATGTTGATTAGCCGAGAACGAATAGCATGTCCTATCCAAATTGGAAGTGGCTTTGTTTGAATCGCAAATGCAAAATCAGCGTATTGGTTCTAGCTACGTTTCATAATGAATCGACCGACCGAAAGACCATCGTATTATATTATTCAAGATGTTTGTTTACATGGAGTATTTTGTATTTTATTTTAATAATAAATATTTCCTCATCATAAATGGAATTCAACGCAATTTTATGGTGTTCCTCAGTGATGAATGAATGAAATCACTGAACTGATTGACGAATTTTATCTTATTTTATATACAGGGTGTCTGTAAAAGGTCTTTACAAAAACATATCACATATTCCTTAGAACAAAATAAGTCGATTTAAGTAAAATTACCTTAGTACAAAGTTGCATCGTTTGGGCTCCAGAGGGCCCTGAAGTTGAAATTTTTAAATCGTTTTTCCCATATAAATTTAAAACGGCATTTGCGATTTTGCTGAAATTTGGTATATTGATAGAGTTTTATGTGGCGAAAAAAATTGTGTTAAAATTTTGTCCGATAATAATACATAGGCGTAGAACTTGATTTTTTAAATAATTGCACCTTTAAAAATTCTACGCCAATGGAAGAAAAGGGGTTGTATGAAATTTAGATTGCACAACTCATTTACTTTAAAAAAGGTACTCTTGATAAGGATCGATTGCTCTCATGGTTTTGACGAAATTGGCATTTTAGTAATTTTAGAACATAAACAATAATTATTAAAATACAAACTTTGTCAAAACCATGAGAGTAAATCGAGTTTTATCAAGGGTACTTTTTTGTAGTAAATGAGTACCCAATCCAAATTTCATACTCGAACCCCTTTTCTACCATTGGCGTAGAATTTTTAAAGGTGCAATTATTTAAAAACTCAAGTTCTACGCCTATGTATCATTATCGGACAAAATTTTATTCGATGAAAAATATAACAATGTACTTTTTTCATATCTTCTTCAACACCTCTAATCGACACTTTTAACAGAAATACTCGATTCTTGCCGTGTACGATTTTTGTGGAACCTATACACTCTAAATTATTGAAACAGAAATTTAGCGAAAACCATGAGATTAATCGAGTCTTATCAAGAGTTTAAAGTAAATGAGTTGCGCAATCTAAATTTCATACTCAAACTCCTTTTATTCCATTGGCGTAGAATTGTTAAAGGTGCAATCATTAAAAAAAATCAAGTTCTACGCCTATGGATTAATATCGGACAAAAATTTCACACCATTTTTTTGCCACATAAAACTCTTATCAATATACCAAATTTAAGCAAAATCGCATAATATGCCCTTTTAAATTCATATGGGAAAAACGATTTAAAAATTGTAACTTCAAGGCCCTCTGGAGCCCAAACGATGCAACTTTGTACTAAGGTAATTTTACTTAAATCGACTTATTTTGGTCTAAGGAATATGTGGTATGATTTTGTAAAGACCTTTTACAGACACCCTGTATAAATGTGATATCGAAGGGAAGTGAAAATAAATTCATTAATAGCGGATACATCAATCTTCTCATGATCTCATGGATCAATTCCAGAATGCGTATTTTATCTATGACTAATGGTGATATAGGTAAAAGGCGAGGTAGAAGGTATAGTCCAGGGGCGTCGATAATTTTTTTTCTTGGGAAGGGTAGTGGATTTTTGGTTGGTCATGAAAAAACATCATGTTATAGAGAGGTAAGAATAATTTACTGTGTTGACACACGTAAGATGAATACACCCCTGTTTTTCAGTCATTTTTGAAATCAGAGATTCGATTTTTGCCTTGCGCAATATTCAGCCTGAGTAACAGCTATGAACCCAGCCTGCTGCGATCTCGCGAAAAGGACAAATTCTCGATATTTTGCTTCGCGTTGGAAATACAGAATGTATTTGAAAAAGTTGCTTAGATATCGATTTTGACCCTACATACCGAATTTCAACGCAAAATTCGAATGGGGTAGTAAGAGAGACTAGAGGCTCACATTCCCCTATCTCAACTTTTGATTCACTATTTACTGATATTTAATCGGAACAGATTCAGAATTCTGATCACCCTGTATAGGAACATGTGAGACGTTTTGGCCGATAATGAATAGTTTCGATACAAACGAATCCTAAAGTTGAAAAATCTCGATTTTGAACACCCTATATCTCTGCAATCATTCTTGATAGACCCCAAGTTTGATGTGTCGATGAAATCAGCTCTTCAGGAAGAATCTAAAAATGCAATGAAATACAGGGTATTCTATTCGAAATAACAAAGTTGTTGCTACTTTTTGATAGAAGCGGCAACACTGCATTGCTGAAATTATTTTAAATAAAGAGAGCATATTCTAAAATATAAGCATGCATATTTTCATGTATTTTTCCCGACTGACTCTCAATAAAGAGATAGTGTAAGCTCGTCGGGACATACCCTGTATAGCATAGCGTATAATATAATCTAATAATTATAAAGAAATGAAACATTATTTTGTGTTATTAAATTGAAAGACGATTAAAAAAGTTACGTTTTCTTTTCTCGGAGAATTGATGATTGATTTTATTGTTACTTACATTTACGCACATAAGATAATGTACAATGAAACAAGATGGCGGACAATGGTAAGTCAGATTAATTTTGACAGTTCAACGTAAACATGGTTTTATCAAGGACCATGCAATTTTTGAATGTTGTTCTGCCTGCATAACAGCCAGATGACAAGTTTTTCCTTAATTTATCAATATGGTCACTAAACTTCAACTCATTATCAATATGTAAACCTAGAAACTTCGTATCTGTTCTATTACTAATTACTTGATTACCTAACTAAAGTTCCATCTGCAGAGTGCAATTGAAAGTTGAGACACTTGTTTTAGAGATGTTGAAGGACAACATATTGGAATCACACCACTTTTTCAAGATGGCAATATCGTTGCTAATTGTTTGTTGCAAGTCATAACTATTTCATTGTGCCAGAATAATGTGGTGTCATCTGCAAATTGAGTGAATTTTCCTATGATATCGATCGACGCTAGGTCATTTATGTATAACAAAAAAAGAACAGGCCCAAGCACTGATTCTTGAGGCACTCCCCAACTAACTTCTAATTGACATGACATAGTCTCTTGAAGGGAGACACTTTGAGTTCTTTCGGATAAATAAGAACTAAACCATTGCAAAACTACATCTCTAAACCCATATCTTTTTAATTTTTGAAGCAGAAATTTATGGTTGACACAACTCTACTCTTCAAGCAAAAAGATCAAACAGTCGACAAATGGCGATACCAGGAGAACCTACAGTTTTTCGAAAGTGAACATTAATTTGGGGTTTGCAATCCCGGAGTAAAAATACAATCCCGGGTTTCCGGGATCAAACTCATACGAACCCGGGATCCCGGGATTTCGGTATCGGGATAAGAATTTGAAAAAAGTATGAGGTATACTGTAGATACGTGATGATTGCAGTAATACTCGTATTTATGAACTAAAAATGTAATCTATACATAATAGTATATTATGTAACGAGTATTTTAAGCACGAGCGGAGCAGAGCGGAATTTTTGCGATTTTTGCAATTTTCAGGAATTTTTGCGATTTATGCAATTTTCATGATTTTTTGCGATTTTTGAAATTTTCAGGCATTTTTGCGATTTTTGCATTTTTCAGGTAATTTTTGCGATTTTTGCAATTTTCAGGAATTTTTGCGATTTATGCAATTTTCAGGAATTTTTGCGAATTTTGCAATTTTCAGGATTTTTTGCGATTTTTGCAATTTTCATGATTTTTTGCGATTTTTGCAATTTTCAAGCATTTTTGCGATTTTAGCAATTTTCAGGCATTTTTGCGATTTTTTCAATTTTCAGGAATTTTTGCGATTTTTGCAATTTTCATGATTTTTTGCGATTTTTTCAATTTTCAGGAATTTTTGCGATTTTTGCAATTTTCAGGAATTTTTGCGATTTTTGCAATTTTCAGGAATTTTTGCGATTTTTGCAATTTTCAGGAATTTTTGCGATTTTTGCAATTTTCATGATTTTTTGCGATTTATGCAATTTTCAGGAATTTTTGCGATTTTTGCAATTCTCAGGAATTTTTGCGATTTTTGCACTTTCAGGAATTTTTGCGATTTTGTGCACTTTTCAGGAATTTTTGCGATTTTTGCAATTTTCAGGCATTTTTTGCAATTTTTGCAATTTTCATGATTTTTTGCGATTTTTGCAATTTTCAGGAATTTTTGCAATTTTTGCAATTTTCATGATTTTTTGCGATTTTTGCAATTTTCAGGCATTTTTGCAATTTTCAGGATTTTTTGCAATTTTTGCAATTTTCAGGAATTTTTGCGATTTTTGCAATTTTCATGATTTTTTGCGATTTTTGCAATTTTCAGGCATTTTTGCGATTTTTGCAATTTTCAGGAATTTTTGCGATTTTTGCAATTTTCAGGAATTTTTGCGATTTTTGCATTTTCCAGGCATTTTTGCAATTCTTACAATTTTCAAGCATTTTGCGAATTTCGCAATTTTTCAGGATTTTTTGCAATTTTTGCAATTTTCAGGAGTTTTTGCAATTTTTGCAATTTTCAGGAATTTTTGCGATTTTTGCAATTTCATGATTTTTTGCGATTTTTGCAATTTTCAGGCATTTTTGCGATTTTTTCAATTTTCAGGAATTTTTGCGATTTTTGCAATTTTCATGATTTTTGCAATTTTCAGGCATTTTTGCAATTTTCAGGAATTTTAGCGATTTTTGCAATTTTCAGGAATTTTTGCGATTTATGCAATTTTCAGGATTCAGGCATTTTTGCGATTTTTTCAATTTTCAGGAATTTTTGCGATTTTTGCAATTTTCATGATTTTTTGCGATTTTTGCAATTTTCAGGCGTTTTTGCAATTTTCAGGAATTTTTGCAATTTTTGCAATTTTCAGGAATTTTTGCGATTTCTGCAATTTTCATGATTTTTTTGCGATTTTTGCAATTTTCAGGCATTTTTTGCGATTTTTGCAATTTTCAGTAATTTTTGCGATTTTTGCAATTTTCGAAATTTTTGCGATTTTTGCATTTTCCAGGCATTTTTGCGATTCTTGCAATTTTCAAGCATTTTGCGAATTTTGCAATTTTCAGGATTTTTTGCAATTTTTGCAATTTTCAGGATTTTTTGCAATTTTCAGGAATTTTTGCGATTTCTGCAATTTTCATGATTTTTTGCGATTTTTGCTATTTTCAGGCATTTTTGAGATTTTTGCAATTTTCAGGAATTTTTGCGATTTTTGCAATTTTCAGGAATTTTTGCGATTTTTGCATTTTCCAGGCATTTTTGCGATTCTTGCACTTTTCAAGCATTTTGCGAATTTTGCATGTTTCAGGAATTTTAGCGATTTTTGCAATTTTCAGGAATTTTTGCAATTTTCAGGAATTTTTGCAATTTTCAGGCATTTTTGCAATTTTCAGGAATTTTTGCGATTTTTGCAATTTTCAGGAATTTTTGCGATTTATGCAATTTTCAGGAATTTTTGCGATTTTTGCAATTTTCAGGAATTTTTGCGATTTTTTCAAATTTCAGGCATTTTTGCAATTTTTGCAATTTTCATGATTTTTTGCGATATTTGCAATTTTCAGGCATTTTGCTATTTTCTCAATTTTCAGGAATTTTGGCGATTTATGCAATTTTCAGGCATTTTTGCGATTTTTTCAATTTTCAGCAAATTTTGCGATTTTTAGCAATTTTCATGATTTTTTGCGATTTTTTCAATTTTCAGGAATTTTTGCGATTTTGCAATTTTCAGGAATTTTTGCGATTTTTGCAATTTTCAGGAATTTTTACGATTTTTGCAATTTTCAGGAAGTTTTGCGATTTTTTTCAATTTTCAGGAATTTTTGCAATTTTTTGCAATTTTCAGGAATTTTTGCAATTTTCATGATTTTTTTGCGATTTTTGCAATTTTCAGGCATTTTTGCGATTTTTGCAATTTTCAGGAATTTTTGCGTATTTTGCAATTTTCATGATTTTTTGCGATTTTTTTCAATTTTCAGGCATTTTTGCGATTTTTGCAATTTTCAGGAATTTTTGCGATTTTTGCAATTTTCAGGAATTTTTGCAATTTTCAGGAATTTTTGCGATTTTTGCAATTTTCGGGAAATTTTTGCGATTTATGCAATTTTCAGGAATTTTTGCGATTTTTGCAATTTTCAGGAATTTTTGCGATTTCTGCAATTTTCATGATTTTTGTGCGATTTTTGCAATTTTCAGGCATTTTTGCGATTTTTGCAATTTTCAGGATTTTTTGCGATTTTTGCATTTTCCAGGCATTTTTGCGATTCTTGCAATTTTCAAGAATTTTGCGAATTTTGCAATTTTCAGGATTTTTTGCAATTTTTGCAATTTTCAGGATTTTTTGCAATTTTTGCAATTTTCAGGAATTTTTGCGATTTCTGCAATTTTCATGATTTTTTGCGATTTTTGCAATTTTCAGGCATTTTTGAGATTTTTGCAATTTTCAGGAATTTTTGCGATTTTTGCAATTTTCAGGAATTTTTGCGATTTTTGCATTTTCCAGGCATTTTTGCGATTCTTGCAATTTTCAAGCATTTTGCGAATTTTGCATGTTTCAGGAATTTTAGCGATTTTTGCAATTTTCAGGAATTTTTGCAATTTTCAGGCATTTTTGCAATTTTCAGGAATTTTTGCGATTATTGCATTTTCAGGAATTTTTGCGATTTATGCAATTTTCAGGAATTTTTGCGATTTTTGCAATTTTCAGGCATTTTTGCGATTTTTTCAATTTTCAGGCATTTTTGCAATTTTTGCAATTTTCATGATTTTTTGCGATATTTGCAATTTTCAGGCATTTTTGCTATTTTCTCAATTTTCAGGAATTTTTGCGATTTATGCAATTTTCAGGCATTTTTGCGATTTTTTCAATTTTCAGCAATTTTTGCGATTTTAGCAATTTTCATGATTTTTTGCGATTTTTTCAATTTCCAGGAATTTTTGCGAATTTGCAATTTTCAGGAATTTTTGCGATTTTTTGCAATTTTCAGGAATTTTACGATTTTTGGAATTTTCAGGAAGTTTTGCGATTTTTTCAATTTCCAGGAATTTTTTGCAATTTTTGCAATTTTCAGGAATTTTTTGCAATTTTCATGATTTTTTGCGATTTTTGCAATTTTCAGACATTTTTGCGATTTTTGCAATTTTCAGGAATTTTTGCGTATTTTGCAATTTTCATGATTTTTTGCGATTTTTTTCAATTTTCAGGCATTTTTGCGATTTTTGCAATTTTCAGGAATTTTTGCGATTTTTGCAATTTTCAGGAATTTTTGCGATTTTTGCAATTTTCAGGAATTTTTGCGATTTTTGCAATTTTCAGGAAATTTTTGCGATTTATGCAATTTTCAGGAATTTTTGCGATTTTGCAATTTTCAGGAATTTTTGCGATTTTTGCACTTTTCAGGAATTTTTGCGATTTTTGCAATTTTCAGGCATTTTTGCGAATTTTGCAATTTTCAGGAATTTTTGCGATTTTTGCAATTTTCATGATTTTTTGCGATTTTTACAATTTTCAGACATTTTTGCGGTTTTTGCAGTTTTCATGATTTTTTTGCGATTTTTGCAATTTTCAGGCATTTTTGCGATTTTTGCAATTTTCAGGAATTTTTGCGATTTTTGCAATTTTCAGGAATTTTTGCGATTTTTGCAATTTTCAAGCATTTTTGCGATTTTAGCAATTTTCAGGCATTTTTGCGATTTTTTCAATTTTCAGGAATTTTTGCGATTTTTTCAATTTTCAGGAATTTTTGCGATTTTTGCAATTTCCAGGAAATTTTTGCGATTTTTGCAATTTTCAGGAAATTTTTGCGATTTATGCAATTTTCAGGAATTTTTTGCGATTTTTGCAATTTTCAGGCATTTTTGCGAATTTTGCAATTTTCAGGAATTTTTGCGATTTATGAAATTTTCAGGAATTTTTGCGATTTTTGCAATTTTCAGGCATTTTTGCGAATTTTGCAATTTTCAGGAATTTTTTGCGATTTTTGCAATTTTCAGGAATTTTCGCGATTTTTGCAATTTTCAGGAATTTTTGCGATTTTTGCAATTTTCAGGAATTTTTGCGATTTTTGCAATTTTCAGGAATTTTTGCGATTTTTGCAAATTTTCAAGCATTTTTGCGATTTTTTCAATTTTCAGGCATTTTTGCGATTTTTGCAATTTTCATGATTTTTTGCGATTTTTTCAATTTTCAGGAATTTTTGCGATTTTTGCAATTTTCAGGTATTTTTGCGATTTTTTTCAATTTTCAGGCATTTTTGCGATTTTTTGCAATTTTCAGGAATTTTTGCGATTTTTGCAATTTTCAGGAATTTTTGCGATTTTTGCAATTTTCAGGAATTTTTGCGATTTTGCAATTTTCAGGAAATTTTTGCGATTTATGCAATTTTCAGGAATTTTTGCGATTTTTGCAATTTTCAGGAATTTTTGCGATTTTTGCACTTTTCAGGAATTTTTGCGATTTTTGCAATTTCAGGCATTTTTGCGAATTTGCAATTTTCAGGAATTTTTGCGATTTTTGCAATTTTCATGATTTTTTGCGATTTTTACAATTTTCAGGCATTTTTGCGGTTTTTGCAATTTTCATGATTTTTTTGCGTATTTGCAATTTTCAGGCATTTTTGCGATTTTTGCAATTTTCAGGAATTTTTGCGATTTTTGCAATTTTCAGGAATTTTTGCGATTTTTGCAATTTTCAAGCATTTTTGCGATTTTAGCAATTTTCAGGCATTTTTGCGATTTTTTCAATTTTCAGGAATTTTTGCGATTTTTTCAATTTTCAGGAATTTTTGCGATTTTGCAATTTCCAGGAAATTTTTGCGATTATTGCAATTTTCAGGAAATTTTTGCGATTTATGCAATTTTCAGGAATTTTTTGCGATTTTTGCAATTTTCAGGCATTTTTGCGAATTTTTGCAATTTTCAGGAATTTTTGCGATTTATGAAATTTTCAGGAATTTTTGCGAATTTTGCAATTTTCAGGAATTTTTGCGATTTTTTGCAATTTTCAGGAATTTTGCGATTTTTGCAATTTTCAAGCATTTTTGCGATTTTTGCAATTTTCATGATTCTTTGCGATTTTTTGCAATTTTCATGATTCTTTGCGATTTTTTCAATTTTCAGGAATTTTTGCGATTTTTGCAATTTTCAGGAATTTTTGCGATTTTTGCAATTTTCAGGAATTTTTGCGATTTTTTCAATTCCAGGCATTTTTGCGATTTTTTCAATTTTCAGGAATTTTTGCGATTTTTGCAATGTTCAGGCATTTTTGCGATTTTTGCAATTTTCAGGCATTTTTGCGATTTTTGCAATGTTCAGGCATTTTTGCGATTTTTGCAATGTTCAGGCATTTTTGCGATTTTCGCAATTTTCAGGCATTTTTGCAATTTTCGCAATTTTCAGGAATTTTTGCGATTTTTGCATTTTCAGGCATTTTTGCGATTTTTGCAAGTTTTCAGGCATTTTTTGCGATTTTTTGCAATTTTCAGGAATTTTTGCGAATTTTGCAATTTTCAAGCATTTTTGCGAATTTTGCAATTTTCATGATTTTTTTGCGATTTTTGCAATTTTCAGGCATTTTTGCGATTTTTGCAATTTTCAGGAATTTTTGCGATTTTTGCAATTTTCAGGAATTTTTGCGATTTTTTCAATTTTCAGTCATTTTTTGCGATTTTTTCAATTATCAGTAATTTTTGCGATCTTTGCAATTTTCAGGCAGTTTTGCGATTTTTGCAAATTTCAGGAAATTTTTGCGATTTTTTCAATTTTCAGGCATTTTTGTGATTTTTGTAATTATCAGGAATTTTTGCGATTTTTGCAATTTTCAGGCATTTTTTGCGATTTTTGCAATTTTCAGTCATTTTTGCGATTTTTTCAATTTTCAGGAATTTTCGCAATTTTTGCAATTTTCAGGAATTTTTGCGATTTTTGCAATTTTCAGGCATTTTTGCGAATTTTGCAATTTTCATGATTTTTTGCGACTTTTGCAATTTTCAGGCATTTTTTGCGATTTTTTGCAATTTTCAGTCATTTTTGCGATTTTTGCAATTTTCCAGGAATTTTTGCGATTTTTGCAATTTTCAGGAATTTTTGCAATTTTCATGATTTTTTGCGATTTTTGCAATTTTCAGGCATTTTTTGCGATTTTTGCAATTTTCAGGAATTTTTGCGTATTTTGCAATTTTCATGATTTTTTGCGATTTTTTTTCAATTTTCAGGAATTTTTGCGATTTTTGCAATTTTCAGGCATTTTTGCGAATTTTGCAATTTTCAGGAATTTTTGCGATTTATGAAATTTTCAGGAATTTTTGCGAATTTTGCAATTTTCAGGAATTTTTGCGATTTTTGCAATTTTCAGGAATTTTTGCGATTTTTGCAATTTTCAAGCATTTTTGCGATTTTTGCAATTTTCATGATTCTTTGCGATTTTTGCAATTTTCATGATTCTTTGCGATTTTTTCAATTTTCAGGAATTTTTGCGATTTTTGCAATTTTCAGGATTTTTGCGATTTTTGCAATTTTCAGGAATTTTTGCGATTTTTTCAATTCCAGGCATTTTTGCGATTTTTTCAATTTTCAGGAATTTTTGCGATTTTTGCAATGTTCAGGCATTTTTGCGATTTTTGCATTTTTCAGGCATTTTTGCGATTTTTGCAATGTTCAGGCATTTTTGCGAGTTTTGCAATGTTCAGGCATTTTTGCGATTTTCGCAATTTTCAGGCATTTTTGCAATTTTCGCAATTGTTCAGGAATTTTTGCGATTTTTGCAATTTTCAGGCATTTTTGCGATTTTTGCAATTTTCAGGCATTTTTTGCGATTTTTGCAATTTTCAGGAATTTTTGCGAATTTTGCAATTTTCAAGCATTTTTGCGAATTTTTGCAATTTTCATGATTTTTTGCGATTTTTGCAATTTCAGGCATTTTTGCGATTTTTGCAATTTTCAGGAATTTTTGCGATTTTTGCAATTTTCAGGAATTTTTGCGATTTTTTCATTGTTCAGTCATTTTTGCGATTTTTTCAATTATCAGTAATTTTTGCGATCTTTGCAATTTTCAGGCATTTTTGCGATTTTTTGCAAATTTCAGGAATTTTTGCGATTTTTTCAATGTTCAGGCATTTTTGTGATTTTTGTAATTATCAGGAATTTTTGCGATTTTTGCAATTTTCAGGCATTTTTGCGATTTTTGCAATTTTCAGTCATTTTTGCGATTTTTTCAATTTTCAGGAATTTTCGCAATTTTTGCAATTTTCAGGAATTTTTGCGATTTTTTCAATTTTCAGGAATTTTCGCAATTTTTGCAATTTTCAGGAATTTTTGCGATTTTTGCAATTTTCAGGCATTTTTGCGAATTTTGCAATTTTCATGATTTTTTGCGACTTTTGCAATTTTCAGGCATTTTTGCGATTTTTGCAATTTTCAGTCATTTTTGCGATGTTTGCAATTTTCAGGAATTTTTGCGATTTTTGCAATTTTCAGGAATTTTTGCAATTTTCATGATTTTTTTGCGATGTTTTGCAATTTTCAGGCATTTTTGCGAGTTTTGCAATTTTCAGGAATTTTTGCGTATTTTGCAATTTTCATGATTTTTTGCGATTTTTTTCAATTTTCAGGAATTTTTTGCGATTTTTGCAATTTTCAGGCATTTTTGCGAATTTTGCAATTTTCAGGAATTTTTGCGATTTATGAAATTTTCAGGAATTTTTGCGAATTTTGCAATTTTCAGGAATTTTTGCGATTTTTGCAATTTTCAGGAATTTTTGCGATTTTTGCAATTTTCAAGCATTTTTGCGATTTTTGCAATTTTCATGATTCTTTGCGATTTTTGCAATTTTCATGATTCTTGCGATTTTTTCAATTGTCAGGAATTTTTGCGATTTTTGCAATTTTCAGGAATTTTTGCGATTTTTGCAATTTTCAGGAATTTTTGCGATTTTTTCAATTCCAGGCATTTTTGCGATTGTTTTCAATTTTCAGGAATTTTTGCGATTTTTGCAATGTTCAGGCATTTTTGCGATTTTTGCAATTGTTCAGGCATTTTTGCGATTTTTGCAATGTTCAGGCATTTTTGCGATTTTTGCAATGTTCAGGCATTTTTGCGATTTTCGCAATTTTCAGGCATTTTTGCAATTTTCGCAATTTTCAGGAATTTTTGCGATTTTTGCAATTTTCAGGCATTTTTGCGATTTTTGCAATTTTCAGGCATTTTTGCGATTTTTGCAATTTTCAGGAATTTTTGCGAATTTTGCAATTTTCAAGCATTTTTGCGAATTTTGCAATTTTCATGATTTTTTGCGATTTTTGCAATTTTCAGGCATTTTTGCGATTTTTGCAATTTTTCAGGAATTTTTTGCGATTTTTGCAATTTTCAGGAATTTTTTGCGATTTTTTCAATGTTTCAGTCATTTTTGCGATTTTTTCAATTATCAGTAATTTTTGCGATCTTTGCAATTTTCAGGCATTTTTGCGATTTTTGCAAATTTCAGGAATTTTTGCGATTTTTTCAATTTTCAGGCATTTTTGTGATTTTTGTAATTATCAGGAATTTTTGCGATTTTTTGCAATGTTCAGGCATTTTTGCGATTTTTGCAATTTTCAGTCATTTTTGCGATTTTTTCAATTTTCAGGAATTTTCGCAATTTTTGCAATTTTCAGGAATTTTTGCGATTTTTGCAATTTTCAGGCATTTTTGCGAATTTTGCAATTTTCATGATTTTTTGCGACTTTTTGCAATTTTCAGGCATTTTTGCGATTTTTGCAATTTTCAGTCATTTTTTGCGATTGTTGCAATTTTCAGGAATTTTTGCGATTTTTGCAATTTTCAGGAATTTTTGCAATTTTCATGATTTTTTGCGATTTTTGCAATTTTCAGGCATTTTTGCGATTTTGCAATTTTCAGGAATTTTTGCGTATTTTGCAATTTTCATGATTTTTTTGCGATTTTTTTCAATTTTCAGGCATTTTTTGCGATTTTTGCAATTTTCAGGAATTTTTGCGATTTTTGCAATTTTCAGGAATTTTTGCAATTTTCAGGAATTTTTGCGATTTTTGCAATTTTCGGGAAATTTTTGCGATTTATGCAATTTTCAGGAATTTTTGCGATTTTTGCAATTTTCAGGAATTTTTGCGATTTCTGCAATTTTCATGATTTTTTTGCGATTTTTGCAATTTTCAGGCATTTTTGCGATTTTTGCAATTTTCCAGGATTTTTTGCGATTTTTGCATTTTCCAGGCATTTTTGCGATTCTTGCAATTTTCAAGCATTTTGCGAATTTTGCAATTTTCAGGATTTTTTGCAATTTTTGCAATTTTCAGGATTTTTTGCAATTTTTGCAATTTTCAGGAATTTTTGCGATTTCTGCAATTTTCATGATTTTTTGCGATTTTTGCAATTTTCAGGCATTTTTGAGATTTTTGCAATTTTCAGGAATTTTTGCGATTTTTGCAATTTTCAGGAATTTTTTGCGATTTTTGCATTTTCCAGGCATTTTTTGCGATTCTTGCAATTTTCAAGCATTTTGCGAATTTTGCATGTTTCAGGAATTTTAGCGATTTTTGCAATTTTCAGGAATTTTTGCAATTTTCAGGCATTTTTGCAATTTTCAGGAATTTTTTGCGATTATTGCAATTTTCAGGAATTTTTGCGATTTATGCAATTTTCAGGAATTTTTTGCGATTTTTGCAATTTTCAGGCATTTTTGCGATTTTTTTCAATTTTCAGGCATTTTTTGCAATTTTTGCAATTTTCATGATTTTTTGCGATATTTGCAATTTTCAGGCATTTTTGCTATTTTCTCAATTTTCAGGAATTTTTGCGATTTATGCAATTTTCAGGCATTTTTGCGATTTTTTCAATTTTCAGCAATTTTTGCGATTTTAGCAATTTTCATGATTTTTTGCGATGTTTTTCAATTTCCAGGAATTTTTGCGAATTTGCAATTTTCAGGAATTTTTGCGATTTTTGCAATTTTCAGGAATTTTTACGATTTTTGGAATTTTCAGGAAGTTTTGCGATTTTTTCAATTTCCAGGAATTTTTGCAATTTTTGCAATTTTCAGGAATTTTTGCAATTTTCATGATTTTTTGCGATTTTTGCAATTTTCAGACATTTTTGCGATTTTTGCAATTTCAGGAATTTTTGCGTATTTTGCAATTTTCATGATTTTTTGCGATTTTTTTCAATTTTCAGGCATTTTTGCGATTTTGCAATTTTCAGGAATTTTTGCGATTTTTGCAATTTTCAGGAATTTTTGCGATTTTTGCAATTTTCAGGAATTTTTGCGATTTTTGCAATTTTCAGGAAATTTTTGCGATTTATGCAATTTTCAGGAATTTTTTTGCGATTTTTTGCAATTTTCAGGAATTTTTTGCGATTTTTGCTCAGGAATTTTTGCGATTTTTGCAATTTTCAGGCATTTTTGCGAATTTTGCAATTTTCAGGAATTTTTGCGATTTTTGCAATTTTCATGATTTTTTGCGATTTTTACAATTTTCAGGACATTTTTGCGGTTTTTGCAGTTTTCATGATTTTTTGCGATTTTTGCAATTTTCAGGCATTTTTGCGATTTTTGCAATTTTCAGGAATTTTTGCGATTTTTGCAATTTTCAGGAATTTTTGCGATTTTTGCAATTTTCAAGCATTTTTGCGATTTTAGCAATTTTCAGGCATTTTTGCGATTTTTTCAATTTTCAGGAATTTTTGCGATTTTTTCAATTTTCAGGAATTTTTGCGATTTTTGCAATTTTCAGGCATTTTTGCGAATTTTGCAATTTTCAGGAATTTTTGCGATTTTTGCAATTTTCAGGAATTTTTGCGATTTTTGCAATTTTCAGGCATTTTTGCGAATTTTGCAATTTTCAGGAATTTTTGCGATTTTTGCAATTTTCAGGAATTTTTGCGATTTTTGCAATTTTCAGGAATTTTTGCGATTTTTGCAATTTTCAGGAATTTTTGCGATTTTTGCAATTTTCAGGAATTTTTTGCGATTTTTGCAATTTTCAAGCATTTTTGCGATTTTTTTCAATTTCCAGGCATTTTTTGCGATTTTTGCAATTTTCATGATTTTTTGCGATTTTTTCAATTTTCAGGAATTTTTGCGATTTTTTGCAATTTTCAGAATTTTTGCGATTTTTTTCAATTTTCAGGCATTTTTGCGATTTTTGCAATTTTCAGGAATTTTGCGATTTTTGCAATTTTCAGGAATTTTTGCGATTTTTGCAATTTTCAGGAATTTTTGTCGATTTTTTGCAATTTTCAGGAAATTTTTGCGATTTATGCAATTTTCAGGAATTTTTGCGATTTTTGCAATTTTCAGGAATTTTTGCGATTTTTGCACTTTTCAGGAATTTTTGCGATTTTTGCAATTTTCAGGCATTTTTGCGAATTTTGCAATTTTTCAGGAATTTTGCGATTTTTGCAATTTTCATGATTTTTTGCGATTTTTACAATTTTCAGGCATTTTTGCGGTTTTTGCAATTTTCATGATTTTTTGCGATTTTTGCAATTTTCAGGCATTTTTGCGATTTTTGCAATTTTCAGGAATTTTTGCGATTTTTGCAATTTTCAGGAATTTTTGCGATTTTTGCAATTTTCAAGCAGTTTTTGCGATTTTAGCAATTTTCAGGCATTTTTGCGATTTGTTTCAATTTTCAGGAATTTTTGCGATTTTTTCAATTTTCAGGAATTTTTGCGATTTTTTCAATTTTCAGGAATTTTTGCGATTTTTGCAATTTCCAGGAAATTTTTGCGATTATTGCAATTTCAGGAAATTTTTGCGATTTATGCAATTTTCAGGAATTTTTGCGATTTTTGCAATTTTCAGGCATTTTTGCGAATTTTGCAATTTTCAGGAATTTTTGCGATTTATGAAATTTTTCAGGAATTTTTGCGAATTTTGCAATTTTCAGGAATTTTTGCGATTTTTGCAATTTTCAGGAATTTTTGCGATTTTTGCAATTTTCAAGCATTTTTGCGATTTTTGCAATTTTCAATGATTCTTTGCGATTTTTGCAATTTTCATGATTCTTTGCGATTTTTTCAATTTTCAGGAATTTTTGCGATTTTTTGCAATTTTCAGGAATTTTGCGATTTTTGCAATTTTCAGGAATTTTTGCGACTTTTTCAATTCCAGGCATTTTTGCGATTTTTTCAATTTTCAGGAATTTTTGCGATTTTTGCAATGTTCAGGAATTTTTGCGATTTTTGCAATTTTCAGGCATTTTGCGAATTTTGCAATTTTCAGGAATTTTTGCGATTTATGAAATTTTCAGGAATTTTTGCGATTTTTGCAATTTTCAGGCATTTTTGCGAATTTTGCAATTTTCAGGAATTTTTGCGATTTTTGCAATTTTCAGGAATTTTCGCGATTTTTGCAATTTTCAGGAATTTTTGCGATTTTTGCAATTTTCAGGAATTTTTGCGATTTTTGCAATTTTCAGGAATTTTTGCGATTTTTGCAATTTTCAGGCATTTTTGCGATTTTTTCAATTTCCAGGCATTTTTGCGATTTTTGCAATTTTCATGATTTTTTGCGATTTTTGCAATTTTCAGGAATTTTTGCGATTTTTGCAATTTTCAGGAATTTTTGCGATTTTTTTCAATTTTCAGGCATTTTTGCGATTTTTGCAATTTTCAGGATTTTTGCGATTTTTGCAATTTTCAGGAATTTTTGCGATTTTTGCAATTTTCAGGAATTTTTGCGATTTTTGCAATTTTCAGGAAATTTTTGCGATTTATGCAATTTTCAGGAATTTTTGCGATTTTTGCAATTTTCAGGAATTTTTGCGATTTTTGCACTTTTCAGGAATTTTTGCGATTTTTGCAATTTTCAGGCATTTTTGCGAATTTTGCAATTTTCAGGAATTTTTGCGATTTTTGCAATTTTCATGATTTTTTGCGATTTTTACAAATTTTCAGGCATTTTTGCGGTTTTTGCAATTTTCATGATTTTTTGCGATTTTTGCAATTTTCAGGCATTTTTGCGATTTTTGCAATTTTCAGGAATTTTTGCGATTTTTGCAATTTTCAGGAATTTTTGCGATTTTTGCAATTTTCAAGCATTTTTGCGATTTTAGCAATTTTCAGGCATTTTTGCGATTTTTTCAATTTTCAGGAATTTTTGCGATTTTTTCAATTTTCAGGAATTTTTGCGATTTTTTCAATTTTCAGGAATTTTTGCGATTTTTGCAATTTCCCAGGAAATTTTTGCGATTATTGCAATTTTCAGGAAATTTTTGCGATTTATGCAATTTTCAGGAATTTTTGCGATTTTTGCAATTTTCAGGCATTTTTGCGAATTTTGCAAGTTTCAGGAATTTTTGCGATTTATGAAATTTTCAGGAATTTTGCGAATTTGCAATTTTCAGGAATTTTTGCGATTTTTGCAATTTTCAGGAATTTTTGCGATTTTTGCAATTTTCAAGCATTTTTGCGATTTTTGCAATTTTCATGATTCTTTGCGATTTTTGCAATTTTCATGATTCTTTGCGATTTTTTCAATTTTCAGGAATTTTTGCGATTTTTGCAAATTTTCAGGAATTTTTTGCGATTTTTGCAATTTTCAGGAATTTTTGCGACTTTTTCAATTCCAGGCATTTTTGCGATTTTTTCAATTTTCAGGAATTTTTGCGATTTTTGCAATGTTCAGGCATTTTTGCGATTTTTGCAATTTTCAGGCATTTTTGCGATTTTTGCAATGTTCAGGCATTTTTGCGATTTTTGCAATGTTCAGGCATTTTTGCGATTTTCGCAATTTTCAGGAATTTTTGCGATTTTTGCAATTTTCAGGCATTTTGCGATTTTTGCAATTTTCAGGCATTTTTGCGATTTTTGCAATTTTCAGGATTTTTGCGAATTTTGCAATTTTCAAGGCATTTTTGCGAATTTTGCCAATTTTCATGATTTTTTGCGATTTTTGCAATTTTCAGGCAGTTTTGCGATTTTTGCAATTTTCAGGATTTTTTGCGATTTTTGCAATTTTCAGGAATTTTTGCGATTTTTTCAATTTTCAGTCATTTTTGCGATTTTTTCAATTATCAGTAATTTTTGCGATCTTTGCAATTTTCAGGCATTTTTGCGATTTTTGCAAATTTCAGGAATTTTTTGCGATTTTTTTCAATTTTCAGGCATTTTTGTGATTTTTGTAATTATCAGGAATTTTTGCGATTTTTGCA